>BOPP01000288.1:1054416-1088962 GCA_017312745.1 Gryllus bimaculatus
AGAAACTGTTTCCCGCGCTGCTCCCTTCCGACTGTCTGCCAGTTAGCTATCCTCGAATAAATGGTGCTTTCTAATAGTGCTCCATAAACACACAAAAAATAACAATCCGAGTGAAATTTGTGAAGAAAAATGTTATAAAAGTTAAACTACCATTCCGCAACAGAGAATATCTATTTTTCTTTCAAAATATCTGCATTCACATATTGAAAATAAACCCATGACTTAGTCTCGTAATCAAATAATTCACGTTCAAATCGCAACCCCTACGGTAGTTCTAGCAAAGGATCTCAGCAGCTACCTCAGGCAGCTCTT
This sequence comes from Gryllus bimaculatus, assembly GCA_017312745.1. Taxonomy (NCBI): domain Eukaryota; kingdom Metazoa; phylum Arthropoda; class Insecta; order Orthoptera; family Gryllidae; genus Gryllus; species Gryllus bimaculatus. The sequence goes on from BOPP01000288.1 coordinate 1,054,729, forward strand.
CCGTTTATATCTCCCAGCGCCAAAAATTTTACGTGACCTCGAAATCAGAGACGGAGATTCGCGAACCGTGCCACCCTTATCTCTGAGGATCTTCAAGAAACGCCCGACGCCCTCGTTAAAAAGAAGAGGAGCGGCGGGCGGGACGAGGGCGGACGGGGCGCGGCCGGAGTGCCCTAAAGCGCGTAATTGCCGCACGGCGTCTCCCCTCCGGGCTGCGTTCAAAAGCCGCGCACCCCCGCCACCGAGCCGCCCCCTCCCGCGCCAGCGCCACTCGCCCGCAGCGGCGACGCGGGGAAACGCGCCGTCGGAGGCCGTGGCGACGCGGCGTCGCGGCAACAGGTGCTGCAGGCCGCGTTCATCTCGAACCCTGCCCCTCGCGCTGCCCTCTCTTCTCACTCTCTCCTCCCATCTACTTCACCGCCCCCCAGCGCTCCTCCCCTCTCCACACACCGCACCGCTCCTGCGACCTCGGCTCCACTCCGCTCCTCTCTTCTTCTCCCCGTCCTCTCCCCTGCCCCGCTCTGCCTCCCCACTCGTCAACTCCTTCCTGCCCCCGCTCAGCCCTCCTCCCCGCTCCGCCCTTACTTTCCCGCTCGCTCCACACCGCCTCCCACTTTCGCCCTCTCCACCCCACCCAACTCCGCTCCGCCCCATTCCCTCACCACTCATCTCCCCCATGTAACATCCGCCACTACTAGCAATTTTCGTTCTAGTAACGAATGTGCTGTTTATTTTCTTATTTTTCCATAATACTTATCAATTGGTCCATGTAGGATTTTGTTTAAAAAAATCTTTAGTATATTGTACTTGTTAAATAGTCATATATTCAATATTAATTCATTATAAAACGTTGAATTACGACCAATTCTCCGTCCCACGTTTTTTGTCAATATCAACGTTAGCTAACTTAAATGAAAGTAAATAAACATAACAAATGTAAATAAAGCATAAGAAGAATATACGAACGTTTACACTCGCTCCGCCCCATCTCTCCCCTCAACCCTCTCCTTTCCAGCCCCGCTCTGACCCTCTCCACGCCCCGCCCCGCCCCGTCCCGCCCCCGCCCCGCCCCGCCCCGCCCCGCCTCGGCCGAGCTTGTCCTGTCTGTTGCGATGCTCCGCTGCTTGAGGTTATCTTATTGAGGAAAATCCCGCTTGCCGACGTGTAGTTCTGCGCCGGATCGCGCCATCTGAAGAGATCACCGCCACATTCCGCGATACAAGCATCCACTACACTTAAGGGACAAATCACCATAGCAGTTGACTCACCCGGAAACACTAATTAATCAGTGAATTAAAATCTGGGCACGTTGTTAAGTGGGCAGTCTGCTACGCCGCCGGCGTCGACAGAGCTCTGCCCAGATGGCGGGAGCGCCCTCTCTCGCCCGCGCGCTGACCCCGAGGGCTTCTGCTGGCCTTGTTAATCGCCGCGCAACAGCAGCTGTCGGTGTGTTGGCCGGGCGGCGCATGTTATGAACCGGTGTCCAGGAAATCCAATTTTCCCCGGCCAAGGCAGCTCTCGCATCAAAGGCCGTGTAAACCGACGCTTTGGCAACGCTGAGTAAAACGCTGCTGGTCGCTTCTTTTGATTGGAATCACAATGCCCTGATCTGTTTACGTTGCTGTGACGCGGTGCAGTACTTTTAACGTTCGTTGTTGTAAAGTGACAGCGCGAAAATAAAGGCGATGTTAGTTCAAATGTGTGAAACTTTTTAAAATTTGTTTCTTCTTTCTTGTATCTAGACAACGACTTTGGGTTTAGATACACATGAACGTGAATGTGAAAGACTGAAAATAAAATTGAATATAATTATGATGCTGCTCAGTTCATAACATATTTTTTCATTCCAAATAAGCAAAATTAATGATGACGTATCTGTTCTAATATTCGTATTTCTTTAAACATATCCCATACTATAAAATGTCTAAGATCTTAACTGAAAACAGTAATCTAAATCAGTGAATCGCGAAAAATGGCGAGCTTAATGTCATAGCTAATAGGCTATTAGAAGGGACATTTCTTATGAGGAATTTTGAATTTTCTACATATAATATCACTGTTTTGCAAACTGAACTGAATTACTATTTAGTTTTCACTTAACATACATTAATTTAATTTATAACATATTCTCGTCCTATCACTGACTCATTTTCGCTGTTAATAGAATTTTGAATTTTCGTGTGAGTCGACAATCTTCCTGTACAGATTCTCAAGAATTAATAAATTAACGGATATGACAGAAAAGATTTAGCGTAGTAACAACAAATTAGCCATTTCATTTAAATGTCTGATGTTCAACCAAAACACATTTAATTTTCATGACCCATTGTGTTATCTATTACGTGGAACATTGTGACACTGCTAATATTACTTGAAACTCAATCATCTTAAATCACTTGAACCGGAAAAAATCCTACTTAACAGAAAATTGTTCTTACATCATGTATATAAAAATAACTAATATTTTAATTCATACGAGTCATGCAATAACTCGATAATAGAATGTAGTTTTTTACCTGTAGTCTACATTTTCCACCAGTGCCAATTCTTTCCAGATAGGATCTTTCAAAACTGAAGAAAGAGGGGGGGGGAGAGCAATTGATGAATTGGCGTGTCAAACTAAGATAATATTTGCTAGCGAGGTATATTACGAATAAATTGTAACACCTGTAATCACTAGCTTCAGCATTTTCATTACGTGTCTTCCGAAACTTCAAGATCCTGCCGCTGCGCTGACTCGAACTAATTTACTAAGTGACTGACAGAGGGCTTTGCGAAGGCAGGCACGCCTGACAGGATCCACCAATCAGAGAATTTCTAGGCATGACATGTGAATTAAAGCTGAGATTTCTATTTTTCAGCCATTTTGGCGAACGTCTCTGTTGGGAAAGGGGTCTACAAAAGCAAGAGGTATGTTACTAAAAAATGTTGAAGATATGTCGAACAGAAGCTCCCGTAATAGGTAACTGTACTTCAAATATGCCAATTTTATAATAATTTTAAATAAAAGGAATAATAAATTACTCGTATGTTACAATAAATTCGAGAAGAATAAATGCGTTGCTGCTCTTTAGCATAACTACAATGACGTGTATCTTCAATGCACTGCAACAGTGTGATTAAGTGAGAAACTAAATCGGAGGGTAATATCTCTTACATCTTTTTACTATGAATGTCTCTTTTCTACAACTGAATTTTATAATAAATTGCCGCTCATATCACCAATTTATTTGATTATGTTCTCACGTTATTCAGACGAGAAAATAATCAACGGATTTGGGCGACAACGAGACAATGGTCAATGAACAAATTTTCTAAAATTTCAAAAGTTTAAAATATTTTCGGCGTCTTACTACAACTAAATTATTAAAGATAGATTTAATTCAAGAAAAAATCTATCTCTTAAAGATATATTGTAAAATAAGATCTGGTAAAATTTTTCGAAAATTTGAATACTTTTGGCGTTAAATTGCTTGAAAGTACGGAAGAGTGCTGCTTTAACACTAGTTCTTTCTGTTAGAAGAACGGGTAGAATTTCGAACAGTATTTCAAGTCAGTTATATCAAAGATTCCGTTGCATTTTATAACTAGCGCTGCAACGTACAGTCAAGGACAGAAAGCCAGCGAGCTCATAGAGTATCAAAGGCGACATTTTGTAAAGGAACCTTGACTAGAAAAGTAACGAACTGAAAATTACATGTTTGATTAGTTACGTACTTTAACGAACTGGAAAATATTTTAAAATAGAATTGTTTAGCAACTGTAAAAGTGAATCTCTATTTAGAGGATGAATTCAAACAATGAGTTATTAGCCAAGATTAAATGTTCAAGCAAGTAACCTGAACAAACAACAATTGTAGTTGTGTTCAATTAGTTTTTTTTAATTTATGTAAGTTTATATCATTATTTTTAGTGTAATATTTTAAGCACTAAATATTTGTGTTATATCCTGAATGTGAACATTTTTCTTGTGTTTGCTGTTTTGATGTTTTTGTATTGGTATTGTATTTTTTTCAGTAATTTTGATTGTGTTTTATGCATTAATTCGATTATATGTTTTTGTCATTGAAATTTAGTGACGATTTTTACTGTTCTCTCTTTATTTTGTTTTTGAGAAGGAATATATTTTCTGTTTGAAGGACAAACTGGTAATAGATAATTTGTTTCATTCCCAGACGAAAAAATGAAACCCTGACTCCGGTCACAGTCTAAAAATTCCTTTAGCTGTATTGATTCTCGCGGCATTTAATGTGAACCCCGGTACCACGCATTTATCATTTTTCTTTTCTATGCTCGAATCAGCGGGACCAGGAACCAACAGCAAACTGAAAACCCTAGAGGTGACATATCGCCATCCCGAGTGTGGGGCACGTGAGGTCATGCATGTCTCTTCAGAAAGTTTCCTTCTTCGGTTTCCTTGATTTCAAGTTCTTGATTTTAACATTTCAAATATCTAAATCAATATAAATGAGCCCCTATATTTGAAAGAATTATGAACGTGACAGATACACTTAATTCTTTTTCAACAGGAAACAAGAACCTCTCTTAAGGGAAGACGATATGCAGCAACTAAATACTCTCCTTCAATTCACACCCTGACCTCTACATTGAAATTTCGATTACTCTAAAACGGAGGACACGAAGCTCCGTCGATAATCTAAATAAGGAAAATAGAATGCGATAGAAGATTGTCAAATCAAAAAGGGTATTTATTGGGAGGCATTTTTCGTTTTGGATGCACTCATTGTCTTACGGTTCGAAATGCTAGTCTGCACCTCATTGCCAGGAGATGGCAAACAACTTCAGAAAACGACGGATTTCCACTAATCGAGATAAACGAAGAGTAATAATGTATATCCTTTTCGTTGAAAAACGCTGCTGAAATACTTCCCCTTAAATTGCCATTACTCGTTTTCCGAATTTACTCACTGAACTCTACATTACCTTTCCTGAATTCTCATATCTGGAGGTTTTATCAAATTTGCATATTCATTCACGATTTTCAAAGTGAGGGAAGTGATTTTACCATTAACGCACTTCCATTTTACTTCCTCGCTACGAAGAAGAGAGAAATTTCTATAATGTTGCGCTAAAAACGCCGACTTTACGGCAGAAAAACTCTTTTCTAAATTTAGAAAAAAATCCTGTAAGTGGTGTAAACGGAATCCATGTTTTCTGGGAGGTTTTCTGGTTTTCTTCGTCCGTTTGTCTGTCCGTCCATCCATCCGTGTACAGCGGTAGCGGCTAAACCATTCAGCCTATTTTCTCCACAATTAATATTTACCAATGGATCTGGAAGATGTCACGGCTCCTTGAATTTGAAGCTGGTGTTTTAATTCTAGGGAATACTTTACATGAAGCTTCTGGGATGTTATACAAAATTTCAATAAAAATGGCTCCATTGATTTTATGTTAAATGTTGTGGTTGGATAGTGTGAAGAACGTTTAAGAGGATGTTGCAGGTCTCATATTCGTTGGAAACCCTGATATTTCGAAAATTTGCAAATGTTAAACAATTTTCGGAGTCTTCTTAAAATTAAAATATTAAACTTAGAGATTTTTCTCTCAATGAAATCTATTGCATAAAGATAGATTTTGAAATACCTTCCCGAACAATTTTTCGAAAATTTGAGTTCTTTCCGTGTAATTTTGCATGAACATACGGAAGAGAAAAGAAATGCATTTTTAGCACCATTGTTTTTTCTAGTTTGTTACATCCATACGTATGTTATTTGAATGTGTGAAAACCAGAACGGTATTAGTGACATTTTTTAAATTGTGAGAAATGTGTTTATTTAAGTCAATATCACTGTAAATTCGTGGTGCTTTCTTTCATCGTTTAAACCACAGTATTTTAATTGTTCATTAAAACCACAAAAATACATTTCCCCTGAAAAACTGAAAAACACTTATACCGTTCTGGTTTTCAGCCCCTCATTTGTTGCGTCGTTGTGTGTGTTGCAGTGCCGGACCACGTGCGGCCGCGCGTGTGCTCGCTGCCCGAGCAGGCGTTCAACCCGCGGCGCGGCGACGAGCTGTACCGCCTGCGCACCTTCAGCATCACCACCAAGGGGGGCGTGGTCAACTGCGGCGACGCCCTCGTCGACCGCCGCTCGCGCTCCAACACCAGCGTCAACTCCACCGCCAACTCCTCCCGGTACGTGCACATACACACACACAGCTCGAATCGGCTCAAGCTGGGGCCTAGGAGCGGGCAAGCAAGCAAGTTGGCGGGGAATACGACTTTAACTCAAAATTACTCTCAAATGTGGTACCATGGTAGCAAATGCCTCTTGCTGGGGCCTGAGCAACCCGAAAAAGCAAGCCGTACTGAGGGTGGACAGTACAAATTAAAGAATGGAAGCGTGGCTTAATTTACTCTCAAACGAGAGAAACAGGGTAGCAAATACCTGCTGCTCGGGACCCAAGCACGCCGTACGCTGGGCAGTACGAATTAAATAAGGGAAGATAGTCCCCTAAAATCTCTGGGGACCGATTGTGGCGCGTGGTCTAAACTGTAAGACTAGACTAGAGGCATTTACTACCGTGTTTTTCTCGTTTGAGAGTAGTTTTCCGTGGTTTCTGCGGTCGACACCAGATGAATGTCGGAGCAGTACTCTAACAAACGGGACTCGTATTGTGCGTGATATTTTCTTTCTCTTCCTTCTTCTATCCTAACCCCTAACACACACTTAACTAACATGCACTACACTGCCACGTGTGCCGGGATACCGGCCAGGAGATTAGAGCTTGTCCGACTGGGGCAGTGCCCCGCTGATCGAAGCCATCTGGGGGGGGGGGGCGCAAGCCGACGTAGCTCTCACCATCCTGCGAGGGAGATTAGTCACCTCCCACCCCCCCTCATAAAGCATGCACTACACTTACGGGACTAGGGTGCATTGCCGTTGTTTCGCAAGGAATTACTAATGAATCGATCAAACCTACGCTTCGGTCACGCATTTACGCTATTTGTGGGCGCGTCAACGGACGGGGTTATTAGTACCGTAAGTGCAGTGGGGGTTATTGTTGAGGATATATATTTGTATATCCGACGGTCATGCTCACACCTTGCACGGCGACTGAATACTGAATTCGTAACATAGTCATGGTTGGGATGGAGACCGACAAATGTTTATTGTTATTCTGTATGTGACTCAGACGCCTTGCTCTGTAAATCATTTAAGTAACATATTAAAGCATTTATATTCTTCTTCTTCTTATTATTATTATTATAACTATTTCAAAACCACTATTTCTGGTAGTTCACTACTGCTACTCTCTACAGTTGCATCTCGGGAGGTGGCTGTGTTCCTTGTCGATTAGAATGTGAAATGTGGCGCCGACCTCCCTTCAGATATCTTCGCCGGTGGGCACCGCCCAAACAGGAAGGGGTCTACGCTCCCGACTGACCTCCCGTCATATGTGATAGTGTATAAATTATGTATAAGAGATGAAGATGGTTCTAGGATGCGGATGAGGAGAAAGAAACCACAAAGAAATGGTCCTGGCGAGTGGTTTAAGATTCTCGTTTACGGCATTCGCCTTGTATTGGTCGGAGAAAATATTGAAATCTAGCGATTATAGGAGCCGATCGCTAAATTTCTCCTCATTGCTAGTCTAGAAAATTCGCGGCCGTGGAGAATTAAACCCTAGGAACTCCTGGCCAGTGTCGCTGGAGAGTAACGCAAATTCTGTTTAGTGATAACTCAATCAATGGGCCATCAGTACCAGTGTCACACTCATTCCATCGAGGATGGTCGCCTTCCTAAATGTTCCCCATTTGGCCACCTCATGACCAGATTAGATTATCTTTCTTTACGGCCCTCCCCTAAGATTAAATCGCAGATGTCTCTGCCAATACGTTATTCTTTTTAACGCGTACGGGAACGACGTATATCTTGAAGCAGATGATTTCCCCCAGAAGAGTACAATGATTGAAACTGAAAATGCACGAGTCCTAAAGTACATATTACATAATGGTTTATTTATTTTACTTAATTAAAGAACAGTAAAAACTGTACATGCCGTAAGGGAGAGAGGACCCAAAGGTTCTGTTATCCATCATACAAGTAAGTGTATTTACTCAGAGGTCCACCCTTCAGGCAAATGACACTTAAACTGGCAGTTTGCAGACGCAATGGTCTTGTAAATTGCAAGGAGAGGTTCTGCTGGTCGATTTTAGAGGCGGCCCTGTATTCCCCTCTATGCAATGCAGGTTTTGAAAACCATTTTATACGTTTTGGTAATAAAAAAATATCCACCTTTATTGTAGAAATGAAAACACTATTCATGGGTGAAATGTGAGTACAAAGAAAGCCTCATATATCACTTCTAAAACAATCACTTAATGGTATATAAAAGTCGTTTTATCATCCTTTTTCATTGCTACTTTCATGAGTACCATTTAAAATTCTACGAGTTCAGAGTTTGTTGCTATTGATTTAGAGGAATGCATTTTCTGTGTAAAAAGAAGAATACCTCTAGTTTGTAATGCGGGGACCTAATAAATTAACCCAGACTTTTGAATTATATTTTATAGAAGGAAGGGTCAGATGTGAAGGAGAAAATTACTTCACACCCATTTTTATTTTCAATAGGGCATGTGAATCGTACTTCTTTTCAAACGTTTATTGTTTTACTGAATTTTTTAGAATACTAACATGAATTTCACCAAAAATATAGTAAATGCTATATTTTCTTTTTTTCTAATCTTTGAATGTTATATTTTAAAAATATGAGTACGTACATCAGACACAAACACACTACATCACATCAAAAGAACGCCTTTTCACAACTGGTTTTCTTCAGCCAGGTATGTCCAACCAGCCGGTCACCGCCCCAGCGGGGACAAGCTCTAATCTCCTGACCGGTCTTCCGGCATGTGCGGTCGTACGGTGCATGGTAGCATAAGTGTGTGTAAGTAAGAGGTAGGATTGGGCAAGAGCAAAGAATGGGAAGGAAAGATCGCGCACGGCCGTTGGCCCGTTTCTTTGGCTATTGCTCCGACACTTGCCTTGTGTTAATCGGAGAAATCTGGGAAAACTACCGATCAAAGCAGCCGGCCACTAGAATTCTCCTCAAGAGAGTGGCTGAACTCGTCCTTAGTCAGTAGCTAGTGTCTAAAATCCGCAACAAATCCACATTGTGCAACCGTCGAACTCGAACCTCGGACCTCACAGCAATGATACCAGTTGATGCCATGACCGCGTCCCCCGGTGAAGTGCGGTTGGATATAACATTAGGGAACGTATTAAAATTCGCGTCATTGTTGCCAGTACGAATAGAGGAATACATAATACTTGGATAAAATTGAAGTGGAGAGGAAAGCCTGGAAAAACATACAATACGCCGCATATATCGGAAATTATTCGCGATATAAAGCAAGTATTGAAATAGACAAGAGGAAATAGGGACAAGGAGGGCCAATGAGTACGCTGGGCCATGCAGTGTGGGTATGCGGTACCGACGGTCGCCGGGCTGTGAGGAATACTGAGGCCAAGGCCACGGTCACTCACTTACACTGAGGTGCACTACACTACCACGCCGGCCATGCTGGCAGACCGGTCTGGAGCATAGAGCCCGTTCCCGTTGCGGCGGTGCCTCGCTGGTGGACCTGGTTGGAGAAAGCCCCGGTTGCCGACGGTAGGCCGGCGCGGGATCTCACCATTAGCGAGGGCACTGACACCTCCCGAGACTAAACATATACTACATTTACGGGACCGATGGCCCTAGTAGTTGACGAGCCCGGGAACACTACACATCAACCCTCAGCTCCAGCGTCCCAGGCTCCAGGGCGTGTGGGAGGGGGGAGGGGGAGGGGGCTGGCTGGCTGGCGTGTTGCGGAGTTGGGCGTGCTCCCGAGTGCCTTCCTCTTGGGAGAGCTGAGGGCCCGCCGCCCAGCCGCCCGCGTGCGTCGAGAGCGTGTTTCGTGGCCTAAGTTTTGAGTGCTGTGAGGAGGCGCGCGCCCCACGCGAGCTCCTTCAAGTGGGAGTGGCAAAGATCGCAGGTGCGCTTTTACACAAAAGGATACCCTTCAACGCTGCCTTCGTCCTCCTTGACTTCGGCTATGGCCACCACAACTTTTCAACACACACAAACCGACATAATTATTTTTTAACCTGCTCATGTTAGTGAGCTGCATAATGCTTAGACATAGTGGCTAATTTTTGAAAATAATTATAAGAATATCACATTGATTCAATTTCGTCAAATATTATGCCCGATGTTTAGATAAAACGATTACTTTATCTTCATTAATCACTTGACAAACTTGGATAGATAATATTAATCATATCTGGATTAATAAGTTTAACAGTAACATGTGCATTATTATTTACAACAGATGGTGGATCAGTCTGTTGATAGGCAACAAACCTGCGTTTTTTATACAATAGTTTCATTTTTTTATTATGAGGTAGCTATATTGCCACGAAATGCTTGTGCGCCTTTCCAACCTCTGCACATCGTCGTAGATCAACATTTTTAGCGTGCTCGTTGGTGTTTGATATTGAATGCTAATTTTGTTTCACACAAGCTCGCATTACGTAAGATGTATTACGGTAGAGGCAATGTCACCCAAGCTACTGAAAGTATATTCAGGTTATTCAAAGATGCATGCATGGAACACAATGATAGAGTATCTATGCGAAATGTATAAATGTTGCATATCCTAGTCGCCCCGATGCACCTACTTATTAAGTGTTTAACTATTTAATGCGTTACTTCATATTACTCGTCTTGGTTTTATATCCAATGTATATCAAATCTCTCTCTGTCTCTCTCTCTCTCTCTCTCTCTCTCTCTCTCTCTCTCTCTCTCTCTCTCTGAGGTGCCCTGCTATCATTATTTATATGACAAGTTTCAACAACTTCCTGGCCCATATAACATTGACAAAAGAAGTTCGACGAGAGGCACAGAGAGAGAGACAGAGAGAGAGGGACAGAGTGAGACGGAGAGACAAAGAGAAAGAAGAGGTTCCTGAAATAGTCACACTATAAAGGTTTTCGAAAAATATAGTGCGCTATTCAATTTATGCGGCTGTCATGAGTGCTTCATAGCGCAACCATTCTGAGTGATGTTGACAGCAGTACAGCATTCAGCATTTGTTTCCCTTTCACTCAGTGATCACATTACCCCAAAAAATGTAGAAAGCCATCTCTTTCGTTTCGGTTTGACAGACGTGAAAAACGCACCCCAATGCTTTCAACCAATTGAAAAATCAGATACACGGAAATTGATTCAAGTTTAACAATAAATAGTAGCCTGACACCTCAATAAATAACGGTCAGAATTAATTTGACCAAACGTTTTGATTAAACATAAAAGGAACTACCTTATTTCAATTATCAGCAACTTTAATGTTTAGGTAATCTCGCTCTCCTATTCAAATAATATTCAACGTATTGGTTTCCAATAGATTCTCGTTATAGTTTTATTTTCCTTCGAAATAATATAACTCTGCATGGTATTATAACTTGTGTAAATAATCTGCGTATGCAGGAAATAGTTCCGACAAAGGACTTAAATCTGCTTTCATAGCACCTCCAATCATGTTGATCAACAAGCAATGGAATAATTGACTGTAAAAGTGTGCAATATTCCATTCGAATGGTTTTAATTTTTTTAAATTGATGTCATATTTTTTTATTAATTTAGCTTTTGCATTATACCCCAGGACACGTAAGATTAATTAGCTCTTTTCGAGATACCTATTGTAATGCAACCTCACACGTTGAACGCCAATTTATGTAACGCATCAACGCAAGGGGACACCAATTCACGTAATGCGCCTCTGTGAGTCACACTATCATAAAGGGGGGATTGCTATCGCACTTTAGGTTCGACGGTCGTTTCCAATGTGCACGCGCTGAATTTATTTAGGGGGCGTCAAGCGTATGTCTTACCTGTTACCTGGACACCGGCTTTGAAATATCTCGGGTGAGCGCACTGAATCAAAGGATTGCATTTGCTTCCTGACTACAAATAATACACATTTCTTTGTGTGACCACCCGACCAAAATGACGGGTACACGTTTATTACTGTGGTAAATTGTCTCTTTTACATACTATTTCTTGTTGCGCTTTGCTGCGGCTACTGAAAAAAATGGACGTGAACTCACAGAAATGGTGATGATTGAAATGCTGCTACCTGACTTCGAAAGGATTACACGTCCAAATATCGGCCGGCGGCAGTGGATGACCCGTTGAAATGCCATAGGGGTCTCCTGTAGCCCGCAGGAACACACGCGAATGTACGACGCCTGGCTGGGCTGGAGATCGTCCACGGCCGTCCGCGAAATTGAAGAGTCGGTTTTTTGATGCGCGGGTCGCAGGTCGTCATACGTCGCCTGGACCGCGTATTATCATTGGCTGCCGAATAATTGTGATGCACATCCTCTCGTGTAATTTATGTGTGTTACTCCTACTGTCCTATCCCGGCATCCGGAATAAATTCCGATGCTGGAATAATGGCTGGTAGGACCTTGGAGAATAGCGATCGTATATCGTATGGCTGTTGTCGCCGTTGAACGAAAAAAAAAAACTCTCTAAAAGTCGACCGCTCGCTCCAACACTCTTTCTCTAATTGTTCAATCTTTCTAGCGCCGCTCACCCGATTTCCGTACACACCTCTCTCGCAAAATGCCAGTCCTATCACGTGCTTAGCGCGAAGGTTTCCATAGGCTAGTTAAAAAGTTTCTGGAACACACTATCGCCCGAGTGCTGTGATTGGGTTACGAGAACACAGCATTTTAGTGCCTGCGTGACCCGTCACGCGTCTGCGATGCTTCAACGGAGCTTCGTGATTTACTGTCCCATAGGAATTATCTGGTGAGCTGCTCCCGAGCCTCTTAATGTGACAGTTTCGGTAGTCAGTCACCTGCTAAACACAAAGATGGAAGGGTGCGTATCGGGAGCGGAGCGGACGCTCCCTGGGGGATAGTAGGTTAGCGACAGTGGGACAGTGGGACAGTGGCGAATTGTGTAGGCGCCCTTCGCCTCGAAATATGTTAATAGAGCGTGACGCACGGGTCGGGTGGGTCTTTACGACTCATTGCACTATCTTCTAAGGGAAAGCATTAATCGCTTTCGCCATTTATACAGAGGAAAAAATATATATATTTTTTTTAAATTTAGCTATGATTCCTGCAACTGGATACACAACAGTACAATTTTATCAAAATCAAATCGGTTTTAGTTTAAAAAGGAGCAAAATGTGGAGGTCACATTACGAATGTTAGGAAGGGTAGGGTTTGAGTGTTTTCCCGTGGCAATGAGAATGTGGTCATTATAAACTGAAGACCAATTACTTTCAAAAAACAGAACGCATTTTCGGGATCTTAATTCGAAACGAGGTTAGTCCATGTAGAATGTATAATAGATATATTACATAATGAAGTATTGGTAAAGACTGCTCGCGCCTCAACAGAAGATAGGAGGCAAATCGTATTTCTACTCATGGCATAATATACCTCACTAAGAAAATACCCGGCGTAGCCCGGGCATTCTTCACATCCAATCCTTGTTAAAGATAAAAAAGTCAATTTTATATAAAACGGTGATTAAGATTATCATTTTTATGTGGATGGTTCTTTGGTTCTTCCCGTATACGTACGTATAAGTAATATACGTTGTATAGGGAAAGCAATGTAATAGTACGGAAATCAAATTCGCGATTCCAACGGAAATACTCGTTTTGAGGTCCCCTGATGTCGAAAAAGTGTTTTTTTCAAAACGTCCGTCTGTCTGTCTGTCCAACTGTTCGTCTGTCTGTCTGTCCAACCGTTCGTCTGTCTGTCTGCCTGCCTGCCTGTCTGTCTGTCTGTCTGTCTGTCTGTCTGTCTGTCTGTCTGTGTCTCTCTGTCTGTCTACCTGTCTGACCGTCCGTCCGTCCGTCCGTCCGTCCGTCCGTCCGTCCGTCTCATGGTCTGTCCATTTTCAAATTAAAGAAACACCTATCCATTTGACTCGAGTCGAAGCTTTGAGATTTTGAAAAACATTCTTCAAAATGTGGGGGTACTTTACATGAAGCCTACCAGACATTATCAAAATTTTCTTAAAAATGGTTTCAAATTGTATCTTTTAATTTCATGTACGAATGGAGTAAAATACACTCATAACATTGGCGTAGGTCCGATTTTCACGGTTAACTGAATATTGGAAAATGTCTAAAAAATGAACTATTTCCGGTGTTTTCTTACAACTACAAAATTAAAGATAGAGATTTTTCCTTCCAATGAAATTTGTTGCTCATAATTAGTGTTTTCAATAAGGTCATGTACATTTGTTTTGAAAATTTTTGGAGTTTTCTAGAAAATTACAGAAAGAATCTCCAACTTTTTTCTTGAAACGTTTGGTAGTGATAGTGCTAAATGTACTCGGTAATATGACATAAACGCCGTATTTCTTTATACTTGTGTTTTATAACAAAAAACAAAAGTGTATTTCTTTATCGTTGTTAATATTACATTACCGCCAATTGGTTCACATTATTGTATTTATGAGTACGTGTGCTTCAAATAATGTCATATAAAGTTTCGCGAAAACTCAACGGTTTTCTGTCGAAAGTGAGCTCCAAATGTCACATTTTCAAGAACGTTAAAACACCATTTTTCTCAAAAATGGCTCCAAATGTTTTCCTCAAACTTTTCCCGGAGATAATGCGAATTGTACTGTTTAATATGACAAAAACTTCATTTTGCTGTACTCTTTTGTTTTTTGAAAATCACACGAATGGTATTATTTGAAATGTCTCGCACGCCTTTACTATGCACATTTCCAGCAATTTGTAAACACTATTCCATTTGCGACTAAAAGTGCTTTAAATGACTTCAAATGAAATTTTCTGAAAACTGTATTTTTCTGTGAAAGAGGTTCAAATTTTGCATTCACAATAATTCTTAAATACCATTTTCTTAAAAATGGCTTCAAATTTTTCAATGAAAAGCTACATATAAGAAAAGGTTTTGCTCTCCTTTAATATTTTTAAAGTAATAATTCGATTCTACTACTAGGAAACCGAAAAATTAAGAAATTTAAAAAAATGTACTTAAGGCGGCGATATGTGGCAGCTGGCACGAGAATGTAGCAAGCCCAAATAGCTAGGGAAGAATAGCCAAGACCAAGGGAAATAGAAAACTAATACAGAACTCATACAGTCTATGACATACTGTACCACGACTAGTTTTGTCTTACGACCAATCTATTCATGCACTACTTTCTGTGGAACCGATGTCGATTATGTGAAGTCTTAAGTGAATTGAACGAAATAACGCTGAATTCAGTGTATTAGTATAAATTTCAAAAGAATACGTATATAATTTCAAAGAATCGTGAGATTGAATGTGAGCAACGCGCACAGAACGGAAGGACCTGGTGCGTCCTCGCCATCGACCTGGGTCAGCCGGCGTTGCGCGTCCTCTCCACTAAGAAATGACCGAACGTGGTGTTCCTCCTTCCCCAACCGTTCGTGTGCATCGTTGGCGGAACCACCGACCTGCTCGTTTGTCTTCCGCCGCTTACTTACCTGCGCAAACACTCCGCACGCTCAGTTGACCTGTTTCCTCGCCTATTGCCTGTCTTCTTTCTCGCCGTCGCCATTCCCCTCTCCCTCGCCCTTGCATTCGCCCTCGCCCTCGCCCTCGCCCTCGCCCTCGCCCTCGCCCTTGCCCTCGCCATTGCCCTTGCCCTCGCCCTTGCCCTTGCCCTCGCCCTTGCCCTTGCCCTCGCCCTCGCCCTTGCCCTTGCCCTCGCCCTTGCCCTCGCCCTTGCCCTCGCCCTTGCCCTCGCCCTCGCCCTCGCCCTCCCCCTGCTCTTGTTCTCGCATTCGAACTCTCACTCGTCCTGGCCCTCGCCTTCGCCCTCTCACCCGCCCTCCCACTTTCCCATCCGCTCACCATCCAATGCCCTCCCACGTACCATCTTCCTCGCTCTCCCATTCGCCTCCTCTCCTCCTTCTACTCCACCTTCCACGCGTCCTTTTACTCCCACTCTCGTAGGTGTTTCAGGGCATTCGGGGTCTCTAGCACGGAAGTCCAAAGGTACCAAACGCGACGGTGGAATTCAGCCGCTATCTTGAGGAAAATTCTAGCGGCTGGCTGCTTTGATAGGATTCTCCATTCAACACCCAGCTATAGCCCGAGCAGTACTCTTCCTTGTCCCATCCTCACTCCTTACTTTCACAAACAAACATATTCTACACTACCACATACATCGGGATCTTAAAGCTTGTTGGGATTGGGGCGATGCCCCACTGGTGGGAGATACCTGGTTCAGGAAACCTCCTGGAAGCCCACGGGTAGGTAGACGCTGGATCTCGCGATCCAGCGAGAGAAGATCGTCGCCACCTTCGAAGATAAAAAAACATACACAACACTTATGGGAGTAATGGCTTTCGTAGTCAATGGGCTTGGAATCAACAATCAGTCCTTTTTCTACTCCACCTCACACCCACCATTTTTCACTCGCCTCCTCTTTCGCCTTTCCATTAGCCTCTCAACTTCCCGTTGGCTTACTCGCACCCCCCACCATCTCCTTCCCTTCCTCCCCACCTGCTCGCCTCTTCGTCTCTCCCTCTCGAAGGGTCGTATGTAGTCAGCGCATATATAGCGTATATATGATTATGAATATTTTTGTCCGTTGCTCCCAAGCATAACAGAGTGGAATTTTTTGACATTTAGAATGAGAATTGGAAGCTACGTAGATTGATATGTTTGTGCATATTTCGATTTTTCCTGTTGGTGCATATTCCTGTAATAAGAGGAGCATATTTTGCATATTTCGTTAAGATAGAGACGTATATAAAACTTTTCACGTGTTCATAGAATTTATTCATTTGTGAGTGTTCATTAATTTTAACAGTTTGCATTTTTCTTCTTTTCTGTAGATGATAAAATATGCAAATGTAGGATATTTCATGATACCAAATTGTTAAACCAAAAAGAAGACGTACGTATACGAGAAAGTAATAAATGAATCAAGACATACAATGTACTTCAATAACATGCATATTAATTTAATTACTTCTCCCGTGAAGTAAGCTGGATTATATTATATATGAACAAAAATGTGCATATTTGCATTCCAAGCATGCTTCTCCTGAATTTTATCAAGAAAGGTTCATGCAGGAAACTATATATTGTTAATTTTAATTGCATATTAAAGAGCATATTCCAGAATCTTTAGATTATAAATATGTATTTAAAAAAAATTCTCAAGATTTTCTTCGATGTAAAAGTCCTCTCCCTTGCCACGTAGGTCCGCGCGCCGCCAGTTTCCCGCGCTGTGGCGGCCGCGGCGAGGAAAGAAAGGGCGAGCGGCGACAAAGCGACCTCGATTATCCGGCCCTTTCCCTATTAACTTGTCGAGTCATAACCCTGGCGCCGGAAACCGGAGTATTAATGACTTCATTCCGGCGTTTGTCTCGCTGCTGCCACGAGGCCGTTCAGAAAGTGCGCTGAATAGGAACGTGAAGAGTATCGATTCTCTGAAATGCCTACTCTGCATGTGAAACAAGTGCTTCAACTAACATAGGAAATACAGTGCAAAATAAATTCGTTCTTAGATACTGTAAAAGAAATAATTCACAAAAAGGGCTTGTTGAAAATACAATGGTTAAATAATGTCTTCTTATGAGAAAAACAAAAAAATCGAAGTCAATTGACATTTTTCATTTATACATACCTAAAATTTTGTTCTCGCAGTTTGTAATTCTTTTAATTTTGAAAGATTTTTAAAATATTGTATTTATCAAAAACATCTTCAATTTAGTGGGAAACGTGAGTGATAATTTTTTGTGGTGTGGAAATTAAACCATCCTAGCCATAGAACAAAGAGTCCTTCAGCTCACACGGGCGAGGACGCCCTGTCGCAGACCTAGCAACTGTGATTACCTGTCAGTTAATGAGGGATGGGTCAGGCGTAGGAGCACGGTTCTGACCGTTCACCGGAAAGTTGGCTAACATGCGTTATGCGTACACAGACGAAAATGAAACACACGTATGACAGATGGGGATGTTAATTTGAGAATAATCAGTGTGCATGTCGACCATGAATTCCGACCCCTAACAAAAGATATTGTGAAATTCCAAAATCATCTCTCCGCCGCTCGCCATATTGAAAACGTACTTTGAGGCCCAATCAGCATCTCATCGCGGCATCTAACACAACTGCGGTTCTCCAATGATGACGGAGAAGACAACAAATACAATTGAATGTGTTTTTACAAAACAGCCTTAGTCCACCAACAGTTTTTAGAACACGAATGGTAATGAGAATGAGCATTAGGTATTAAGACAGGATTTCACGTGCTTCATATCTACAAAATGCTACATATCTACATAAAGAAACTAAAAAAACTGGTACAACCATGTGTATTGAAATAAAGAGATCTGGTATCAATCTGAATACGACGCTCCGATCGGCAACGACTATACAGACACTTGTTAGATCAGTTACTGCTGCTACCATGGCAGGTTACCATGATTTAAGTGAGTTTGGACGTGGTGTTATAGTCGGCGAAAGAGTAAGGGGTCATATTATCATGCCCACACGTCAAGAATTGCTATAGAGTGGCTCCAGGAACACTCTTCTGAATTTAAACACTTCCACTAGCCTCCAAAATCTCCAGACATGAATATTATTGAGCATATCTGGGATGCCTTGCAACGTGCTATTCAGAAGAGATCACCATCCCGTCGTACTCTTGCGAGTTTGTGGACAGTCCTGCAGAATTCATGGTGTCATTTACCTCCAGCAATACTTCAGACATTAGTCCAGTCTATGCCAGGTCGTGTTGCGGCACTTCTGCGTTCTCGCGGGGGTCCTATACGATATTACGCAGGTGTGCCAGTTTTTTTGGCTATTCAGTATAACACGCCATGAACAAATATTGCGAGAACAATGCAAACGACACTAATGAATTTGCCCACTTCTAATTTTCCATTACTCATTGCTTTAAATAAAGATTGGTTTATAATGCTCTCTCGAAAACCTTTGAAAATATTCCATAACATGCTCACTTGGCCTGCTACCGTTCGTGCTTGGCGAGGGGCGGTGCGGTTGGAGAGGGATGGCGTGGGGCGGGCGGGCAAAGTGATTAGAGAGAGTGGAGTTGGAGGGGGGACAAGTTGTGAGCTGAGTGTTCCAGTGGGGACCGGCTTTGGTGGCTCAGAGAATCAATTGACGTCACTGCAGTGCTTCTAAATGAGAGGTCCTAGGGATCGGATCTCGACGGTGGCAGAAGGCACATCTCGACACTAGCTACATATCTACATCTAATTCAGCCGCTGTCTGGGGGAGAATCCTAGGAGCAGACTGATCTGATAGGTAGTTGTCCGTGGTTTCTTCCATCAACATAAGGCGAATACAGGAGCAGTTTCCTAACAAATGAGCTATGGACCGCTTGCGATCTTTTCTTTCTCTCCCTTGTCCTATCCTCGCCCCTTTCACACACACGCACTAACATGCACAACACTACCACACATGCCGGGATACTGGTCGGGAGCTTAGAGCTTGTCGCGGCTGGGAGATGTTTAATTGAGGGGAAAACGTCCCAATTCGACGCCGGGTAAGTCGGCTCCTGATCTCGCCAGCCAGCGGACGTAAATTACCGCCACTTCCCACTATAAAAACGTACACTACACGTACGGGAATAACACCCTTAGCTGTTGACGGAATCGCAAATCGAGTCAGCGTCGTGGGCGCCGTGCGGGCACCTGTCGCCAGCTTCGGAGAAGAGCGCCGTCGCTGCGCCTTTGCGCTCGACGACTGGGCTCCTTCGGGGAACTGTCAAACGCCACGCGCGCGCCGCTAATTTAATGGGGCGCGCTGCTGCAGAGGCGCAATCGACAGCGAGCCGCGGCTGCTGCCGGAGCAAATTACGTGCGTCCTTTCTGCACTCGCTGCCTTCGCCCCCCACCCGCTCGTGAACGCGAACAACAGTTGAGTTGAGATCTCTTACTCACTTCATTTGGGAAATTTACTTGGCCCTGGTGTTTTTTCATTAAATGTAAACATATTTCTTATTCCACGTATTGCCTGTAATTTTCATTTGTCTGTATGATCTACGAAAAATCTATCTAGTATCTACTAATAATCGTTCCTCCCTTATGTTCCATAGTTTTTTTCATAATATACGTCTCCTTTCTACGTCACTTACGAATTCTTTCTCTTTGTTAATTAAATATTTTTAAAGTTGTTGTATCAAAGAAATGGTTACAGACAGTTTAATTTAAAAATTGCGAAAGCTTCAAAAACAGTGAATGTTATAAAGTGAACTGCATGCCCAAAGAAGTTTAATAACTCATTGTTATCTTTTAGATATGCATTTGGGTAAATATTGGGCTGAAACGAAAGCTAAGTATATTTGTTGTTACATTGATTCACACAATACACCTAAATAAACTGCTGTTAATTCATTCTATCGTCTCCATAATTAGGAAATGTATATTTAACGATATCAAACTATATTTTAAATTCTAGATAATCTCTGCTTGCAAGACTTTCAGATTGTTCCCTGAACTTCAAACTTGTTCTTCTTGGTTTTCAAAGCAAATAATTATGCATTAAATTTGTAAAAATCATTGATGAGTTTGTAGAGGTCAAAATAAACAGAATGATTGAGCAAATGAGTGAGTGAGTGAATGAGTGAGTGAGTGAATGAGTGAGTGAGTGAATGAGTGAGTGAATGAATGAGTGAGTGAGTGAGTGAGTGAGTGAATGAGTGAGTGAGTGAGTGAATGAGTGAGTGAGTGACTATTTCGTATTTCCGGGCGCCTCACGGGTCATTAGTTCGGTGCAGTGAGTACAGTGCATGATGCAACTTGGAGAGGGCGATGATCCTTTCCTGCTGCTACACGATATCCAGCGTTGACATACACGGCGACACACGGGCTATTTCTTCATTCAGGTGCCCACAGTGGGACATGCCCCCTAATAATACCTTGTTTGTTGACTTCTTTTATTTGCCAACATTTTTATGTTAGAATTATCTAATTATTTGGAAAAAAATATTGTATAGCAGCATATATGCAATACACAAATAATATTCAATATAATAACAAGTGTTTATTATGTACAAACATCTCTAATGGCCCCCTTCAAAACGATCGGCTGGATCCGCCCCTGGGGGCCCAGTCGGATTAATCTCTAAGCTTCCGAGTGTCTCTCGTATGTTTGGTAGTGTAAAGCATGTGTTAGCATGAATGTGTAAGGGGAGAGAAGAGGACAAGGATGATCAGGGAAATACCGCGTGCGGTACGCGCTTATGTTGGTGTTTTACTCCGACGTTAGCGTAGAATTGGTCGGAGGAATCTAGAAAATCTATCAGAGAAGCTGGCCACAAGAATTCTCTTCCAGGCAATGGTTAATTGGGCCAAGCTGTATAATTAGTGAAAAATTTGCCACCGTTGAGACTCGAACCCTAGGTTGTTCCAGCCAGACACACAAAAACTGCATCATTTTTTTATTCCTCTCGGCCGGTGGATCGTTTAAAAGGATTGGGTCGCCCAGTCTGCAGTCAGAATATTTCCCTCGTTATGTTGCCAAATTTCTTTCACCCCCATAAAAGTTCGCATTAATATTAATAAAGACGGTCCATCGTAAAAGAACTGTTACTCAATATGTTTTTTGTACATCAGTTCTTAACGTTGCTTGTTAAACCGTAATCAAATTAGTTTTGAAATAGCCGAACAATCGCCAGCTGTTCAATATTAATAGTTATGACAAGATCGAATTAATTTTCTTTTGTATTTCATCTACATCGCATTTCGGTATAGCAATGTACTTTAATCGTCCGTAAAATTGAGGTTTCTTGGATTAGGCCGATAAAATATGCAGACGTAAAGGGCTGTTATTCGAAGAATACGGTTATGTACTCGAAGATACCCAACATTAAACAGGTCAGGATGACAACAGAGGTTATTAATATTTCAATTTAGTTTATAAAATGAGTTGTATGTCGTCAGGAAGAAACATTTTAGAGTCGCCTTAATAGTGTAAAAGCTACTTGAATAAGCAAGTGTCCAAGCAAGCGACTTTTCTCTCACCAAACTACAATTTCTCTTAACTCGGTCATTTACCAACGTCACCAAAACGGATTCACTTTCCAGCCTTTCCACATATACCGCTATTACAGGTCCGTAACTGCGCACATGGCATATGAATGTCTTTATTTTCTGCACATGAGTGCGGTGGCACGTTATGTAATGATCAATAGAAGAAGCAACGCGTATTTTCTCGTCTAACGTCGTTTGCATTTAAGACGCCGCCGGGAGCAATTACGATCCAATGCGTCGCCGCTCGCCGTCGCCCGGGCGGGGCGGAGCGGGGGCGGGGGCGGGTGAAGGCCGGGGCAAGCGGCCGCACGCCCCAGCGCCCGAATCGGTAATGGATGATGTTTGCGCGCAGCCACGCAAGTGGCACCCCTGCGCGCCGCTTAATGAAGTGTTACCGGCGGCGCCGCCGCCAGCGCTCCCGCGGCGCCCGCCGAGGTGGTGGTGGTGGTGTGTGGAAGGAGGACGCGGCTGCGGAAGGCCAAGCGAGAGCGAGGCGGTGACGAAGCGACGGCAGGCGAGGCGAAGGCAGGTACAAAGGCGAGGAGGGTGGGAGTGGCGGAGGGGAAGGAGGGCGACGGAGTGGGTGTGAGCGAAGCGGCGTAGGCGGAAAGGCGCGCGAGTGCGGGGGAGAGAGGCGTCTCTATTCATTTAAGCGCGAGCGGCTGAGAGGCGCCGAGCGCGGAATCTTGCTTCAAGCAGCAGCCGCCAACTCGATCGATGATGCAGACAGTCGCCGCGCCAAACTGTGCTTTCGTCTGCCCTCCGCGCCGGGCCTCGCCAGCCCGCCCGCCTCGCCGCCACCCCACCCACCCCCCACCCAGCCCCACCCCCCCACCCCACCCCACCCCCACCCACCCTACCCCGTCCCTCACCGCTACGCCCCGCCCCGCAACGCTCCGCCACGCCACGCGATATTCGCATCGTGTCTGCGAGGATACTGGAGGCCACCTGCTGTGACTGGTAGATTTTCGTGGTTTGTCCGATCAATATTAGGTGACTGCCGGAGCAGTACCATAACAAAGGGGCCATCTTTCCTTCCTCTTCCTTGTCCTATCCTGACCACTAACACACACTTTCACTAACATGCGCTACACTGTCACTCATGCCTGAAGACCGGTCGGGAGCTTAGAGCTTGTCCTGACTGAGGCGGTGCCCCGATGCTGGGAGATACCTGGTTCGGAAAAACCCCGCTAGTCGCCGACAGGTTGGCGCCGGATTAATCATACCGCTGTCACCTCCCGAAAAAAGACACATGTACTACACCTATGCGACTAATGACTTTGGTAGCTGACGCGCCCGGAACCACTAACAACCAACCCGGGATCTTCGCATCGGGTCTGCTACTACCCGCACCCCGCTCCTCGATCCCAGCCGCCCGTCTCTCGCCGGACCACGCCTCCTCCCACTTCAACGCCGACCACTCTGCTTAGTGGTTTCGGGCGCTTCAACTGATACAGTCCAGGAAGTGTAGTGCATGCATTCATCGTGGAAAGTGTTCCTGATATTCTCCCGCTGGAGGGACACATCCGGTGCCGACCAGGAGATAGTAGATTTCCGCAGACCGCTAGTAGATTTCCTGCCTACTAAGTCATTCAGCTTCCTGGCTGCGCGCCGTGTCAATTTCCCAAGCGTCTGTCACGCTTCTCATCATAAACTGCACTCACAAAAGTTCACTTTCTGTGCGACCTCAAGTAACTCGACTCCATTCCGCCTCATTCTGCACCCGTTGCCTTCGAATCTCTTTGTCCAACCCGATTTTACGACCCGGTTGCTTACTCGCTCGCTGGGTCTCCTCTAAAGCCTGTTTTACGCGGTAATTTTTTGTCTTTTTTGCGTCACGTTTCTGTACAGAAAGTGGATGGATAAAATATGTTAATTTTTTTCGCGTTATGTTTCCGTGGCGAAACTGGATAAAAGTGATTCCAGTGTTCTACACGGTAATGCCTCGTCTTTGTAAGTAATTATGATGAAAATGCTTCCTCCAGACGTCGCAAAAAGCGATTAACATTTGCATCTGTGGTAACAATGTAAGTTAGGTTAAATTAGGACTGAGCACGGTACGCGACGACATTAGAACACAGTACATAATTTATTTCTGTCTACTTAATATCTTCACACTACAATTCAACACATCGGAACGCCCTCGAAACTGTACAAAATGAACAAATCGCACAACGCGCATAACAAACCAGAGAAAGTTGTCCGAAAAGTGACACCAGAATGGCGGTAGTAAAATAGGATGAAATCTACCGAAAAATGAACCATGCGTCATTTTTTCGTACAAATTACTCGTCTGGTCTGTCTCTTTTCTGTACCGGCGAAAAATGATGGAAAAATGATCGCCTAAAACCGGCTTGAGGAGGTAACCAGCAAGCCGCCAGCCGCCACTATCTGGCCTCCGCGTTGCAGACGCGCAAAGTGCATTTGGCGTCGCCTCTTTGCTGCAGCGCCGCCTCGCCAATTCCATTGCCGCGCGCCGCCGCCGCCGCCGCCGCCCTTCTCCGCTGTGTTGAAGCTCCAAGAGATCCGATACTCGGAGCGCGCGAAAGCTCGCGATGGGATCGTGGTATTTCTGAAGCACGCGAAACGGACGTATGGAATTCTTGGAATTTCTTAACTGTCACTGAATGTGTTATAACTATTTGAGCTTTGTCTTAAGTTCAATAAATTCATGAAACAACATTATAAACACTCAAATTGTTGTTTAAAAGGTGTTTGTTATCCTAGAGTTGGTTTCACAAAAATAAAATGTTCTTTTTAAAAATGGTACACCAAAGTAATTTTCTCCGAACCCTCTTATTTGCGACTGAAGTGTGTTATTAAAAAATTATCATTTATTAATTTGCGATGATCAAATATCAATTAACAAATATATTGGCGCGCTACAAATGACCAAAGAAATTGTGTGTAACAATTGATAGCAGAGAAGAGAAATAATAAAGTTCCTATGAGTCATTCTAATCAGAAATTTTTTTTTTATCTTCGAGAATCTTATACTTTCCAACATTCCTTGCTTACAGCAACTTGCACCATTCTTTCCGTTCCAGAGTCTATCTGAAACTGCAAACGGTTTCTTATTCTGTGGGCGGCTGCCGCGGCAGCGTGTCTGTTTCACCATCTGGCTTCCACAAATCCTGGTTAATTTGTCAACAAATGCCCCTCAGGAGAATTCAAAGAGCAGGACTTCATTGAGGAAGGTCGTAAGATGAATCACGATGTATATTTTCAACGAGCGACAATAGACATTTAAGAAAATACAGGCTTTTGTATTAAATGAAGAACAAATACTTGTAAGTTTTTGCAGAAGATACACATTCCTCTGTATCATTAACTACTTCGTGACTTCTTTTTGGCGAGACTTGATTCTGTTTATTATGTATCGAGGTTTATTTACATTTATTGCCGTTATCCGAAGAAGTACAAAAATTCTGTGTAATTTACAATTATATCCATGCACCGACATTCTCACAGTTGTTCTTCGTGGAATTTTTCTCTGTTAACTCAAGTCGCTTTATTAACTATTTTATTATTTTCGTCCTCATCAAATCCTCGAAGAAAAGTTATTTCGCTATTTCGAGTTACAAATTACCACTCTTTTACCAAATTACCAATCTTTTACCAAAACAAAATTAATAAATCTTTATGATAAAATGAGAAATGCGCAGGGAAAATGCTAGATAGTGAGGTAATGTGTCACACTTTTGTCCTTATTTGGGAGAGAAGAGAAAATTATCTCGTTTACTTCCACGGCAAGTCATGCGATGGATGCACAATTGACGCCGCGTCAAAAAAGACGTAATACCGGCGTTTTGACAAGTGCGACAGAATGACTCGTGGTGGAAAGAAAGATGGGTTGGCTCCTCTGGCGCACCGATTTTTGCTTGTTATACGCAGCACTAGCGTGCGTGACCACAGCTCGGGCACTTCGTTTGAAAAGCCAGACCAGACGCTAGCCGCCATGATCTATGGAGTGCAAGAAGTGTCGAGAAACATTTTGAAAGTGGTAATTAGTGAGAATTTTCATTGGTGACCAACCAAAAATAACACGATGAAGGGGTACTTAAAAGAAAGTAAATGTTTTAATCTCACTTGTAACAAGATGATAACGTTGGTATCTGGCTGCATTTAAAATTCATTCTAATATTACGTCAAAAAATGGTACTTGGAGCTTATTGGCGGAGATCATCAGCAAAAACGGATACGATGTTCTAAAGCTCACCCATCTCTTTCCATCATGGAATGGCTGTCGCTTGTCCCGTGGATTGTGATTGGCTGGGTAGCCGGCCAATCAGAAGGAGTCGTGCCTTAGCCGAGAGATGCACTGGATTGGACAGTTTGGTGTGGTCGGCGATCGGATGACACATGGCTCTGCCAACGGGCGCGCTCCCCTGTTTCCGATTCACTCAAAAATGGGGAAGCAACTCTACATCGTCAATGTAGTTTTCGGAACATTAAATATTTTTAACTTAATTGGATTATCTCAAATTTTTTTATTAAACTAAGCATCGCCCAAAGTAGCGTTGTAAATACTTTTTTTAATTTAGATTTAAGTAGTTTAAGTTAGGCGCGTTCTGTGCTACACAAGCCTAATTGACTTCAATCTAAATCGCATCCAAGTCATTGAATAATTTCCCGTATCGCCAAGATTGGAGAGGGGGAAATAAAAAAATCGGGTTGTTTGGCGATCTTCAAGCATACTTTGAAGCCACGCCTTCTCTGTCTGCAAAAATAAGAGCTTTGAACATTCTTGTTTAAATGAACAATCCATGGCCTTGGTTCTACGTTCGTCGTTTTTTCGATATCCGTCCTAAAGACGTGCGTAACAGCATTGTGTGTGACTGGGCAGAATATGTTGAAGCTTACTGCAAAAATAGTTTCCAATTCGTGAATTTCCTGCCTTCTAGCTCATTCAGTTTACTGGGTGCACGACGTGTCAAATTCCCAAACATCTGTCACGCCTCTCATCAATAAATTGCTCTCACAAAAGGTCACATTGGAATTGTGCGAGAATCCCGAGGGCGCTCTGAAATATGTGTCGTGTTTGATTGAGAATATGTTTTTCGCAGTTTTGCTACCTACTTCGACAATTTGCCTCCTTAAATGAGTTTTAGTGGAATATTAAATCTAGAACTGCTCATTGGTGACTACTGTACACCAATAACATTTCAAATTCACACCGTGTTGAAATTTCTGACTACTGCCGCATAGCACTTTACGTAAATTTCATTTAAACCGTTAGCTTAACCTCAGACTACTAACAGTCTCAGTTGGTGAAAATACCTCTCCGAGGATATAAGCTAATTCGTGGTGGTGCAACTAGGATCTTTTGGAACACAGTGTGTAGTTTCTCATTGTTCCTCACGCGAATAATAAAATAGAAATACTATTCTTCCTATAATGTTGATCCGATGTGTCATTGGGAATTCATTACATTTTTGTTACATCTGCATTATTGACTGTGTAATTACTTCAACGTGTATTTGTAATCATTCTATTAAAATATGAAGAAATATTATAAAAAATATGGTACATTTTACTTTTTAAATTCCATTTTTGTGTTTCGTCTAGCTGTCATGCATTCTTAAACGACAATAAAGCGCAATAACACATTTTTGAATCCTACACAATTTTCTCAATCTTTTGTAGCAATAAACATTTTTGGGGATCATGAGACCCAGGTGTGCAGTTTATGGAACAAAAAATAAGTGTGCAGTAACACATTGAGACATATGTTGTAGTAGAATGTACTAAATATGTTCAATGCTCTGTGTAGAATTATAGGCTGTATGGATTGTTTAGTATTTTATTGATTTTAAGTAATTAGTATGTTAACTAAACTAATAATAGAAATACCGTCGGTAGCTAAATGTTGGCAGCCTGCCTTCGTAACTGTTCTGCTTGGTAAGTCTGTCAAGTAATCGAGGTTAAGAAAGTACGAGTCCACGGAGGATGGGTGACCACTTCGAAACCCCAGTTGATATCTGCCTGAAGGAATAAAGAAAGTAAGAATTCCCTTTCACGTTTCGTTTAGTTATTTTCACTGTAATGTGTTTAGTAAATATTACTCAATGTATTTCTCAACACAACGACTTGTATAGTTATCTCCACAACATGCCATTCGTCACGGGTAGGACCTGTTTTGTGAACATTAATATACGTTCGTTAGTGTGTTTAACTAAACAGCAGTTTCGTGAACGTCACTAAGTTCTTAGTTCATCCAAAATGTAGTATACCTTTTAGTTGAATCTTCTACATGATTAATTGTATTTACTAAACATTTCTCTCCGTTCAGGGTCAAGAATTGTTCCATTCTTAGGAATGTTTGTTGAAGAGTATTTTCCGCGCGTCGATTATTAGTCTGCCCATACTGTGTGTCTTACATCTCTCCAGGTAACTATGTTCCTCCCCCGCTCCTTCCTTTTTCTCTTCAGTTATCTCCTCCAGCGGGGACAAGCTCTCCAGTCTCCCGTACTGTGTGGTAGTGTAGTCCATGCAAGTGTACGTCCACGAATAAGACGAGAGCAGGATCAAGGAAGAGGAAGGAAGTATCACATGCCTCTGACCTCTTTGTTAGGGTACTGCCGAGCTGCCGACTACTAGAATTCTCCTCCAAATAGTGGTTGATTTGAACTCTGCAGGAAATTTTGAATTACGTTCTAATTTTGAATTCCGTTTCTTACAGAAAATGTGCGTATTTCATATTGTAAGTAGAAGTAAATGGTACAAAATCGTTCCGAAACTTAGTTATGCAGTTCAATGGTTTTCATTAGTACTTTTTCAGCCTTACTTCGTAAGAAGAGAAAATATTGTAATTGGCGAAGGAAAATGTATCTCTGTGAATTTTCGACAGACAAACTCTTACTGCCGGTCTCTTGTAACGAAAGAGTGGATAAATCTTGTTCAATACATAGTGAATTACTTCTTTACTTCCGTGCGCGACGCTTCCCTCGTCTTCCTTGTCCCATCCTCTACATTACCGCACATATAGGGAGATCGGGTGACAGCTTGTCCCGGCTGGGCGTTGTTCCGCTCGTGGGAGATACCTGGTTGAGGGAAACCCCGCTAGCGGACGGTAGGTCGGCGCTGGTTCTCGCTATCCAGCGGGGGAAGATCACCGCCACCTCCTGAGCAAAACATGCACTGCACTTACGGGAAGAATTATGACGGTTGTTGACGTGCCAGGAATCACTAACAACCCACCAACCAACGACTGAAATGGAGAAGAGATCGCCAAATGTACAGCGTTAGATGGCTTGGCTGTTCATACCTCCGCAAAAAGAAGGAACAATTAAATACTCGATGTGTGGAAACATTGGATAAATGGACTTTTTCCCTTTTCCGTTACTATTGGAGACGTCACTGTATTCAACTCTGGTGCGCTAAAGAGGGCGAGGGGCGAGGGGCGAAAGGGCGCGGCGGCGCGGAAGCCGAGCGATTGAGCCTCGCAGGAAACGAAAGGGGGCGAGCGCGCGCCCCAGCGCCGCCAGGTGGAACGGAGGCGCGCGGCGCTCAAACACGCTCAGGGCGACGGCCCGAAACGAGGACGCGAGGACGAGCGCAAAGGAGCTCCACACGAAACGGCGTTTGCTATCAGATAAGATATGTTTCACTGTATTTGGGATTTACAATACATCTACAAGATTAAAGAAGAATATTAATATAATAAAAACTAGCTGAATACCCCTCGTTGCCCGGATAATTATCATAGATAATATCACGAATGCTTTGGAAACTGTCGATAAATCGGATTGACAATGTGCGTACGGGTGTTTTACAATGTGTGTACCGGAAGATGTGGTTCAGTGCATCAACTGATGTCACTGGAGTGTATCTGACAGGGAGGTACTAGTTTCGAGTTCCGAATGTGACAGGATTTTCGACACTAGATAGCAAGGTCGAGTACAGCAGCTGTTTGGAGGAGAATTCTAGTGGCTAGCTGCTCTGATGGGTAGTTTTCCGTGGTTTCTCCGATCAACACCAGCAGTACCCCAACAAACGAGCTGCGGGCCATATGCGATCTTTGCTTCCTCTTCCTTGTCCTATCCTCAACCTTTACTTACACTTTCGCTAACTTGCTCTACACTACCACCCATGCCGGGAGATCGGCCGGGATCTTACAATTTGACCTGGTTAAAGCGGTGTCCCATTAGTGTGAGATACCTGGTTGAGGGAAACCCCGCTAGCCGACTTGTAGGTCGGCGCCGGATCTGACAAGTCACCGGGGGAAGATCACCGCCACCTACCGAGAGAAAAATATACACTACGCTTTCGGGATTAATTACCTCAGTCGTTGGCACACTCAGAATCACTAACAACGAGCAATGTGTGTATGAATATACATTATGTTAATAGTTATACATATTTTAATATAAGAAAATACACTAAGG
This sequence comes from Gryllus bimaculatus, assembly GCA_017312745.1. Classification (NCBI taxonomy): domain Eukaryota; kingdom Metazoa; phylum Arthropoda; class Insecta; order Orthoptera; family Gryllidae; genus Gryllus; species Gryllus bimaculatus. The sequence continues at coordinate 1,085,168 of BOPP01000288.1, forward strand.
TGAAAAAACTCACGTCTCCTGTATCTCCATTAGAAACGTCGTCTTGTAATATCGTGTCGGACATTTTTTTGGCCGACGACGTGCGGCAACGCTACTCAACAAGTCGTTGGAAGTCCCCTCAGAACTATTTGAGACAAACTGCCTCTAAAGCCGTCCATAATTGGAATAGTGTTCCAGGTGCACGATTTTGTGAACGAACTGACCCCTCGATTACGTCCCATAAATGTCCGATTGGATTCATGTAGGGCTACCTGAGTGGTCAAATCATTCGCTCGATTTGTTCAGAATTTTCTTTAAACCAATCGTGAACAATTTCGGTCAGGTGACATGGCGCATTTTCATCCATGGATATTACATAGTTGTTTGGGAACGTGAAGTCCATGAATTGCTACAAATGGTCTCCAAGTAGCCAAACAGCCATTTGCAGTCAATGATCGGTACTGTTGTACCAGAGGGCCCCGTCCTTTCCAAGTGAAGACAGTCCACACCATTATGGAACCACCTCCAGCATCCCCAGTGCCATGTTGACAACTTGGGTCTGCGCCTCGCTCAAATTTTACAATCAGCTCTTTCCAACTGAAATCGGGTCTCATTTGACCAAGTTACGGTCTTCCAGTCGTCATTGTCACGAGTACAGGAGAGGCACTGCAGGTGATGTGCAGTTAGCAAAGGCGCTCGCGAAACACGTGATGGTTCACGGGGGAGGTGTACGCAGGTTTAAGAGGTTTAAGAAAAGTGAAATTACCTTAATTTAAAATAAGATTGTTCTACATACGTGGGTATGAAAATATTGGAAATACTTTTTTAAACAACTGAACATACTGTACTTCAACCACCTACGGTTCAACACTCACCTTCGGCCCACAGTGTGAGTTGGCGAGTCTAGGTTCTCCCAAGTTTCCCAAACATTTCAAGGGTTCCTCGCAGCGGAAAAGTTCGCAAAACCACGAGCCTTGTGGGAGGGGTTGGGGGCTGGTTTGAGTAAGCCGTTATCGACCACGGGCGAGCAGCCAGCGCAGACTGCGAGTGGGCGCGCGCGCGCGCGGTGATACGCGGCGAAGGAGAGCGCCCCCCCACACGCGGCCGCGCGCGTCTAGCCTGGCGGGGCTAGGCTGCCGCCCGCCGCGCGCCCCGCGCCTGGGCGGCCTGCGCTCGCGCTGGGCGTGGCGCGAACTCTGCCGCTTATTGGCTTGCCGGCCTACGGCACACCTCCGCCGCCTCGCGCTCCCCTCAGCGCGACGGCCCGGCGCCTACGCCCGCGGAGGTGCCCCCGCTCATCGCCCCACGCCCAACCCCCGGGCACTACATCCCCCACCACCGCGCCGTGGGCTTCCTGCGGCTCATCGGCGGTCGCTCGACACGTTCCCGCGCCCGCCCCTTCTAGCGAAGACGTCGCCGACTTAGATGGCTCGGGGCGTCACTGAGGTCACAGGGTTCCAGTCCCACGGCGGCAGGATTTCCGACATTAGCTACACAGCTTGGGCCAATTCAGTCGCTGTCCGGGGGAGAATCTAGCGGCCGGCTACTCTGATCGGGGGGTTTAACGCAGTTTCTTCGATCAATATCAGACGAATGCCGGAGCAGAACCCTAACAAACAGATCAAGAGTCTCACGCGATCTTTCCTACCTCTTCCTTGTCCTAACCTTACCCCTTACTTACAAACACACTGAAATGTACAACACGACTACACATACCAGGAAAACGGTCGAGAGTTTAGAGCTTGTCCCGCCTGGGGCACTGCCACGCTGGTAGGAGATACCTGGTTGGGGAATTTTACCGCAAGCTAACGTTGGTCGGCATCAGATCTTCCCAGCCTCGGCAGCAGATATCACCACCATCTCCCGCGATAAAAAAAAACATGATGCACTACATTTAAGAAACGAATAACCTTAGCAATTGACGTATCCGGATTCACTTATTAATCAATCATACAATCAATCTACGACACCCACGTAGGAATTCTCTTGTTTCTTGCTTGTCCTACGCGTAGAACATATACGGTACGTTTGTACTACTCGTACTACACAGAAAATTGTGTAACGGTGCAAAATGTTGATAATGACATTTTCACGAAAACTGTTCGTTTTGCGAGACTCTGATAATGAAAGATTTTTTAAAACATTTCTTTGTCAGTACATTTGTGTCTTTATGTGGACAGCACTAGCGCCGAATCAAAATTCAGGATTGCCATCTCTATGAATATTCTACAATAGATCTTGGTGAGTCTACTGAGATCTTGGATATTTTACTTTTTAGATGTAATTCAAATGAACCCTCTAAAACATTTTCATTTTCTTAAATTGGTTGAATTTTTTCTAATTTATCAATTTCTTTAAGTTTTTTCTAGTCTACCTCCTCTTCTTTTTGTTGAGTTTGTTTCACTTTACTTCATATTTCTCATTCGTCACTTCTTCTTCTTCTGTTCATCCCCCTTTGTGCGCTTATTTTTCTTACACATTTTCTGCCTTCTTCTCAATTATTATTCTCCTGAAACTGCTTCCTCTTCTTATTCTACCTTCTTTTTCCTTTTAACGGTGTGTTATGGAGAGTTTGGGAAAATACTTTTTTTTTCTTTACAAGCTTTGCCTTATGTGTTTCATTTCTTTGCTTTCGCCTTTGCCTCTTTCATTTCTGATGCTTGATTCTTTCAAATCTTGTCTCACTTAGTCTTGTAACTTCATTTTAAATTTCTTACCGTTCGTGTTCTTTGAAGCTCAAGTTATGAATGTAAGTCATCTGTTGATCTTTGACATTTGTGATGTCGAGCTTTCTCAGCCTCCTTTGCTGGTTTTTAAATTATATTTACTGCAGATTATATCTTATTCGTATCTTATGACTATCCTTAACCTTGTTGTTCTCAGATGAGGAGAGATGTCCGCCATCTTCCACAATTCGTTGAAATTTCATGTCGACAGCCGCCAGAGTCAATTTCGTGTTTTGAAGTTGTGTTTTGAAGTTTTGAAGAAGACGAATTTTCTTTACATATTAATTTTTTATTACTTTCATTTTTGTTATGATTATTATCATTGGTCGTAGCTGTAGTTAGGTTCATTATTAGATAACTTTACTTTTAGTCACTTTTTTTCTTTTCCTTCATTCTTTCTTTTTCTTTCTTTCTTCCTTCCTTTCGTTTTTCTTTTGTTCTTTCTTTCTTGATTACAATTTTATTAATATTTACAATAAGGATTTGGCGCTATCATTAATTGCCAACTCATTTACACCATCACTAATATTAGTAGTCTATGAGAGATGTTCAATTTTAAAGAATTTTAATTTTAATAAAATGTTTTACAGGTTATCAATAATGATACTAATAATTAAGGCGGACGCAGTTTATCTTTAAGAAACTTTGATTTGAATGCTAGGGACCGCAACATTGCGACCTAAATTAAATTTTCGAGTTAAATGCGAAAAGTTTAGTCAAGAGAAAAAAAAATTAATTTTTTCAATTGAATCTATACGTAATTCTGTATGAATATGTGGATTTGGTACAAACCAAAAGAGTTGGAGTGCCCTCCTAAGGCATTTATATTGCACAACTTATATTTTCTCTATTATTATGGGTCCAGTATTGACTCAAATTAGGCATGCATTAGTTAAAGAAGGAAATATTATAGATTTGAATTATAACAATTGAAATTCAATTTTTAACGAAGATTGTATATTGATAAAGGAGTATATTTTTATGACGTTTCCGTATGTATTATAGTTGATAAAATGTCTTTATACTTTTTATTTCTTGGCGCGCGAGGACCAGGTCTCACGATGGAATATCTCATAGTATTTCGCGTCTT
>BOPP01000288.1:1089474-1107705 GCA_017312745.1 Gryllus bimaculatus
CCCTTCGACTGGGACAAGGCGAGCAGAAAAGTTAGCGGGCCGAAATGCTTTGAAATTGGGAAATGAAACCGCGAACTCTGAAGTCGATAAAGCAGTTTGCATCAAACCCTGCACGCTTAATAACAATAATTTCTTCGGTATGTTTCATGCAAATTTATTACCCAAATACAGAATAAACTTGGAAATCCTATTGGTATTAAACACAAAAATAAAAGATATAATTTAATTAAAACGCATTATCAACAGTATGTGTCTGATTTTACCCGTAACAAAGCTTTCTTCCACTTCTCTAAACCTCCAAACATTCTTGAACTTCGAGGGAACTTCTTCGAGGGAGGGGGAGTTCTGTTTTTTATCATTTACTGCAATTCAGTTAAAACAAAATTATGAATTGTGTTATTCAAAACTGTGTTTCCATGAAAAGAAACAGACTTTTGAAGAGAACACTGTTAATTCCTGGTCCGCGCCATAGGTGGCCAAGTATTTAGATATCTTGTTTAACAAATTAGTGATCTCGTGCAGCACGTGTGCTCTAGACAGTTCGCTTTGACAGTCGTTGTTTACGAAAGTTCTTTGCAGTGTGAAACGTCTCTAAGTGTACTGTGTATCTTTCAAGAATATTTATTCCTTACGCTAAACTATTGAAGCACCTATGTGTTTGAATTTTTCATTGAAATTATTTTAGAAAGCTAAATGTAGTATTATTTGAATTGTCGTCATTAAATCGGGAGAGCGTTCTTTTAATAATAGTTTTGACTTCTATTCTCACGGAAACTGGAAATCCAATCCGTCACCGTAGCCCTCTGTAGAGAATGTTAACTAAAAGAAATCGAATGAAGATATAAACTGTCTTTGAAAATGAAAATAGTAGAAGTTGAAGTTAGTCTGACAGAGATAGTTACACCGACAGAGATATGAACAAAATGGTGCACGAGATATGCAACTAGTTCCAGTAAGACTGTGTTCCAATCAGCAAACATATAAAAGTTGCGAGTGCACCTAGAACAACACTTTCTATCAACAAGTAATATTTTTGAGTTACATTACAGTTCCTGTTAATATATCATTTATAAGTGGAATAGAAGAAAGAAGTGGAAAGAAATTTAAAGATAATTGCCTACAAATATTGCCAAATAAAAATGCTTTCTATTAAAAAAATTGTAAAATTAAAGTTTATTTTAAATACAAAATATGCATAGAATAACATGCAGGATAAATGAGCGATACACCTGAAAGGTTATCCAGAATACTAATGGAGGAATGTTGTACTCCGTGCAACTCACTGCGTTATTCCAAACCCGGGCCACATAGTTCAAACAATTGTATCAAAATGTTTGTTGCCAGTCCGGATGGCCGAGATAGCTAAGGCAGTAGTGCCATAGCAATCTCGGACCGAAGGATCGCGGGTTCGAGTCCCGCCTCAGACATGGCTGTATTGTGTTCGTCCTTTCACACCCCTAGTAACATATCGTGTCATCCTCGTAGTGACCATACCGTTACACGCAATAGTGGTCGCTAATGATCTAGTAGCGACCTTAAATAACAAAAAAAAATGTTTATTCCATCAATTTGAAATTCGTGCATATGTAATTTTCTCGAGTGAATTTGACCTCTGATTGAAAACTTCATGTCTCCCCCATATGTCATAAAATGCTTCTTTTGTCCGCAAATTGAAAACAAATGTATTGATGAAAGTAACAAAATTTAGAATGGAAGAAAGAAAACTGAACAAAAAATGATACAAAGCAATTAAACCGCTGAACTCTCCTGTTTCTCGCCAAAATAAGGGCAAGTTCTCAACTAAAATATAAAAGGTAGAAACCAAAGTTTGTTAAATTCCTGCAGTGCGGAAAGAATATGAAGTTTCATATTTCTGTAAGTTGAACAATTGATACTAACATGATCACTGAAGAATGTTTATGAACCCTTCACCCCGTAATAGAATGACAAAATCAATAGTAAATCTTTTCTTAAAAGATGGTAGATAAAATATCCGATGCGATTACAAAATACCAACCTTTTTTGACGAATACAATGCGCAATCGAGAAGATAGAAATGGTTGAAAGTAAAAATTGAAACGAAGGAAAAATACTGACGCGTTCCTCTCAAATTATTACAAAATTTGAATGCACTGTAAGTGATGAAAAATGAGATTCATGTTTTCTATTTTCTTTGGACAAAAGTTTTGAAACTGTGAAATTTCTCTCCAGTAGTGGTGGCATATACAATAAATTTTCAATTAATTTGACTATTTGGACTATTTGAACTATTTGAACTATTTTGACTATTTTGACTGTTTTGACTATTTTGACTATTTTGACTATTTTGACTATTTTGACTATAGAACTCCGGAGCAAAAACATACACGACATTATTGGGAATTATGACTCTGGTAGTTGACGTGCCCGGAATCACTAAAACAATCAACCGATCATGTGTGAAGCAAGACATTCAAGAAAATTATTTTGTGCAAATTAGTCATTTTTGTGATCTAATGACAGTCAACACATACAACACGATATATTAGCCATTCGATTAAGCTGATGATCTGGTTGTTAATATAGTACGAGTAAGTATACGGGAAAGTAGGTGCATAGCTTTCTCATTGATTCGAGACATCCATATTTATTTGGTCTGGTAAAGTTTGAAGGTTTTCACAATTTAAATCGGTTATATCACTCAAAACACTGATAACGCGCATAGATGCATTGCCATAGGGTTGTTGAATCAATCTAAAGGCTTCTGAAGCACTTTTGCCGATATTAAAACCACATTTAACGCACACACACACACACACACACACAGTTCTTCCAGCTCCTTCATTATGCGCCGTCACAATAATTGTAAAGCAAGCTGGTGCAGGCTTAGAGAATTATTGCTGTCGCTCTGCTTCAATAGATCGTACCAGGCGGCCCGGCGCGGCGTTTTAATTGCCACGGACAACGCTAAATGCCGCAATGTGTCTCGCTTCGGCCCGTCAAGCGGTTTGCGGGCAAGGAGCGCTCCAGGTAGGGTTGCCAACCGCCCTCCATTGCCGTCAATTGTACTCTCGTCCTTTTTATTTTAAAAATATCCTCGTTTCAGTAAATTTTTAACATTATTGTCAATTATTTTATCGCTTGCCTAACATCTGCTACGTTGTATCGTTTATTGTTTAATTTAGATTATAACACATTAATACGCTTTTTCTGAACGCTGACACGCGCATGCTTAACACGCATGCTTGATAATGTCTCTGTCTAGCGGCTATAATAAAAAAAAGAGGCAATCTGACTATGTTCATCTTATTTTGTGAACAATTCTTTTAACTTGAATGACAAATGGAGAGATGAAAGAAATGAAGTTGATGTGAGTCTAAATTAAATACGAATGAAAAGGAATGTGTTCATGCCGGTTTTTTGTGTCGAGTGTCCTACCTTTTAGTGAACATTGTTAGCAACCCTACCTTCAGGTCGCTTTTTGAACACACCTGGTATTGTATTCTTACAATTTCCCAAGTCTCTTAATAGAGGTAAATTGAAAATAAAATGCTGTTAAGAAGCAGGCGGGTGATCAGGGAGAAAGATGGAGGTGAATAGGGGTACAATTTACATACAGTATGTGAGTGTGCGTCCGTTCTAAGAAAAATTGGTGGTTGAGAGGGGTGGTCTTTTACTAGGGATGGTTTTTCACAGTGGTTACGCTGTCTTCTCGCTCTCTCGCTCTCGCTCCCTCTCTCATTCGATATTAATTATTAATATATGTAATCGATATTAACATGCAGTAAAAAGCATTTGCCTTGTTTTTATTCAGCGATCAGAAATTGTAGTATCTATTCATGCTTAACATTTAACCCGAAAGTAAGATTATTCTATGGAGAATGTTTCTGGAAAAGCTTCAAAGGTAGAACATAATCTGCCGTCCCAGTAAACAATAAACATCAACAAAGTCCATAAACGGAAAAAGTGCCATTTTATCCGTTTTACATTTCTGAGCTGATAGCGAAACATCTCCAACTGCCGAAAACAAGGGGTTTGGTGCGTGTAGGTAACACTGACACGCGTTTCCGTCTCGGAGGACCTTTTGCTGTCTTCCCTCGCGCGAACGACCGCGTCTGCCAGGGAACCGCCCAGGCGAATGAGAGAGATATAGGCAGGTGGGTGCGTCATTCAGGGATTATAAAGTGCAATTTCATTGCAGTGGAAATTATTGTACTTTTTGTCGTTATTAGGTCGTTACTCTACATCTTGGTCTGTCATGAAATTACAAAATCTATCGTAAAGAGAAAATAGAAGTAATATAATTCCTAATAAAATTGCACTATTTAGTCCCACAGTAAACTTCAAATACGAAAAGGTTTAATTAAAACAGCTATTTATAGTTTTTTATTAGCCTAGAGTTTTGTAATGTACTGATTTACTCTATGAGCTGTAGCTGCGAATTCCTTCTTCAAAAATCTCGAAAAGTTATTTTTGCTACACATTATGTCTTGTTCTAACAAATCCATAGTGCTATTATATGCTCTCATTGGGAATGTCAGTTTTTATAATCCCTGTAGACCATCTGGTACTGAGATGCGGTACTGAGATGCAGGTACTGAGATACGGTTTTCATTAAAACAATTGCATTGAGGGACTTTTTGAATCCGTACACATATATCATATCTTAGCCTCTTTTATTGCAGAGGTATCAGCAAATTTCAGATTTTTAAATGGAAACCATATAATTATTTAATCCCGTGATAGTCTGCATATACGAGTACATAAATACATATATTGCTGTATGTGTATGGTACTAGAACCCAGAAGAGCGGCAATAATTGCTACGATTTTAAGACGTTGACAGAAATAATCACTTAATTGTACTAAGATCTTAAAAACCAAAAAACGGTTCATGTTACTTTTTCTTGACTACATAACCGGGACACATGCACTTTACAAAAATCATTACACGCTGTAGTAAACTATACTTTTTATACATTAATGGGAATAAATAGCACGAATAAAAATATAAGTCCGCAATTTTGAATATAATGCAAGTATTAGTAGAGATTTCTTTTTGTGAATATGTTTCGTTATTTGCAACGTAATCTGGAATATGATTTGTTTCATTTGCCGTTTTATTCAGTATAAAGTTGCCCGCATTCGTCAATTAGGGTTGCTTGCTAAGTTGCACAGAAACTCACCGAAGCAGAAACTTCGGATTATTGAATTTCTCGGTATCGATAGCAATTAAGGACAAGCTCAAATGACGCGATAGCTCATTTTCCTCTCCTATAATTTCCACTGAATCTCTCCCTTCATGATTTCGGTAGTCTGTGAATCACTCTTATTATTTGGAACATGAGCGTATGATCTACTCATGCTTACTTTTTTATAAATTAATGCATACCCAAAGATATACACGATGATAAGTTTAACATTCTTGACGGCACTGCATGTTCATTGTCATTGTCACAAAAGTGGGATATTTTAGTGTCCAATTTATCAAAAAACGGGTCAGGGACAAAACAAGGGATTGTCCCATACTGGACGTCTGTCACCTTATGTCTGACCGACGTACACCACACTTTGATATAGGGAGTCTCCACAAATTCTTCTGATTATGTGCAATTGAAGTTACATAGAAAATATAGTTTTATTGCGTATAAGTGCTAATGTTAATTTTAGAAGTAGAATAAAAGATAAATAATTATATCGCACCTCCAATATAAAAGTGACACAAGTGCAAATTTCTGATTTCTCAGAAATTGCAATTTTAAATTTCGTAGGTTTGTAATACTCGTTATAGATTGTGCCAGATTGAGCCAAACGGCGATTTTTCGACTGAAAAGCTCTTATGCTAGGCCTTAGTAACCAAAAATTGTATAAATAGTATTCCCTTCCTCTAACATGTTGTGTATCAATATTCACTTTTGGTAGGTTTCTGCTTCCAAAAAATCTATTGCCGGTAAATAGTCTGTCCGTCGGTCTGACAATCCGTCCGTCAGTGAACAAATGCTTAAATCTAAAGCACAATTTTCCCCAAATTGATGTTTCTCAATCGATCTGACTGATGCTGCGATCCTTCAATTCTAAAAATGTGTGATTTTCAACCTATTTTCAAAGAAAACTTTTGAGTTTTCTTCGAAAATTTTAAGTTCTACTCCCAAATGCAGTAATGTAGACAAAACAGTTATGTAATGTGAATATTAACGACCTGAGGCATTTGAACGTATCTGAAATTGAGGAACTTTGAGCTAATTTTCCTAATTTTTACAGAAAAAAATTGAGTTTTTGAGAATTTTTTTTAGGTCGCCATTGTACTTAAAAATACAATAATGTACACATCGCCGATTATGTGATGTAATACGGATTGACGACGTGTGAGAGATAAAACAATGCATTTGAGAAATTTTAAAAGAAACAAAAAATCAGCTAAAACATTTAATATTGCCCATATTTTACTGAATACTGCTCGCAAACTACTAAAATGTTCAAAAATTTTCCATGACATTAATAGAAGCATAAATTAACTGAAGAACAAATTTTATTTAAAAAAACAAATCGCTATCTTCAATGTTGTAGAAAGAATGCAAAAAAATCTAAAATTTTCTAATTTTAGAAAATTCAGATATAACAATGAAAATCGGCCATCTTTGCCATCTTTATAAATGAATTTAACTCTTTCTTACAAGAAAAAATCGGGTCCCATTTTTGAGAAAATTGTGAAAATATCCCAGGGTCTTCATTTCAAGTAGTGTTTAACCCCTAAAATTTCAAAAATGTTTGTCAAAATTGTGGAGGTCAAATCGGATCAGATCGACTACAGAATATCAATTTTGAAAAAAAATCTTACAAATAGTTTAGGTGTTAGTGACGGACAGACAGATCCACAAATCTTGAAATCTGACTGCACAACGTGTTAGAGAAATTTAGTACATAATTGAAAACATATTTAAACACTTTCCTGTAAGGAAGTTCCATAAGAAGAGTTTTTCTGTAGAAAAATCACTGTTTTTGCCTCAGAATTATGTAAGTTACTCTATATTATGGAAATTATTCTGTATATACGTACGTATACATGTTAAAATATAATTAATTTCAAGTATATTCAAGCTTTGTAACACCTATGTCATTCGTATTTCAGGAACTATTATTTTTGTACAGCTTTTAAGATAATTTTCACAAACTAATCTCCAAAATTTTGGAATTTTAATTATTAATTCATATTGGTCTATTTATATTTCAACGTTTATTTATAAATCAACGTCAATAATTTACTATTTTCCAATACTCGTCAAACTGTGAGAATAATAAGTTTTCCCAAACAATGACACTAATGATATTCCAAGAACCTCCGAACAAATACATCATGAAAATCAAAACTGGCTTAGGAGGGGAACAATTGATGTCACTGCAGTGCCTCTGATCGCGAGGTTCTTGTGTTCGACTTCAGACGGTGTGGCAAAATTGTCAACATTTGCTAGGTTGAATTCAGCCGCTATCTGAAGGAGAATTCTCGCGCCCGGCTGCTCTGGTGGTTTTCCCTGGTTTCTCCGATCAACACCAGGCGAGTGCCGGAGCAGTACCCTAACAAACGGGTCACGGACCGCGCGCGATCTTTCCTAGTTCTTCCTTGTCCTAACCTAAGCACACATGCCGGGAGACCGATCGGGAGCTTCGAGCGTGTCCCGGCTGGGGCAATGCCCTGCTGGTGAGAGATACCTGGTTGGAGAAAACCCCAATTGCTGACAGGAGGTCGACGCCGAATCTCGCTATACAGCGGGGGAGCCCAGTTAGTCACTGTAGAGATGTCATACCAGTCAGCTTTTACCAGTCTGTAAAGGAAGATACAGGAGCAGTGTTTATTGATTTGATGATTCACCATAAGACGATTTATCAGTCACCATTTACCAGTCTGTGAGGGAAGACACAGGTGCAGTGTTTATTCATTGGAAGATTTATAATTATTCAAATTTCGTTTGTGCTGATTTTAAAATCTATTTTTATTTGTTGATTTGTAGTTATTTGAAACGTGTTCAATTGAGATATTGAATGACTTTCGTTACTTTAGATGTTTATGCATCGAAATAGTTAAGATGTGGGAGAGCTGCGGGGAAGGTTGGGTCGAAGATCCGCAGAAACCTCTTTTGGGGTTTTTGTCAAAGGTTTTGTCAACTCTGAAAACGGCAAGTATTAGGATTTTTAGCACACCTTGGCGATAGAAGATGATTTCCAACGTTGATCATTTTAGGAAGATATCATGAGTTACCTGTTCTGGAAGCATTCACACTCGTTCAGTGTCCTTGTAAATTTTAGCCAACTGGCCCGCCTCTAGCCTGGTTGCACAAGGAATACTTATTGTCACGGAAATTTAATGAGCATCGATCGTCCATAAATACGAGAGCCGAGATATGCGCGAATATCTTCTGTTTCTACACGACGCGATCTGCTACGCAGCAGATTTGACTGTTTAGATGTACCAATGTGTCAATTTGCTCCTAGTAAATACTCCATACTTCCATGGTTCAGCCTGGCCGGCAGGTACTGCTCACGGCTAGCTAGTTCTTGAAGTAATGCGGGAATGTATATTCTTAGACAAATTGATACTTTATTTTCTGCAATAAAGTCTCCGATTTTGAGGGAAGAATATAACTATCTCGAACGTGGAACGATTCAAATGTAAGCCCTTTACCGTTAATTAATCGCAAAGAGTAGTTATAATTGTTTACATTCTAGATGAGGCGAATGTGTAAACATTACAAAACAAGGAAAAATCTATAGAAATTTTTGAAATTTTCATCGGATTCTGAGAGCAAGGGGGCTGAAGTACTAAGAGTTTTCCCGTTATTGAGCATCCGAGAGCTGAAAAGAAAAAAGACGTTGCTACGAATGGACATGAGAAACGCACAGGAAAAGGACTCTAAAAAGCCGCAAGAAGGACACTTTACTGTTGACAATTCGAATGAGACACAAAGCCCACATTATCGCGGTGGCCCAAACTCCAATTGCATTAGCAATAACCCTGTCAACGCAAGCAGCTCATTGGCGGCGCAAAGGGCCTCCGTTTACGCCCCTATAAAAGTCGCCCCGGGCCTCAGGGCCTGCGCTGGGCGGGACTTCAAGTGAACGCCGCGCCGCTCGCTGTCCGCAGCAGTAGTCTTGGTGGCTGGCGCCTTGGAGTCAGTGAACTCCAACTCTGTGGTTGGGACTCAGAATACAGCTGTTTTTTCCCTTTGAACCACCAACGAAAATAGTAACTTTTTATTTTTACTTTCTCACTACGGAGTAGAGAGAATGTTATGTAATGCTGCCCGAAAGAACGGCGAGTTTTCCGGCAGAAAAACTCTTATTGTAGGAACGAACTATATTTTTTTCCTACCAGTAAGAAATGTTTGGGTTGATGGTACAGGATCTTCCATCGTAGTCCCGTGTAGGGTATGTTTGGTTTGTGATTAAGGAGTAGAGTTAAAGTATCTTATTTGAAACATCATCCATCATTCCTTATACGGTCATTCAGAATTGATGATCACATATACGTCAGTACGTGCAATCCACCACTGGGAGTATTTCTCAGAAAAGAAAAAGAAATGAAATGATAAGTTTTCTCCTTCAATAGTCAAATTTAGTACCCACCATCATGTGCTGTAAATATATTTAACAACTTGTGGTACTCTCCAATTGGTCGTGTTTCCAACCAATTTTCTTTCATTCATTCTACAAATACAGAGAAAATTCTTTGCATTGCTCGAGTAGATTAAATGCAGCATCCCCCATGCGTCAGATACGGTCCAGCACTGTTTTGATGTACATAAAAATCGCGAGTGAAGAGCCAGATTATGCTGTGAATATGTCTTCATTAAAATGTTCTTGGAGCGTCCCGCAGCATAGCGACAATTTTGGGCCATTTCACGTGAAATTTGCTGCGGAGAGAACTGGCATGCAACAGCTTGCTCCAGATGTTTCCCGTTTTGCTGCCGTCATTGTACTGTTTCTCTATTGTCATCGCCACCAACTCATTATTACTTAGGTCACGATATGAAATACAGAGACAAATAATAACCAACGAACTTTATATTTTAAATCCCTTTCACAGTGTATGATGTACATTTATGTAAAAGGAAAGATACAATCAAGAATTAAATATTTGATGTTTCACATAATATAACTATTACTTAACTTCTCGCGCATAAACTTACATTTTACTATTTTTAATAAATCCATTTCATTTAACAATCTACAATAAATCTATTTCATTTGTCAACCTAGAATAAATCTATTTCATTTAACAATCGACAATGCACTGTAAATTCTTACAAATTGTTTATTTGTTCCCAAACGCACTTATTTTTCTGTTCTTCTTTTCGCTAGTTATAAACTACATTGATGAGAAAAACATAAGTCATAACTATTTTGCAAGACAACAGACAGTTCATACAATGTGAATAACATCATAGTTAGATTACCTCCCAACTTAACTCGGCATGAAAATACGAGGATTCAGATTCCACTTCCGACTTCTCAACTCGAAGAAAGTTAGAACTCTGCAACTTTCTAACGAACGCAATGAGCATTTATCAAGTTGAGTATCGGTGATAAAACGTCGATAAGCAAAGCTCTTTTTATTAATTTAGACAACCCGCAGCAGACGGTTTTGTTGCAAGTTTTCATTATTGAAATAGCTTTTATTTAATATTTTATTGAAATCTGATGAACCATTCAGGCTGTAGAGTGGTATAAATACACCAGGATTTAAAAATACACTTCAAAATTCTTATCCTCATTCTAACGTCCTACAAAAAAGTTTGCCCTACTGCATATCTATAACACAAAAAACTGTTGGCTTAAAATCTCTGCCTCGATCTTTATTTGCTAGGTTTCGGTCTATTAACTGTAGGTCAACTACTTTCCATCGTAACTGACCTTTCGTAATTGATTAGTGTTTTCGGGCTCGTCTGCTAGTAAGTAGGTCCCGGTAGTGCTGTGCTTACTTTCCCTCGGAAGGTGGCGGTGATCTTTCCATTTGTGGCTTTCCCCAACTAGATATATCCCAGTCAAGCACCGCTCCTGGGGGGCAAGCACTAAGCTCCGGACCTGTCTCCACACATGAGGTGGTGTTGTGCATATAACTGAAAGAGTGTGAATGTAAGGGGAGAGGATAAAACAAGGAAGGAAAAGGAAATATCGCATGCGGTAGATGGTCCGTTTGATAGGGTTCCGGCATTCCTACCAAAAACTACCGATCGGAGCAGCCGGCTGCTTCCGAATCCTTCTCCAGACAGCTTCTGAATTCCACCTAGCTACGAAGCCAGTGTCGAACATTATGTCACCGTCAATAATTGCACCTTATGACCTCGCGGTCAGAGGGACTCCAGTGACTGGTTGATGACCTGAGCCTCCTCAACCACCTTCGCAGCACTGTTGCGCGGCAGGCCCTGACGGACAGCGCCTCCGCAGTTCGGCTCCTCGTAAACCGGCGGCGACTGCGTCACCGGCCTTAACGAGCGACGCGCACCAGCCACCGCCGCCACCGCCCCCGGAATTGGCTCTTAACGGCGCCGCGTGGCGCTCGGCGGGGGCGCCTGATTGCTCGTTGCGGCAGCCAGCGGCAATTTCCTCGCCTCTCCCGCCCCCGCCCCGCCCCCGCCCCCTCCCTCCCTCTCCGCCTCCCCTCCCCAGCGCCCCACTGGCTTACGTTCTCTCCGATTTTGCACCCGCAACGACACTGCTCCAACCTGCACTCGGTTCCCTCCGCCCCCAACGCTCGCACAACAGGCTCTCACCTGCCCTTCGTTCTCTCCGCCCCCAGCGCTGCGCAGCAACACAAGCTCTCACTGCCTCGTTCTCTCCCCCCAGCGCTCGCACGACACAGCTCTCACCTACCACTCGTTCTCTCCGCCCAGAAACTGCATGTATTTGACGAAATAAGCCCGTTTGCAAGTGCCTCCAAGAAACATGTTCTTTTTGTTTTTTCCAGCATCCACTGTGTATTAATAAAGGAAAAAAATAATATTAATTCCACCAAATAGAGAGAAAAATACGTAGGCCATATCTTTAATAATAATGGAGAAGGAAATGTTTTTCAAATTTGCGGAAATGTAATTGTCGTCGCACTACGGCAAAGAAACCGCTGTATCTAAAATACTATTTCATAAACGTTCGTTTAAAACACGTGCAGTTTGTCTTAAACATATCAGCAAAATCCAAGATGTTCACGCAGGGTACTTTTTCTAAACTGGTTTTTGAATGATCTTTTTGGATCTGTAAAACAAAAGTTTACTTAACCTGTTCAAAAAATGCATTATAAATAAAAAACACAAAATATCAAAACATGTGTACGGACATATCTAAAATAATATCTAAATTGCCTTTCATTTAATACCAAATGCAAAAAGATAGGTCCCGGCATTGTAGAGATAGTGGTAACCTAATTATGTTGTCTTTCGCAATGTTTAATGGTGTCTGAAGATTAACCCGACCACAACATTTAGTGGTATCAAACACTTTTACACATAATAAGGTGAAAAAATTATGAATCAAAACAAACATCTTCTTTGCTTTTGTGTTATATTCTCCACGCAAAAAACCGTTTAGCTACCTAATTAACTGAGATAGTATACCGAAACGAAAATACAGATTTGTGGCATTTTTTCATCAAAATTATTCGGAGAAACACTGCAGCATTGAAGGTAATGCAGATAGTTTGCTCTGTAAAAAATTAATTATTTCCTCTTAGATACGTTTTGTGAAAGGATTTTTTTAAATTTTTTACCTGAATTCATAATATGTAGAGATATTACAAAATGTCTTTCACTGAAAATTCCCCTCTCCTGCGAACTCTGGGCGGGGACTCTGCTTTGACGCGTTTGCCCTCCGCCGCCATCCTCAACGGCCGTCAGTTTTTCTCTGGTGACACTTTTCCGGTTTTTCTCCTAACATGTAACCTCTTAGGTGACCTCTGACATTTGTCTCTGTCGGTCTTCTTTGCAGCCTGGTGCACGTTAACCTCCCTTACTCCTTGACATTCTCTGTTAATCCTCGCCAATATCTACCCTTTGAGCCCTTCCTGTAATTTAGCTACTCACGAACATATGCCAGGGTTTTCCGATATTCACTGGTATATTTCATTATTCCCTTTAATCATTTTGTACAACTTAGTGAACATCCCACATCTTTAAATAATTGTTATAAAAGATAAATGAGCTGCATATCGGAACCCTACTTTGAATGTGTTTTCCAATCATTGCTACTGAATGTGGGTACCCGACCAAACTAATAGAACGCTTTAATTTTGTAATTACGATATAAAAACCATAAGACAATTCAAGTAGCTCGGTTTAAATCTACTTTTAAAGACACGCTCTTCATTCTGAGTTACGCACGATTCTAACATGCGTTAAATCGTAATCGTACGCCTGCTATTTTTCTTGTATTGTAATCTATGAAATTCTAAATTGGTTGTCTTAAGTATGTCTGATACACCCTTGTGAATTAATTCCACATCCAGATGTTGCACTTTTTGGGTATTTGTGACGAAAGTTCCATTAATAACACAAAATCGTCTTCTTTTCTTAGCGTATGGAATTAAGAAATAGGTTTTGCTTCTTTTCGCAATTTTTTAAAATTAATTTGACTTCAATCTTCCCTACTACTGCATAGTTATTGTCTGTGTGATAATTTCAGTCGCTCGGAATTTCTGTAATAATAAATCTGACGTTACATGGTTAGAGTTATTAAGACCTTAACAAAAGCTATCTACTTAATCAATTTTACCTTGCAACCACAGAATCCACAAAAGAATAAACCGGGAGAGACTGGTCAGGGGATTAACAGATGCCACTGCAGTCCCTCTGACCCAGTGGTCCTAAGTTCGAGTCCCGACGATGGCAGGACTTTCGTTCCTAGCAACATAGCTGGAGCGAATTCACTCGCTGTCTGGAGAAGATTTATATCGGGTGGCTGCTCTGATCGGTAATCTACAATAGTTTCTCCAATCAACTCTAGGTGAATTCCGGAGCACAACAAACGAGCCATGGACCGCACGCGATCTTTCGTACCTGTTCCTTCTCTGACCCTCAACCCTTACACACACACACTACATGCGCTTCACTACCACATGCCGGAAAACTGACCGGGTGCATACAGTTTGTTCCGGCTAGGGCCTCGGTGGTGGGAGATACCTTGTCGATTGGAAAGCCTGCTAGCCACCCGTAGGTCGGCACCCGATCTCCCCAGCGGGGGAAGATCACCGCCATCTCCCGATCCGAAACATGCACTGCACTTACGGACAAACGACCTCCGTAACTGACACGTCCGGTATCACTAAGAACCAACCAACCAACCAACCTTAACAAAATCTATCTACTAAAGAAATTTTACCTCGTAGAACTCACAAAATAATATTTTTACACAGGGCTTGATCCCGATCTCTTTCCTTCTTCTCTCCGCAGTTTCCCTGCGAGTCTATCGATCCTCCCCAAACTCCACGCTACAGGCGTCAGCCCCATCAATCTTGCATCTTACGGGGGCGCGGCCTTCTGCCGCTTGCACCGGTTTCCTCTCGCTGCTGCCACCTCGTGACCTGCCTGTGTACACATCGCTGGCGCACAAAAAATGTGACACATCTCGAACATTGTCATTTAGCAGGAGAACAGTTTTAATCTGAGCGAAATTGTTTCCTTTGCCGCCAATGGCAAAGTGTTTCACTCTTTACAGCGGCTATTTCGTGAACTACCTTTATGAAATTTTTAGATGTAATACTATGTTAGTTATCTAACAAAATGTATGCAGACACTAAAAAAACGACAATGAGATGAGTTAATCTTAGGTGATGAGCGTAGGTCTTAGGTGACTAAAAAAAACTAATGATGTCACTGCAGTTAGCAGGACATCCCGACTGCACCGACGTTAGCAGGATTTAGCTACACAACTATATAGAATTTGGATGCTGTCTGGAAGGGAATTCTACCGGTCGGCTGCTCTGATCGGCAGTTTTCCTTGGTTTCTCCGATCAACACCAGGCAAATGCCGGAGCAGTTCCCTAACGAATGGGCCTCGGATCGCGCGCGATATTTCCTTTCTCTTCCTTGTCCTATCTTCACCCCTTACTTTCTCTCTCTCTCTCTCTCTCTCTCTCTCTCTATCTCTCTCTCTCTCTCTCACACACACACACACACACACACACACACACACACACTGCACTACCACATACGTGTCGTGAGACCAGTCGGGATATTACAGTTTGTCCTGACTGGAGGGGGGGGGGTCACTTAGTGTTCTAATGACTGAAATTGTGACGATGATTGTCATGCTAATATCTGAGCGTAATCGAGGGTTGAGGATTACGTTGTCTTGTCGTGCCCTTAGGAGGTCATTAGTGTTTTCGTTACATTCCTCAACTGCACGAAAGATACTAGGTAGGTTGTGAATGGCAAATGATAACAAATATAAATAATTATACTGGGGTAGGACACCCGCCCCAAACCTCTGAGCCACGAAGGACAACTGACTACATTATTACAGTGTTCATTATTCAAGCTCAATTGTTACAAAATGTATGTATGAAATAAGATTAATTATTCATGAAAGTGTGTCTAGAAAGAAAGTTCGGATAATATTTATATTTAAAATTCTAAAAAAAAAATCAACGAGAAATGGATGTAAGAAGTGAAGTATTACATGAATCATAGTGACTTCCCTTCGTGACTTAGATGAGATCTCAAAACGATTAAAAAAATGAGTGGTCAATACAGTATGAGTTTTAAAGATAAAACTCATTCTAAATTTGCTACCTAATTTGTATTCATCTTCGCGCAAACGAAAGTTACATCTTCATAGTGGCCTTTGTCGGGTTCTTGTCGTTATTTTTTCGTTAAGAATGTGTAAGAAATTGACTTAAATTTTCTCTATGTATTATTACCATGAATATATGTTGAGAAAAGTATCGAAATTTTATTGATAAGATTTTCAAGTAGGAATAAATCCTTATATTTGATTTCAGCAGTAATATTGTTCACGTTACATTCAAAATATCAATAATCCAATGCAATGCACCCAAGGTATTTCTTTTATGAAATTGTATTAAAATGTTTGGCAATTTGACTTTTTTTCAACATTTTGAAACTACCTTCAAAAGCCAAATTATAACAAATAATTTATCCAAATGTAAAATATAAAGTGAATTCTTTAAAACAGAAGACCTGTTCATGAATAACCTTTCTGGAATGAAATATGTGACATTTTATATCCCTTCAAAGCAACTAAGAGTATTTTGTGTTTCTGAATTGTTTTTGTTTGTTTGTTTTCGCCACGAAAGAAGATATTATTTATTATTCATGTTGGGCTTCACTTCTTACACAAGGAACCATTTCTTGTTGGCTTTTTTAGAATTTCAAGGAAAAATATTTTCTTAACATTCTTTGTAGATGCATTTTATTGCATAATAAAGTTTAGTTTATAAAACTGGAGCTTGAATATGGACTCTGTAATAATAATGAAGCAGAATGGGAAAGAGACTTGAGATGGGATGTTAAAAACAGAAAAAGTTTGAAGAAACTATCCTTCAAAATAATGAAAATTTTTTACATATCAAGATGTAAGAAAGATAGTAACTAAATGTAAGAAATGTAAAGTAAGATAATTTCTCTGACTAAAACTAGATATAGAATGATATAATTAAGGTATCGTTAGGTAATGTCTCACGAATCAAGGTAATGTCTCACGATGATTTTATTTTCATAATGTCGTAATCAAAATTACAATTTTCATTCTTCAATAATGAAACAAACATATTCAATAATCAATAAAATGTATGCGTTATGCTTCGCTAATGAATTTAAATGCAATATTACTGTAATCAGTTTTTGTTTCCTAGGCCCGTACGATATTTGTTGCGTACTTTATTTTGATTTGCACGGTTATCTATTTGCTTTAAGAGCAAGTTTAGAAATGTAATGATGCATTCTCTTACAGAAGAGATGAAACACCTACCTAACAATGGTATTACGGATTATGTTGATACTCTCTACCGATGGAAATCTAACAATCTTCATTTCGACTATGAATTTAATTACAAGTGACCGTGTGGCGTGATAGAGGGCAGGTCCCTCGCTTCAGTTACATGTGTTAGCAAACCGTGTTATTTCTAGAGTTATTTATTTCTGATTTTTTTCATCCCCAAAAAACAATACGTTCACCGGTTTGGAACTCGCGAATCAAGGTGTGACAGTTCAATAGGCTAAGTGTTACACAATCGAAGTCGCATACTTGGTAAAGTGCTCAGTTGCAAATGGACAAAACTGAGTTATTGTAATATAATGAATAATTGTAATACATAGCCGAAACAGAACGCAGTAATTTGGTTTGAATACAATTGAATCATTCTGCATAACGAAGAATAAAAAGCACAAATTAATTAGTTATTTAACAAAAAATGACTAATTAATTATGAAATCATTTTAATACACAATCGTACTACAATAAGCTTCCTACTGCGTGTATGTTGTTGTTAATACAATTAATTCTTACATCTGCTGAGTAATGAGTCGTCGAAATATTGCTTCTCAAATATTAAAAGAGTGTCCTCTTACCAAAATATCACTCGTAATTTGTCACGAAGTAGCATTGATGATGCTGTGAAAGGATAATTTAGAAGGGCATCACCAATTGCCAAATAAATGAATTGGCGGAGCACATAATGAGCGACGAAAATGCTGAAAAAACTTTACTGTCTGGATGTTGAAGGCTTCATTCGCTTCTAATTGCTTGTTCTCGGATTTCCAGTCGTGAAACAAAGCTCTCATTACCCGTTGCGGAAGAGTTTCTGAAACGAACGTGTTTAATGAAGGCTCTTACTCTTCTTGGGGTCGACGATTTCCTCAGTTACTGAAGTTCCATTTACCTCTTTCCTTGAGGCACATCAAATTACAAAGCTCCTTTCTTCTTCAGGGTCAAATGAAACAAATCATGCTTTTTCACAACTCTGTTGTTTGCGGCTATTCTCTAGGCTGAGATATTTAAGGCTTGAATAAAATTCTAGAACGTTTCATTTTACGGATCATCGTCTATGACTTGATATATTTACCATATACACCTGTTATCTTATCAAGCGACAGTAAATTACTACACAGAGATAACTTTAACAGGGTGCGTATGAAGCTTCTGTTCAGAGGTACTTGAATTATAAACTCACAAATCATAATCCACATCCCATTTTCCGTCTGTGTGCGACAGACATACGCACTTTCCAAACGCTTTACGCCTACAACCCAA
>BOPP01000288.1:1107730-1118391 GCA_017312745.1 Gryllus bimaculatus
ATGCAAAACAATACGTTAACAAGTTTATTGTGATTGGATCGACGCTTACGGCAGAGCATAAAATACGAACTAACAAATATATAATATATATATATATTATATATATAATATATATATTTATATATATATGTCAATATGACGTAATCAGTGGTGTTACGCGAGGTATTATGAGAGTTCTAAATTGGCCATCAGCGGCTATGAACTATGTTACCTATTTGTCGTGAATCCATTCTCTCACTTACTGAAACTACTACGATTGAAGGGGTCAAGATTACGAATGATGTATTCCTTGAGATCCTAACGATTGTTTTTAGTGGCGCTTATGAGATGCGTGAACTATTTGGAAAGAACATCAAGATTTGATCATAGGGTTTTCTGTTTTTGTTATTTTGCCGTTTTTGAAGCGGTGAAGTTAACTATACATGAGTGAATAAACTGTTATGGCTAAAATAATTAATGTCATCTCATTACAAACAAACTGGATTTACGGGGCAGATACATTTTTTCCTGACATAATATTTCACGTGAATAGTATTACAGATCGGAAAATGTCATGCAAACCCTTAATCTCTTGCCTTCTAGCTTATGTAGTGGAAATAAATTGTGTTCGAATTTTCGGAAAGGAGAAAAATCATTTTGAGGAAAACTAAAGTTCAAGGAATCACCAAACAGTAGGACATTTTTGTCTCGCATATGATAGAGCAATACGTTACGCAGTGTTTTCACGATTGCAAATTTCTGTCCAAGTGCGAAACCGCAATGGATTTGGGACTTCAGAACAGGGTTTCCAGTCCCCATCATTACTATCCGGGGCAACTTTAACTGTGGCCACACTGAAATCGAAGAGGGGAAGCTTCCTAGGGACGCTGTCAACTGAGCTAATATTGTTCCAATACTTCTCATTCTGAAACTATCATAATTTTCTGCACTATCTTGTTGTACTATCATAAATAAATTTGTTTAGAGGTTCAATCTATTGAGATTGCGTTGTTTGAGATTATGTTGTCAATATTCGGATATATAAGCATATATCTTCCTATCCCTGGATAAGTCAGGCTTTGCTTGTTCATGAGACGTATATTTACACTGGATAGATTCCTGTGCGCCTCCTCTAATTTCCCTGTTATATAGGGATCGACTTAAACTTTTTCACAATGTAATGATTTTTTCGGCTTCAAAAACATCCTGATTTGCCAATTTGCTAACATGTCTTCCTCACTAATGATTTTCAAGGATAATAACATTGTTGTTAACCAAGGAGCCAGCCAAAGGCTTGAATCTCATAAATTCCACTCGCTGATATCTCCAGGATAGATACAACGCGGAGAAGGATATTCGGAGAGAGAAATTGGTAATTAGTGTGGACAGTATGCTCTATACGTGAATAATAATAACAATAATAATAATAGTAACCAATAATACTAATAAAATAATTAAAAATAATAATAATGATAATTAATTTACTGCGTTGCAGGCACAGCGCGGCTGAGCCGGCGTGGTCGGCCCGGCGAGCGGATCGCCCTTCGAGGGCTCGTGCTGCGGCTCGTCCTACCACAACGTTGTCGTCGGCGAGACTCGTCGGCGGCGCCGCGCCCCGACGAGCCGCCCAAGTACCTGCGTGCTCATGCCTGGGCGACTTCGGGGTGGGCAAGACGGCCGCTCGTCTCGCAGTTCATGAACGTCCGAGTACATGACACGTACGACGCTCGCTCGGTGAGTCACGCTGCGCGCGCGCACGCATGCGCCGGGGTGCATGAAGGTCATTGCTCTCGTAACACTATGATCTTCCCCCGCTGGGGACACGCCGTCGACCATCGGCTTGCGGAGGCATTTCCCCAAACCAGGTTTACTCCCCCGGAGGGGCACTGCCCAGGGGTGGCGAGGTCTAAGCTCACGATTGGGTATCTTGATATGGTGGAGTGAAGTGCGTGTAAGGGTAAGTGTTGTTTGTAAGGGTAGAGAACTGGGGAAGGGTAGAAAGATCAGCGCGCGGTTCATGGTTCTGTTGTTAGGATACTTGCCCATACGCCTGGGTTATCGAAAACCATGGAAAACTACCGATCAGAATCAGTTCTCGAAATCACCGGCTGAATTCGACCTAGCAATAGGCTTTTGTCGAAATCACCACCCATCCTCGGAACCAAGTCCAATCATCACTGCCACTATCCGTACTTTGAAACTCTAGAACCTTCCTGGTCAGTTGCGTAATTCACTCGCATCAATTGATGCCTTGAGTCAACCAAGCCGGTAGATGTTGGCAGGAAAACAAGTTCCATTTTGTATCCATACGGGATGGCCTTCCATGAAGCCGGGCTCAACGCATTCGGTATTCAGCAAGTAGACAGCCACTCCTCTTCGAGTCCGAAATAGTATGGGTGGATTGCTTCCTACTTTCGAACGGCGAACATTTTGTGCTCGCACCTACCTCACTGCGAGTCAATCTTGGACACATCAAAGGAAAGCAACATTGGCCGAGGCGCATCCATCTGCCTCGTGATAGCCAGCAGATAGGTCGCTGCTGGCGTAATGCCGGCAATGTGCAGAAGCCACTTCATTTCACCAATGGTTGTTGACAGAGAGAAAATGGCCCTCCAGGGCATTCACCGATGTCACTGCAGTCCACTCTGACCGGGATTTCTAGGGTTTTCAGTCCCATAGTGGCAGATTTCATCCACTAGCTAACAGCTTGGACGAGTTCTGACGCTGCTCTACACCTGAAAAACAAAAAGATGTTGAAGTATACCAGATCATGATACTGCTAACAAGGAGACTTGTTACAGTACTGCAACGGTTCTTTTTTTTAGTAGTAGGAGAATCTTAGCAGCCGTCTGCTCTAAGCGGGAGTGTTTTTAGGTTTCTCCAATTACCCCAGGCGAATGTCAGAGCAGTACCCTAAGAAAATGAGCCCAAAACCGGGGGGATCGCGCACCTCTTTCTTTCCTTTTCCTTGTGCTACCCACCCCCTTACACATACTTACTCTAACATGCACTTACGAGTACAGTTCCACACATGCCGGGGGACTTGATAGGGCAAGTTAGGCCTAGCTTGTCCCAAGCTGGGCGTTGCCTGCTGGCTAGGAGAACCTGTTTTATGGAAAACCCCGCTAGTCAGCGATAGGTCGGTGCCGGATCATCGCCATACAGGTGAGAAAGATCACCTCTTACCTCTCGAGACTAAAATATGCCGACCACTACGAATCTTTAATTACTCGAGTTAGTTGATTTCAGTCACTAATGACGGAAATCCACGATTGTCGCCTTGGCCTCACTGGAATGTTTGTTACTGGCCTTTCCTCTGTATTTAAAGGGACGAGGGTGTCTTCTCGCGCGGTGTAAGGTCAAAGAGAACAAAGAGAGGCTTTTACTTAAGAAGTGCGGTTTGGCCTGATATTCCACGTTCCTTGCACTTATCTTCGTGGGGTCTCTCCCGTACTTCACGTTCCCATATGCCCAGGCGCCGGTGCGCGGTAGCCCTTTCTCTTCACCCACGTTGGAATTAATGTACATCCACCGATAGACTCCGCGATAAATTAAAGCATGGCGGAAAATACAAGATAATATGAGTATAATATGTAGCTTAATGCACCCTGCCTTGCATCTGTGTCCGAATAGAATCATCAGAGAGCCCTTTGCTACCAATATCAAGTTCATCCATTATATTTTTAACGTGTTCCAGTGTGTTTGGATTTTATGGTATATACAAGAGGACATCATAAACTCGCAAAAGGGGTAGTAGTATCACAACTAGATTATTCTTAGCTAAGGTGCAGCAGACCACACATTCCTGCCTACAGCGAAAGCGTGTGTAGACGCGAGAAATATGTTTCTTATCTCTCTCTTCTAGAACTTTTCATTTTACGGGTCATCGTCTATGACTTGATATATTTACCATATACAGCTGTTATCTTACCTAGCGACAGTAAATTACAACACAGAGATAACTTTAACAGGGTGCGTATGAAGCTTCTGTTCAGAGGTACTTGAATCATAAACTCACAAATCATAATCCACATCCCATTTTCCGTCTGTGTGAGACAGACATACGCACTTTCCAAACGCCTACAACCTTTCCCCAAATGCAAACAATATGTTAACGAAGTTTTATTGTGATTGGATCAACGGTACGGCAGAGCATAAAATTAGGTATTATGAGAGTTCTAAATTGCAACATCGGTATGCTATGTTACATATTTGTGTGAATCCATTCTCTCACTTACTGAAACTACTACGATTGAGGGTCAAGATTACGTATGAAGTATTCTTGAGATTCCTAACGATTGCTTTGTTTAGTGGCGCCTTATGAGTGGTGAACTATTTGGAAGAACATCAAGTTTGATCATAGTGTTTCTGTTTTTGTTATTTTGCCGTTTTTGAAGGTGAAGTTAACTAATATCACGAGTGATAAACTGTTATGGCTAAAATAATTAATGTCATCTTCATTACAAACAAACTGGATTTACGGGGCAGATACATTTTTCCTGACCAATATATTTCAGTGAATAGTATTACAGATCGGAAATGTCATGCAAACCCTTAATCTCTTGCTCTAGTTATGTAGTGGAAATAAATTGTTTCGAATTTCGAAAGGAAAAATCATTTGAGGAAAACTAAAGTTCAGTAATCACCAAACAGTAGACATTTTTGTCTCCTATATTGATAGTGCAATACGTTTGGCAGATGTTTTCACGATTGCAAATTTACTGTCCAAGTGCGATAACCGCATGGATTGGCAACTTCAGGAACAGTTTCAGTCGCATCATTACTTATCACTGTATTCGTGTGGCAACTGAAATCGAAGAGGGGAAGCTCCTAGGGACGCTGGCAACTGAGCTAATGTTGTTCAATACTCTCATTCTGAACTATCATAATTATGCACTATCTTGTGTACTATCATAAATAAATTTTTTTAGAGTTCAATCTATTGAGAATGCGTGTTTGAGATTATGTTTCAATATTCGGATATATAAGCATATATCTCCTATCCTGGATAAGTCAGGCTTTCTGTTCATGAGACGTATATTTACACTGATAGATTCTGTGCGCTCCTCTAATTTTCCCTGTTATCATAGGGATCGACTTAAACTTTTTCACAATGTAATGATTCTGCTTCAAAAACATCCTGATTTGCCAATTTGCTACATGTTCTTCCTCACTAATTGATTTTCAAGGATAATAACATTGTGTTAACCAAGGGATGCAGCCAAAAGGCTGAATCTCATAATTCCACTCGTTGATATCTCCAGGATAGATACAACGGGAGAGGATATCTCGGAGAGAGAAATGTGGTAATTGTGTGGACAGTAGTGCTCTATACGTGAATAATAATAACAATAATAATAATAGTAACAATAATACTAATAATAATAATAATAATAATAATAATAATGATAATAATACTGCTTGCAGGCACAGCGGGCTGAGCGGCGTGTCGCCGGGCGAGCGGTCGCCCTTCGAGGGCTCGTGCTGCGGCTCGTCCTACCACAACGTGTCGTCGGCCGAGGACTCGTCGGCGGCGGGCGGCGCGCCCGACGAGCCGCCCAAGTACCGCGTGCTCATGCTGGGCGACTCGGGCGTGGGCAAGACGGCGCTCGTCTCGCAGTTCATGACGTCCGAGTACATGAACACGTACGACGCCTCGCTCGGTGAGTCACGCGCGCGCGCGCACGCATGCGCCGGGTGCATTGAAGGTCATTGCTCTCGTAACACTATGATCTTCCCCCGCTGGGGACACGCCGTCGTACCATCGGCTTGCGGAGGATTTCCCCAAACCAGGTTACTCCCTCCGGAGGGGCACTGCCCTAGGGGTGGCGAGGTCTAAGCTCACGATTGGTATCTTGATATGTGTGGGAGTGAAGTGCGTGTAAGGGTAAGTGTGTGTAAGGGTAGAACTAGGAAGGGGTAAGAAAGATCGCGCGCGGTTCATGGTCTGTTTGTTAGGATACTGCCATACGCCTGGTGTTGATCGAAAAAACCATGGAAAACTACCGATCAGATCAGTTCCTCGAATCACCGGCTGAATTCGACCTAGCAATAGGCTTTTGTCGAAAATCACCACCATCCTCGGAACCAAGTCCAATCATCACTGCCACTATCGGTACTTGAACTCTAGAACCTTCTGGTCAGTGGTAATTCACTCGCATCAATTGATGCCTTGAGTCAACCAAGCCGGTATATGTTGGAGGAAAACAAGTTCCATTTTGTATCCATACGGATGGCCTTCCATGAAGCCGGCTCCACGCATTCGGTATTCAGCAAGTAGACAGCCACTCCTCTTCGAGTCCGAAATAGTATGGGTGGATTGCTTCCTACTTTCCGAACGGCGAACATTTTGTGCTCGCCCTACCCACTGCGAGTCAATCTTTTGGACACATCAAAGAAAGCAAACATTGGCCGAGCGCATCATCTGCTCGTGATTAGGCCAGCAGTAGGTCGCTGCTCGGCGAATGCCGGATGTGAGAAGCCGACTTCATTTCACCAATGTTGTTGACAGAGAGAAATGGCTCAGGGCATCAACCGATGTCACTGCAGTCACTCTGACCGGGATGTTCTAGGGTTTCAGTCCCATAGGTGGCAGGATTGTCATCACTAGCTAGACAGCTTGGACGAGTTCTGACGCTGTCTCTACACCGAAAAAAAATATTCTTTGAAGTATACCAGATCCATGATACTGTAACAAGAAGACTTGTTACAGTACTGCAACGGTTCTTTTCTTTAGTAGTAGGAGAATCCTAGCAGCCGTCTACTCTAAGCGGGAGTGTTTTTAGATTTCTCCAATCTACACCAGGCGAATGTTAGAGCAGTACCCTAAGAAATGGGCCACGGATCGCGCACCATCTTTCCTTCCTTTTCCTTGTTCTATCCTCACCCCTTACACATACTTACTCTAACATGCACTACAGTTCCACACATGCCGGGGGACTGATAGGGAAGTTAGCCTAGCTTGTCCCAGCTGGGGCGTTGCCCTGCTGGTAGGAGATACCTGTTTATGAAAACCCCGCTAGTCAGCGATAGGTCGGTGCCGGATCTCGCCATACAGTGTGAGAAAGATCACCTCTACCTCTCGAGACTAAAATATGCCGTACACTTACGAATCTAATTACTCTAGTAGTTGATTCAGTCACTAATGACTGAAATCCACGATTGTCGCCTTTCCTCACTGGAATGTTTGTTCGTTGCCTTTCCTCTGTATTTAAGGGACGAGGTGTCTTCTCGCGGCGGTGTAAGGTCAAAGAGACAAAGAGAGGCTTTTACTTAAGAAGTGCGGTTTGGCTGATATTCCACGTTCCTTGCACTTATCTTCGTGGGTCTCCGTACTTTCACGTTCCCATATGCCCAGTGGCGCGGTGGCGCGCGTAGCCCTTTCTCTTCACCCACGTTGGAATAATGTTACATCCACCATAGACTCCGCGATAAATAAAGCATGGGGAAAATACAAGATAATATGAGTATAATATGTAGCTTAAATGCACCCTGCCTGCATCGTGTTGTCGAATAGAATCATCAAAGAGCGCCTTTGCTACCAATATCAGTTCATTCCATTATTTAATGATGTTCAGTGTGTTGAATTTAATGGTATATACAAGAGGACATTCATAAACTCGCAACGGGTAGTAGTTCACAACTAGATTATTCTTAGCTAAGGTGCAGACACAAATCCTGCCTAAAGCATACCGTGTGTAGACGCGAGAAGAATATTGCTTCTTTTTTGCCCTTCGTTGTGTTTTGACAAGCAACTCGATCATCGACATAATTTTTCATCAAATTTGTTGAAGGTTCTTCTGGTTAAGGCGCGGATCCATTGGGAAGGAAATGAGGGAAATATCCCCCTAAAATATTTTGTAACTATTAATTTTGACTTGTCACGAAAATTCCAAGCAAAAATATTTTCGGGTAACCATTAAAACGAATAAAATCTTATCGCAACATGAGCTGATAGTAGCCTGCGACATTTTACAAATTCTGTAATTTTACCTATTGGACCAAAACATTTTGAATCTCCCCTCCCGAAATGGGTCTCTGGCTCCACCGCTGTACTGCGTTTGACTCTTTTGGACAAAATGTGTTGGCTGACGTTTTCAATTCCACGGGATTCCACGTGCTTCCCCGCAGGAACCCGAACACGCACATTCATCTGCGGGACCAGATGGCGTCCAGGGCGGATAGTCCACTTCCAAAGCTTACTGACGGCAAGAATTAAATTTTGTAATAATAATCTCATCTTGTGTCCTTTTTATGAACTCGTAAACATATTTGAAACATTCACTTAATCGACATTGTATTACCACAGCGAACATACAAGTTACAAATAATTAACTTCATATAGAATAAAAGTAGTTAAATACTTGAAGAGATCACGTGAGTGGTAATAATGATTTCGCAAGGTTACTTCTGGATTGCGTTTTATAAAAAGAAAAACTCAGTAATCTGCTCATATTTCCGACATTATAGTTTCTATGTGAAATTACGTGTGTCAAAGGCATTTTCCAGGAGAATATTTGTTTTATTCAATACCTATTATTTATTTATTTAGCCTTTTTTGCTTAAACATTCCATATTTTAAGCTTTCTGCAGTTCAACCTGACGCCTCCATATCGATGATTTGTTTAATACTATACCAATATTCGAAATTGGAAATAAATATTCTGAAATATCCATTCGCATATATTCAAGTTTATGTCTCCCTTATTATGCGATGAAAGCTCAAATTAGGAATAATATATATATATTTGTTAAAATTGTACATAGCAGTTGGATTGAGGGGTGTCATCCGCGGGAGGCCAGGGGCGGCCGCATCACGGAGCATTTGGCGCCAGAGCAGCCGCAGCGGCGCTGGCGGCGGCGTGGAGCACTAATGCCCTCCATTAAGGCGCGACACCCGCGCACCTGCGACCTGCCACGCCCCCGCTGCCACCCCATAGCCCCACCACGACCCCGCCACGCCACGCCCTCGGCATGCCCTCTCCCCGCCTCGCTCCAACCACGAACCGCCTCGCCACGAGAGGTCCTACGGTGGCAGGATTTTCGACACTAGCTAGATAGCAAGGGCGAATTCAGTCGCTGTCTGGAGGAGAGTTCTAGCGGTTCTCTCATCGATAGTTTAACGAGGTTTCTCCGATCAATACCAGGCGCATGCCGGAACAGCAACCTACCAAAGAAGCCACGGACCGCGCATAATCTTCCTTGTCCTGTCCTCGCCCCCTTACGTACACACACACACACACACACACACACACACACTAGCATGCACTACACTACTACAAATGCCGGGAGATCGGTCGGGAGCATAGAGATTGTCTCGGTGGGGCAATGCCCTGCAGGTGGGAGATACCTGATTGGTAAAACCGTTTGGAAGATGTTTTACGCAAAAAAGTAAATGTAGTCTCATAGATATTTACGCAACTAGTATCGAGAGTGATTTGCCGTACAAAAAAATGACGAAGACCGAGACGGTGATAGGAGTCGAGTCCGGTATTTTGAAATGAGTATGCCAAACACTTTCGTGCGACATATGTAAACTATTTCAGCTTCTTGGTGCGTGGGTTTTACAAGTACACTAACATCAGGTAACCAATAAAAACTAATATGAGAAAATACGACCTGTTGCAACAGTGTTTTCAGTTTTTGCAAGAGGATGAAGCTTTGCCACTGAGGACACGCGCAGGCCAGAGCTATAGGTACGGGTGGGCGAGCTGCAGGAGCGCTGCGCAGACCGTGTCGAAAGTGACAGTAAAAGGGAGGGGTCTCGGAGCGGCGCGTGTTGCAGCGCTGGGGCGTTGGTGGGCGTCACGCGTGACATGACGGGGGCAAACCGATCAGTTCGCACTTTTTCACACGCAAAATATTTTTGCGTAACAGGTTTTTGTTGAATTGGAATTGTCCACTCAAAACAGGACCAGCTTGTGATTCTTGAAAGTGAAGAATGTTGTAAACTCCCTCTTAAATGTAATTTTTTTCTCTTTCGTATTCAATGTGTATCGTGTTCTCCTACCAAAGGCGCTAAACCATTAAGTTAGCTTTAGCTCCTACTTCAAGTTGACAATTTTCGTCACAATTAATGGCAATATTTACGTGCGAACCGAATGGAAGTATTCTTTTTCGGCTTTGCTTCGAAGAGACAAATGGGGCCAATACATCTGTGATCCCAGTATATGCGTTCGCCTGGAAATCCGCTTTGATAGAAACATTGGATGGAGAGGGGGTAGTAGGGGAAGGGATCGTTAGTGACTGTGAGATTCGGGGCAGAGAAGGAAGTAGAAGGAGGAGGCGTAGAGAAAGGCAGGTAGAGAAAACTTGTTGCTGTGAAGTGCCAGGGGAATCGGGTAGGAAGCTGGTGGAGAAACATGTGTATGGAACAGCAGTGGGACTGAAAAGGAGATAGCGTAGTGCGGGGTGTCGCTGCAAAGACTGGACGGCGAGAAGAGGGTGAGAGGAGCGGGATCGCGGATGGCGGAGGGGGCGTAAAGAGCGGCGAGCGGAGATAGAAAGGCCGTAGCGGGTGTGTAGGTAGGGCGGGCAGTAGGGATGTGGGACGAGGGGGAGGGAGGAAGGGGGCGTAGTGAAGGACGAAGTGGATCAGGGGCGGCGCAGCAGAGCCGGTACAAATCCAGAGCGAGGGAGCTGAAGGCGGCGCCGCGGGGCGGAGCGCAGGTGCGACGCGAAGC
>BOPP01000288.1:1118442-1205308 GCA_017312745.1 Gryllus bimaculatus
ACCTGCCTGCATTGCTCTTCATATCCGCATCAGTTCTCTCACTTTGAGATATCCACCATTATTCTCGTGGCGACCAAGTTCCGGGTATTTTCAATCAAGATCTATTTTTATCTACAAATGCTTTGGTACTCTAATTTTTGTTTGAAATTTTCTCTCCAAAATTTTTGCTTTTATTCTTTAAATACTTAAACACACACACATGCTCTATAATTTTTTTGGCTGCAATATTCAATTGTCCAGAATATATCTGGATGGTGGCTATTTTTCGATTTCATGCAGACGTTATTTCGATAACTTTGCTGTAATTCTATTTTGGATATATCACGCGTTTTATAAAAAATTGTCAATTCACGTTTCCCGAAATGTTTGGAAAGCATCGTGCAAACAAAAAAGAATGCCCTCCGCCCTTTCACCCTTTCTGCCCGGCGCAGTGGTGCGCGGGTCACAGGTGGCGTACGCAAATGGTGCAGGCGGGACGTGGCGGGGTTCTGTCTGGTCGGGCTGGAGCTGCGGCGAAGAGCGATGTGGCGGATACGCGGGCGAGGGGAGGACGTGAGAAGTATACTTCGATTTTTATAACGTGGCCTATGATTCTCTCTCCGAAGGATGTTTCTCCGAAGTAAGGCTGAAAAATTATATTCGGCTGCACGTAAATATTACCATTAGTTTTGACGAAACTTGTCAACTTGAAGTAGGACCTAAAGCTAACTTAATGGTTTAGAGCCTCATGCAGGGGAACACGATACACATTGAGAGCAGCGGTTGTGACGTAATTGAAACCGAGTCACTGCGTTTATGTATTGGACGTAGTGTGCACGGACATCAGAGTGGATAAGTCATGGGTGGCAATGTCATTGGGGCCATTGTAATAATAAAATTTGATTAATGTTTACGCGACATTTCAACTTTTATTGGCAATTCAATTGATGATTTAATGGATACATTTACGTCATCGAATCCTAGCCATGTGCATAAAACTACAAATTTCACAAGGCTCAGTTAGGTAGAATAATCTTAATTGTAATACCAGTGCCTATGTAACGTCTGAATCGACAGAGTTGCATGCGTCGTCAATATACCGTCGATTGCGTCTTCGTATGAGAAATGCAAGTCTTTCTTAAGAACTAATAACTAACTTTCTTAACAACTTGAAAACTAACAATTTAACCCCAAGACTTCGGTCTTACAGTTTTACAACTTACTTCAACACATCATACTCAGAAGTTATCACTGCTAATGTCTTTAGCAAACAATACATTCTATTGCATAAATTACACAAAACATGAAACTGCGATACACTCAACTTGTCTCTACGATCTCATGAAGCATTATGCTTATTTATTCAGGGTCTCATAGCATCATTCTATGTTCTTAGGTGGAGACAAATGGCAATATTAACCTGGTACTTTATACCAAAACCTTATGACCATTTCCGAAAATGGGTGAATAATCTTGACGCGCAAGTGATTACAATAATATGGCGTGAATGATGTGGTAGTGATGAAGTAGTGAAGAAGTGGGTAAATGGAAAAACCCCGTGAAAAACTGCCGCGGGTCATTTGCTTACCCAAACTCCACATGAATCAATCGCGAATGAATCCCGGTTCCAGTGGTGAAAGGCGAGCTAAGGATACCGAATGGACCGAAATTCCGTCAACATGTGAAGACAACGCTCGCGGAAAGTGGAATATGAATATTGCGGAATTGAACTTGAAAGGCGAAATCTGATGTTTGCTGAGTATATATTTTTCTTGTGTCCTTGAATGATAAATCCATACCTACCGTTTCCCAAAAATTGTTTGTGTATGAATGATAAGCTTTATGCACAAGACTAAAACGTATTGCGTTCCAATCGTCTGTGAACGTTCAGCTATTATGGAAAGGCGGCTCGGTGTCGGAGTATTTTTTCTTCTGCTAGTTGGCTCAGTGAATGAGCGGATTTGCATCATTCTGCTGGCTGTATTTCTCATTGCGAAATTGACGATGTTGAGGCGAAGGATGCGTCCCGCAGATAGCCGGTGCCCAGGTGGGATGGCATTCCACGGTTAGGTTTCCATTCTTTTCTTTTTCCAAGTTCGCCGATGCCGGATCAGTATTGGCGGAGAACACAAACGATCCACGAACCGCGCTCAATATTTCCTTCATCTTCCTTGTCCTATCCTCACCCCTAACTTACACCTAAATTCTCTTACGCTACCACGCATGCGAGGAGAACGGTCGGGAGCGTAGAGCTTGTCCGGGCTACAGCAGTGCCCCGCTGGTGGGATATATCTATTTGGGAAAATCCCGCGAGCTGACTGGTAAGTCGACGCCGAATCTCGCCACCCAGGCAGAAGAGAATGATCACCACAACCTCCTGCGAAAATTGTAGGTAACAGGCTTAGGAGGAGATGGCTGTGGTATGAAATCGGAGAATACCTTTCGGATATGGTAAGTAAAACGTTTAGAAATTGACTGCATGATGAAATCGAGGTTTGCTTCTCGAGGGTGGTAGGTAAGACTCTTAGGAGAAGATGATTGTGGGATGCAATCGGGATATGCCTTTCGGACATGGTAGGTAAAAGGCATAGGAGAATATGAGTGCGGAATGTAATCAGGATATGCCTTTCGGGGACGGTAGGTAAAAAGGCTTAGAAGAAGTTGACTGCAGGATGAATCGAGGTTTGGCTTTTCGAGAATGGTAAGGTAAAACTCGTGGAGGAGATTACTCGTAGAATATGCCTTTCGGAGATGTAGTAAAAGGCATAGGAAGAAATGAGTGCGGAATGCATCGGGGTATGCCTTTCGAGGACGGTAGGTAAAGGGTTAGCAGAGGTTGAGTGCGGGATCATCGGGAACATCCATGCACGCGTCGCTTCCCTCGCGAGTGGTCGACGGCGGGGGTGGGGTGGGGATGGGGAGGGGGTTCTGTGTGCAGCGCAGCGCGCGCTATTCGCCGCGTCGCTCTTAGGGGATGACCAATGGCGGAGGGGTGGGGGCGGGGGCGGGGGCCGGGGCGGCTGCAGGACGGGTCGTTCCGCGCGATGGCTGCGGGGCACGAAACAACGCCGAGCCGTTAGACGCAGTCTCGTTTACGCATGAATTCCCTCATCCTGACAGCCCGCCCGTCGGAGAATGCAGACTCTATTGTCACACGGCGAACGAACGATCGTATTCTCGATTCCTGTGAATCTCTGACAGAATTTTGGTGCTCAAAAGCTTGGACTTTTACATCGTGTCTTTAGCATTGCCATTTTTTTAAATTTTCAATGGATATAGTGAAATATTTTTCTTGTCCCAGCTCAACTTAACAGTTTTGACGTTCTAGGATCCGATTATGAGTAGATATTAACTTCATTATATTTTTATTGTATTACTAATACATTTAATTTCTATAATGTACGGTCGTCTTTTGATACTGTTAACGTATCGACACTAACACGTGCTCAGTATATTAGATGATCCCAATATATAATAGTTTTTGTCTATTAATGTTTTATTACTTCAAAGGTACCAATGGCCTCAACTTTATCACTGAGGATACAAAATGTCATAGTCTTCCTGATTTTTCTCGGTTTCTTTCTTTCTCGCATACTACTTACGTAGAATAGAGAAAGTATTGCAAGGCTGTCCCCAAAAGCAGTTATGTTTGGGCTAACAATTCGTATTACTAGTTCTTTATATTGAAATGGTTCATAAACTTTGTTCTAAGAAGGTGTTGTGCATTCAATGTATTTTATGCTAAATGGGGCCTCCAGTGATTGTGCCGGTCCAGAGAGTGCTGTCTACATTAATGATTATCGTATAACCAAGTGATTTGTAGCCTTGTATTTCTAGTTATTGAAACAGTGTACGTCAATAAAGCCATTTTGTAGCATTTTTCAAAACTTAAGTTTTTTGCTCTACAAAACAATACTGTCTCATATTACTACCCGAGTTTCCAATTCACTGGCAGTGACTCTATTTTTTAAAAACATATTACATAAAACCTATTAGTTACAGTAATATAGATAGATAGATAGATAGATAGATAGATAGATAGATATATAGATAGATAGATAGTAATAAACCGCAATTCACGTTTTTTAGATACGGTAATTCTGGCAGCTTGTTGGTACCAAAACAAAAAGTGTATCTCATATTCCTACCTCTTCCCCTACTAAATTACTACTTCTCACACATTGTATAGTCCCAATTCACGTTTTGTGGGTTCTGGATAGCGTAAAATTGTTTTACAGCAACCTTACAGAAATTGGACAAGTGGATCAGTTTGATCAAGAACTTTTGCTAAAGAGCGATTAGGGGCTGCGACTGGTGCGTATGAGACTTTTCGCAGAACATGAGCGGCGCGCCATTTGCCAACAGCGCATAAGAGTTACGTGCAAGGGATGCAATGTTGGATTGATTACTGCACACAAATAATGTAGGGTTTTTTGTTTCGAACTATAAATTTTCTTAATGAAAGGATTTATTCGTAGTGCCCAATGTCACATCAGTATGCCACCAATTAATTATTTTATTTATTTATTATACCGCAAATATCTTCATGATAATCGTATTATTCAATGCTAAGTAACATATCCTGAGCAATAAATTATTTAAAACTTATTTATTTTACGTTTCGGCTTTGACATGTTTAGATGGATACTGTAACGTTTTGACGGATACTGGAAGAACAAAACACCACTGGTGATCCAATACCACATATTGTCTCGAATTCATTTTAAATTTGCAATTGTCGATAGGTCAGAAATCTCAACGGAAAATGAGACCTGCGCCATTCTTTGAAACGATCCTGGTTCTATCTCTGGTGGAAAATGGAGAAAAAAGTTTAGGCGGTTATTGAGAACATCATTTTTACATTAACTTCAAGGAGATAATGTATAAAAATGTAGTTTTTCAAGATATGTCTTTAAAGGACAGATTTCATTAAGAAAACTAGTGATGCTACATAATTGCACTGACCTCGTACTAGTTAGTGTTCTTATCTCTTCCGTCCGGAGTATTTATTCCATTGGATCCCTCCCTCTTCATAGTTGCCATCTCAAACTTGTTTGTTTCATCGCGTTTTCGGATTCCTAATAGTAGAATGGATATACAACTCTAAAAATATTATGGGGTTAAATATGATTCTAAATGCACATTCTCATTGAAAAATTTCTAGAAGTTTGTAAGGCGTTTTTTAAGGGGTTTGTACTCGCAATACTTGCAATTCAATATTTAAATTTTAATGTGAATGGGATGATATTAGGAATAAACAAGAGGAAAATCTGTTCTAGGGTTTTCCGTATGTTTGGGAGGAAAAAAGAAAACTTAAAGTACAATAAGATAAAAAAATTAGAACATTTGGGGACAAAACATTTTTCACTGATTGGTATGTTCCAATCATGTGTATCAGAGTAAAGAACAGTTGTAATAGGTTTGTCGGAGCTTAGAAAAACTGACATTTCAAGGTAAGGAGAAGCATGATTCTTGTTTTTATGTAAAGAAAATTAATCGCAAATTCAAGTATTTGTTTTCCAGATTAAGTAAGAGGGAATTATCCCTCTTAAATAAGTTTTGTTGGAATCGAAACAAAATGCAATTGACATTCTATCCTGATAACACATGGCACAAAGATTGTCAGTCCACATTTAAAAATGGATGAAATTATTTTTGAAAAATACACTAACGAATACAATACAGAAGAAAAAACTCAGCTTTTCATTACTATCAAATGTGTTATTAGGGCGGTCGATGGTGGTAAGATATGAGCCAATAGACATATTTGTGGATTTTTTGTCTGTAAAAAATACCTGACTAAAGTTTTTCGGTAATTGTGGCTTAATTTCACCGCATGAGAAAAAAAGTAAACTGCGAGTGTTATTATAATTCCCCCTCCTAACGGCCGCCTTCTCTGACCGGTACTTTTACGTGGTTTCTTTGACCAGCACCAGGCAAATGCCGGAGCAATGCCCTAACACAGGAGCTTTCCTTCCTCTTACTTGTTCTAACCTCACTACTTACTTAACTTATACACATGCATGACAGTACCACACTTGTTGCTAGTCCAGTCGGGAACTTAGAGATTGTCATGCCTGAAGCGGTGCCACGCCGGGAGGAAATTTGTTGAGAAGAGAGATCAAATATCTTTCTAGACTCAAACCCGTAGATTTTTTGTATATTTGTGTTTAAAGTATAGATAATATAATAAAACCAATTTAATTACCTCTTGAAACTTAATATAAAGTGACATTTTTTTAAGCATTATGATAAATAGTCAGTTACACCAATTACCATCTTTACAAAACCACATTCCCCTGCAACTGGTGCCCTGCGTTTCAAGTTTCGTGAGCAGTCTGAGTGAATAAAACATTTGTTGATGAATCTCGCGGCCGTGAAATTTAGCACTTGCCTTGCAAGCTTCTGTTTTGGCGCTTTATGCGAATTCTCGATTTTCCGCTCTCTCAGAGTTCCTCAGCGACCCAGATAATCGTGCTTCTTCCGTGCGCACGCCCATCCATATTCCATGAGGCGCCCAGCGCTCCGCCCATCCCCTCCGCCCGCCCTTTCCGCCCATACTCCCCGCCCATACTCTCCGCCCAACTTCTCCACCAATCCTCCACGCCCATCCTCTCCGCCCACCACCTCTGCCCATCCCCTCCGCCCACTCTCTCTGAAAAACCTCTCATCCTATCCCCCTGCAATCCCCTCCACCCATCCTCTCTAACCCCCATCTTCTCTGCACATCCCTCCACCCAAACCCTCCACTCACCCCCTCCGGCAACCTCCCCGTCATTCGCCCCGCGCTCACTGCCGTCCTCCACCCTCACCACTAACACTCACGGTGCCTCAGTCCACGCCTTTCCCTCCATCCCTGACCGCATACTTCTGACATCGACCACAACCACCGTCGCCGCACCGCTTACGCGCTGCGTCCATTGCCATTGCCATTGCATTTTCCATTGCCACCGCCAACCGCCAGCCACGTCAGCTCTTCCCGCCGTTCCCCCTTCGCGGCTCCCCGTCCTCGCCAGCCAGCCGCCGCTGCCGTCTTCGTCGCGTGTGTTTCGGCAGCGGGAAGGGGCTGAAAGGGAAGGGAAGGGAAAGGGGCGTCTGGGGCGCCCGATAGACGCGGCGCACAGCGGCGCACGCTGCCAACCTGCTTTATCGCGCGATAAAAGCGCTGCTTGCAAGGAAGCTGGCGCTCGTAAAGGAGCCAAAGTGTGAATGGAAACTACCGTGCGGCTATGATGTTTATTATACCCTTTACAATGTTCACATTTAGAGAGGAAGTGCTGGGTATGAATGCGTACGTATTGGTAGTGGTAACAATGAGGTACGATAATGGTAATCTGGTCGTCTCGGGTGTTAATAATCTTCTTTCTCTTTTCCTTCCTTCCTTCCTTCCTTCCTTCCGTCCTTCCTTTTCGCTTCCATCTCCTTTGCTCTTTTAAAGAAGGAAAGAAGAAAGTATGGTTTTCCCGGTCAACACTATGAGAATATCGGAGCAGTACTCTTTAACCAACGAGCCACGGACCTTGCGCGATCTTTCCTTTCTCTTCCTTGTGGTTACCTCATCCCTCACTTACACACACTAACACTAGTAAGCACTAAACTACACAAGCTGGGAGTATAGTTCTATTGTGCTCGCCTTTGCATTTAGTATAAGCAACGAATTATTGATATGTGAGAATTTCTCCGTTCGCCAATCAATGAATGAGCGGTAGTAGAGCAATGTGATCAAAGGCCGCGCGACGGGAGCGGACAGGACCAGGCTTCCGCCTCCAGAGGCATTGGCAGGCTGCGGGCGGCGGTGGCCGGGACCTGTTGAGCGTGGGTCGATAGCCTTCGCCAGCGCGCGCCGCTGCCTCGGTGGGCCTGGCCTGGCCTGAGCCTGGGCCTGGGCCCGGACCTGGGCCTGGGCTCCTCGTGGGGCGCCGCGGGCGAGTGCCGCCCGGGCGCGGAAGGCGGGAGGGGGCGTTGTGGCGCGAGGAGTCCGCGTGAGGGTGGGTGGGAGCTTTGCTTTTACTGCGGGGGCGGCTGTTGGGGCTGGGCGGAGTCTCACCGCGCAAAATAAGGCTTCGGTGAATTGAATTATACTGTTAGCGATAGAGCGAAGATACGAGCCGCCAGGAAAGAATGCAAGGAATCATTCATTGAGCAGGAGGTTTGGATATGGTATTTCATTCAATCGTGGAGGTGGAGTTGATGTGGAAGTGGGTATCGGAGAAGAGATAGACGTAGTTTGGGATAAGAAGCACGACGTCTCATAATAAATGTTAGAATAATCTAGGACACGTGCAGAATCCAAAAGAAAGATCAATGTTTGTCAATGTACATGTGGTGAGAAATATCATAACAAAGTCACAGATGTGACATTGCCCTTGAGTGTTGGTTAACATGTACACACAGGTGTTCGGCAATAGACTGCGACTGATCGTAAATTGCCAAACGTGTCCTGTCCTGAGCTCGATAGCCCGATACTGGCCATAGCCGCGAGGAAAGAATGTAAGGAATCATTCATTGAGCAGGACCAGCGGTGTCCCAGCTTCTTGGCCATGGTGAAAGGGGTTCGTGTGGTTAGCACGAAGACATCCTTCAATCGTATACACTGGCCTTCTTAACCTTAGGATGAGCTTTCTCATTGTCACACAGCAATAGATATTAAGACATTTGTAAAGAACACGCACAGTTATAATTTGCTCGGCTGGGAATTGAACCTGGGATTGTGCCGTGGAAAGCGGGCTCACTAACTAAAGAGAAGGTGAGCTGCCTAAACACCTGTGCATAGGGTACTCTAACAATCTGGAGCACATGGCACATGTTTTGCTTCGTTATCTGAAATTTCCCTCACATGTTCCTTGAAAAAAGTGATCATTTTCGAAAAGTTATCTCTCCGTATCCTAGAAGTTTGTATCAGTTATTATGAGGTACTCGATAGTGGGGGAGCGCCAGGGTTGGGTTGAATCATGAGTGAATGAGCCGACAGGAGGGGCTTCGACGTCTACTAAATGGAGCGTGTAGTGATCGCAGCCCTCCTCACAAGGTTGCCAAAAGTGTTACGAGCTCTTCACCAAATAACCTCCCCAACGAAACAAAATTCTCGAAATTAAAAAAATCCAAATCATGGACCAACGGTTTGAACTGTCTCTGACGATTCCATTGACTGGCCCCATGAATTCAAGAAATTAAAGTTAACCAGTCATCATCCTCTACTCGTATGCTGATTGAAGCTGTATACTGTCTTTGTTTCTCTTTCTCGTGATTTTCTTTCTCAATATTTGTCGTTTCTTTTTACTCTTTTTGATGCATAAAAATAAGAGACATTAACGTCCAATGGTTCCTTTTTTGTTCATAAGAATTAATAGAATATTTTTGTATCGACTCCGAATTAAAATAATTTCCCCCAAAAACCCCACGTGTTAGTGGCGGCGATGGTATAACGCTTAGCGTATCGGACCCAATTAAGTTCGATACGCTAAGCGGGTTCACACCCGATAGAAACCGTGGATATTAAAGAGCGAAAACATCCTTTGTAAGCCTTCTTCAGAGGGGACGTAAAGCCGGATGTCCCATGTTAGTAAGATTTACTGCATGTAAAAGATTCTCAAGCTAAAATGAATCCTCTGAGCTAAATTCAGATTGCCTCTTTCGTCCCTCAAGAAATGTCTCCTTTATCCGCTAGTTGCTACAAATAGCATAGCGAAATTTTCGTGGTCAAACGGAAAAGCAGATATCATGGCCTGAATCTCGTCACGTAAAAATATCGCATCAGTTCAATGCAATTCAATTCAATTCAACCCAATTCAATTCAATCATTTCCTCGTCCATTTGTTTCCCTCATTCTTTAATCGCAACGAAAAAATACCATTTTGGGGATAAAATTCCCTGGTGTAGCAACCCTGCCTTCTCGCCGTGAAGCGGTGCGCCAGGACTTTTGTGCCAGTGGCTCTTTGTTTCGCATAGGCTTGTCGCGCGACTCTCTCCACGTCGCTTCCGCGCAGTTTTACAAGCGCTGCGCTCGGGCAGCGTTGCTTTGCCTGCGGGACGCAGGCCTCGAGATGGGCCGCTGAAGTTTCTCCCCTTTGTCACGAGTAAAATAATGAAGGAGATTTTGTTTACGGAAATTTTCTTTATTATATTGTTCTGCCGTTCTTGTTGCTTTTTTAACAATACGTGGTTTTATTAAAGCTCCAACGCTAAAGGGCTGTCGTAATATTTCGGTTTATTTTGTGTTATGTGCGTGGCCAAGTGCCGTGCTATGGCCAAGTGTCGAAAATATTTTTTTAATCCTAATATATTAACTCTAACGCACAAATATTCTTCAATAATGTTTAAATTAAAAATAAAGATTGTTTATAATTGTATTTTATTATTATTATTAAAGTAAGATCCCATTAAGGATAAGGGCCTCCTACCTTTTGCAGTAAATGCTGAATGAAGTGATGGGATGATGATAAGGGGTGAAAGGATTAGGATGATGGTGGGAGGTGGCAGGTGCGGTGATGGGAGGGCCTTTTTAACCATTTCAGCATTCGCCTCAAGACCAAGAGAAACCACGAAAATCCCGGTCAGGATGGCCGATTCGGGGATTGAACCTGGACCTCTCGACTGTGAAGTCAGCGAGCTTTGCACTGAGCCACTTGGCTTCACCTGGTCCACTTGGCTCGGTGTATTCAATGATACGATCTGTTATTATTAGGGGCGGATTTTAATTATTTTCTCATTTCGCTTTAGAATAATGCTGTTTAGAATATAAATTAATTTTATGTTATGACAAAAGGAAATTACCCATTTTTATTGTCATTCTTAATGCATTTTCACTGATTTAATCCATTTGAATATCGTTTTAATAGTTCTTGCTTCATATAATACTTACGAGATGCAAGAAATGTTATCCACAGAATTTCCGAGTACTCTACTCTATTTCTTCGCTCAGAAAATATGACAGCCGATTTGAGTAAGTAATCTAAGGTTTCTGTAACGCAAATCAGCGCGATTGGCCGTTTGCGATCTTGGGATAACTGAAGACATATTTCCTAGGAAAGAACAGGCCATTACAAAAGTTTGCAATCCGAGTTCACTTGAATGAATGGAAGAAGTATCGATTACGTTAGTAACATATCCAACAGCTTGAGCTGTTCATCTGAACTGTTTTTAATCACTTTTACGTCATTTTTATTTGCCTTTAGGTCACTTTTAAAGCATTTTAAGAGCATCATTTTTGGCGATGTTTTAGGTCGTCAAAATGCACACCCTAGTTATTATATTAGAAGGATTATTTTATATTGCTTATGTTAATCAAAATTCTGCTATATCCACTTTGTTGTTTTACCACTTTCCCAAACAGAATATGATAAGTGCAGTTGTAATAAAATATTTAAATACTCTCACGGATCACAGAAAATTTGAATTTGAATTCTTGCTATTCCACATGTTACTTGTATCGCATTCTCACCCGTGGTTAGTTCCAAGTTATCTATCAGTCAGAATGGGCTCAGTAATTCCTTTGAGTTATCGACCTCAAATTCCGTATCATTTGATAAATTAAGGGATCAAATATCATGAATTCCGAGAACGATAATCCCTGTATTACCAGAATTTCAATCATCTCTTAGGAGCTAGAAGGACATTTTGTTCACAGACCAGATCGTCTTTCTTGATTTGTTCAATCTGATCAAACACTTTTGATTCACTTGTGAGAATAAATGTGACATTTAGATTTACTTGAGTCTTACGAATCTCTTTGACCTTTACCGCCCTTACTTGGTTTTTGGGGAAAACTTGTTGATCGGCAAAAAAAATCGAATTTGAATAGGGCACTCGGAGGTTGTTAGAAATTGAACTTAATTACCCATAGACGTTCATGTTCTCCAGAGAGGAGCATCTTCATTAGAATTGTAAATTCAGCGGACGGGACCAGGA
Source organism: Gryllus bimaculatus (assembly GCA_017312745.1). Lineage (NCBI taxonomy): Eukaryota > Metazoa > Arthropoda > Insecta > Orthoptera > Gryllidae > Gryllus > Gryllus bimaculatus. Next base: position 1,130,329 of record BOPP01000288.1, read on the forward strand.
GTCTGTTCAGTTTCAGAACTCCATTGCAGTCAGGAACATCCAGCATTTCATCCGCAGGAATGAACGCAGAATATGAATAAACAAGAAAGTATCTGTGAAACAATCTATGATTATACTTGTGTAAAAGCTACCGTAGACTTTCAACGGCTGTGTAGGGTAGTATAATATTACACTTCCTCTTTCTCCACATTTTTGATGAACATATTCTGGCACGTGGGAACTTCTAGTAACTTTATGAGAACTACTTTTGAAAATTATGAGAATTACATTTGTGAACTCACAGCCCGCTCTGAAGAGCCGACTCCTCGCCCCTCCCCGCCATTCAAGTGTGTTCCTTTCCGCTCCCCGCTCTCCTCCCACATCGACTCTCTCCATCCCTCAACTTCTCTCTCCGTCCCTCACCGTCCCTCATCGACCCTCTGCGTCCCTCTGCGTCCCTCTGCGACCCGCACCATCCCTCCCCGTGCCTCTCATGTGCACCGCACTCGCTGCCACCTTTTCCACCTCCAAGTCCCTTCCCGAATCACCGCGCGTCACAAAATGATTAAGTGATCCCGGTCATGTCAACTGCTAGGGTCATTAGTTCCGTAAGTAAAGTGTATGCATTTATCGCGGGATCCGGCGCCGACCTACCCGCCAACTAGCGGGGTTTTCCCCAATCAGGTATCTCCCACCAGCGGGGCACCGCCCCAACGGGGACGAACTGTAAGGACACTTACGACCTGATCCATTAGTTGAGGCGCCCGGAATCACCAACCAACCAACCAACCGACGAACCAAGCTCGCTCTCCTGCGTCTGCAGCGCCCCGTGCGGCGAAGAGTCAGGTGCGCCGCTTAATAAATGGAAAGCTCCCCTCACCCCCAACTCTTGCTCTCTCGTCGACCAGCCTCACACAACGCCAGACCACGTGAATGATTGCCGTCCTTTGCACGAGAGCCGAGAGCACGCCCGGCTGCCAGATCCGCGAGCTTTATTCATCACGATGTCAAGCGGTTATGACAAACCGCGTTTGAATTCGTCTAATACCCGCGGCCTAGAATCCGCGCTATTTTCTTGGGGTGTTGTGGATTTATGGACTCAAGAGGAAGTCCAGGAAACATAGTGAACGGTTTGGTGAAATTACAGCCTCATTTATCTACATTTTTGAAAATGGTATGTTATTCATGATTTTGCACCTTTTTGTTCTAGAGTTTTGCAAACGAACAACGTTAAAAGTGTTTATTTGTTAGAGACGGAAAATTAATTTTAGATTTGAAACTCAGTGGACTAATCGTTTTCATTGTTTAAGAGTTAATTTTTGTAATCCTTCTATTATTTAAAATAATGAATGTTGTGCTATGTATTCATTCAGACAATGGTGAATATTAATTTCTGAGATTATTATCGACCGTTGGTATTTTTATCCACCTGCAATTATCTATTAGCAATAAACGTTTTCGCTCTCTGCCAAAACGGAAGGAAGGCCCCCTCCCACCTGCCTGCATCGCAGCGACTCTTTAGTGTCAGTGTATTGTGCTTGAAATCAACTCTGGCGAAAGAATTATAAGCATTGTTGAAGGATCATCACCTCCAATTCTCGCGGAATAAGCAGGGAGGTAATTACTCAGAGCATCTGTTATGCGAAGTATCCAGCATAAAAGAAATTAAGTAAGATGTAAACAAGAATATTGAAGAGACAATTCGTTCTGGACAACACAATATGTTCATCGTATATTCGTACCATTAACATTTTTGACAATACGTGCAAAACGATGCGGTAAATAAATTAAAGTAAGTAAGAAATTTTAGATATGAAATAAAAGTAAGTTTTTAAAGAAATGCATTGTTGGAGTATATCGTTTTACGCATAACGAAAGCCAAAACATTGCAATTTATTCTACAGGGAAGTTACATGTTATGAAATTAACAAATATATCATTTCTCAGATTATGAAATTTCAGGAGCTCCGTATCAAAGATCATATTGATTTTGGTTCATAAAGACTTGATAATCACAACACACTTTTGCCACGTCTCTTGAGATAATCACAATATCATCCGTACAAGTTGGGGCCAAATCTTCATTCATTACTTCAACTACACCCTCTCTTACCCTATTCCCAAAAATTCATTTCATCTCACTAAATGTAAATTGAACAATGTTGAGATCAAGGGGTATTCTTACCTCAAACTTTTCTTATTCTAAAAACTCTTTCCTTCACATTCTCTCACTCGTACTTTGCATCTTGTTTCTACGATCTCTCCAAACCTATGAAACAAACCAATCTCCCACTTTTCCCCTGTTTTCCATAATCTGACGATATTTCTCTCTGTCAACCTTTTTTGGTATTAGGTATTGTGACAAAGAAGAGTGACACCTGATATGATTTGAAGATAAACGATTTCCTTTTGATGCTATTGAGACTTATTGTCCTTTTTTCCTACTTGAAAAATGAAGGAAAGTGTTGGGAAAAACTACACCCAACCCCAAATATTGTTTCAGCGAAACCTTATTAATCATATATGACATGTATTCGTTTATATTTAGACAAATCCAACATGCTTACATTGTAAACTATTTCGTGTGACCTCTTACAATTGTAGTGAGCGAATTGAACTGTTTCAGTTCATATCAGTTTTCCTTTCAGAAAAGTTTATTATTTTATTTACTCCGTTTCTGCTACTTTATTTCTGTTTACTACCGTTCAAGTTTTCTAAGTATCTATTCGCGAAATAATCATAGGTAATACCAAGAGTGCTTTGAAAATTGTCGATAAATCCCCGACTCCCGAAGCGAGAAGGAGATTTATCCGAAATTTCCAAACACATGTGGTATTTAATAGGAGTATTCCACTCTGAAATTATGTCCAACAGGGTTCCAAAATGCGCCAAGTATTGAAAATGCGTTAAAATCAAAGAGGTCATGTTATAATTCATGGGTGGTTTACTGGGCATCGACATAGCAATCGATGTATGCCGCCTACTAAAGTAGATGAGTCACAGTTTATGGTTGGCCAGAAGGGAGAAACTGTAACAAAAAAACGGATAGAAAAAGCGATAAATTTTTTGAGAAACATCGCTCTGATTGGTGCATTTTTTATGTATAGTTAAACACTTTTTGTTTTAATTTCATTAGTGGAATAGTCATACCAAATATATTTCAGTGATCTGAGTTCATCAGAAGTTGATGAGAATCAGATCTTCGCTCGCCAGGTCGGTATTAACCGACAATCTCAGGAATTCTCGTGGCTCTACCTTGAGGAAACACACACCAAGCCAATGGATTGCGGGTCAGCCTATTCACTATGCCAGAGTTGTCCAACTGGTGGCCCACAATAAAATATTAGTCAAGAGTGCCAGGTTTCTTGCATCTATGTCGCGTTAGAACACTACGCACGTTGTGCACGCGTCCTGTCGGGGTCAAAAAGAGATAAAATATATATTTAGATTTAAGTATTTTTCTAGTAAATGCAGAAATTAAAAATCATTCCGATTTTATTCAATGCGTTATACATGGTACGGTGCGATATCACTCATAGTTGCACTTCTCCCTCTCCTCCATTTCAAAGCAACCGGTCGAAGGGCCGTCAAACGATACGGTAAAGTCAGGAGTGTGGACCGCCCGAGTAATGTAAATATGGCCATGTTAAAGGGCTTAGATGTGACTCTTGAGGACTTGCAAGTTGGACACTCTTTGTAAAACAGGAATAAGGCTCGAACCGACGGCCTCCCACCGAAACTCCCGATCGATGCGTTGTGACATTAGATAGTATTTTGCATGTTAGTGAATTAGAGCACTAATTTCATTTGTGTTTATTGATTTCATTTCGGTTTTGCGGAGGTTCACTTTCTTTACTCGCCTTATTTCGAAAGAAAAGAGAGCCCGTACGACGGAAAACGACGACTTTATGAAAATTGATGGGCCTTGGTAATAAAACGTGGACAAATCTTGTTTGTATATGTAGTAAATTACATCCTGTAACTCGTCACCTAGTGAGAATCCATGTTTTATGGGTCCTTGATACCGAAAACCTACATTTGTCCGTCCATCTGCCCGTGGTGTAATACTAGCACCAAAACCGTTAAGCAGGTTTTCTCCAAAATTGGTATTATCGTATCGATTTAAAGGAACTAAAAGTACTGTGAGTTTGAAAGAATGGCATTGGTCATATATTTATTGAAATTAATAGTTGTTAAATGTTCCAAAACTTCAAACTTTTTTGGACGTCTTACTAACAACTCCAATATAGAGATCTTTTCCTCAGTGAAATCTGTTATTGTTCACAAATCTTTAAATACGTCCATGTACAATTTTGTGAATATATGAGTCGTTTTCGTGTACTTTTGCTTGAAATTTATGTAATTTTTAATCACTTATTTGCTCAGAAAACTGCCTAAAACTTTGTCTTTAAATATACTCCTCATATGTATCAAAGGAAGGCAAAAAATAGGAGCTAGTCCCATGTCCAGCGAATTCCCATTAAAATGTGAAAAGATAACATTGCAAATCTACAAATTTTGGATATTATTAAATATTAGATATTTTTAACGTATAATGTAGGTTTTCACGGCGAAACGTATAGACCAGCTTCGTTAGACCACGGCCTACAAACCCGGAAACGTCTAATTAATTAGATATTTTTATTTTAAATAAAATTTGTTGTTTAGAATATATCTTTAAAACGTTCAGGTACATAGTTTTGAAAAATCTAGTAGTTTCTGCGCAATTTATGATTAAAGTTAATGAATGTTATAAAAAAATTTTTCAAATATCGCACCCATTTTATTTCCACGGGGAGAATAAGGGACGCTTAAAAGAATAGCTCAAGTCCCAATTTCGTTGAGCACTGTGAATTTTCAAAAACTGCGAAAGTTAGAAATAATGCGAGAAAGTACGTGCGCTTGTGGTGCCACTAATTCTTGACTACATTATGAATTCATTTACTCCTGCGAGAACACACAGCGAAACCTGACGTGGAGCCTTGAAATGCCAGTAAAGTTATGAAGTCGGCCTCGCGCACACTGTGGTGGGCGATGGTGCGCTGTCCAAGTTTCATTAATTACGAAGAGCTAGTGGCGGTTCACGTACTCGCTGTGGGGCCTAGATGAAGAGCGATAGACGGCCACTGAGCGTCGTTTGGGATGAATAATCCCTTTGTTAGAGAGACCCAGGCACAAGTCACCCAACGGCCAGAAAGGTGGGATTTTCTCTAGTGGTTAAGTTCTCTTTTGAAAACACAAGCCGGTTAATGCTTTTTCACCATCACTTCGAGTTTTCGAAATTATATTTTATATCTATCTTGCTGGAAACTAAATATTTTCATAGAAACGGAAATAAATGTTAAGTGCAACAATTAAAGAGATGTTTTTGTCACTAACAACTTTGAAGATGTTATGTTTATGTTAATTGAAAATTCTGTAGGATCTCCACTTCTTGTTGCTGTCCTGGCAATTTTGCACATCTGCGAAAGGCATGGGGATCCTTTCACGGACAGGGAAGACAACGCTGCATTACTTTTAGATAGATACAAATTTATTTTTTCTGAAGGCAGAATTAACCAACTTGGTGTAGGAATACTACAATTTATAAACACCGCTATTACGAAATTAATACAATATAACTTTAAATTATTTAAAAGTAATGGCAATAGTAACATAAATAATGATAATAATAAATGCAAAATAACAATAATAGCACTGACTATATTTTATGACTTACCTACACAGATATTTTAAACTAATAAAAACATGACTTTGGAACTACACTGCACACTACTTCAAAACTCGTAATCCCACTTCAATGCAAATGCTACATTATATTGCGTACTTAATAAAAACGATTAATTTAATAATAATAATAATAATAATAATAATAATAATAATAATAATATTAAAATATTTTTATTTTATTAAGTCTAACTTAATAATTAACAAACTTTACAAATATCGGTAATTAATTTATTATTTAAAATTTAGAGCGCTTAGAAGAAATTTTGAACGTCAGAATGTGCCGCAGGCAACCAGTTCGTTATTCTATTTGTAAATAAAAAAATCAACATCTGTTTTCTGTGATCTGAAGTAAATTTTGTGCTTGTGATCTCCTCTACTAAAGAACGTGGGCTTACCGGATCGTTTTAACGTCGACTATTCGCTAGTGTTTGCATTGGACGAGCCAAAACACCTGGAGTTATACGTGGGAGCCCGAATATCTGCAAAATGCACGCGTGGCGTTTATTACTTAGGAAGCGTGGGCGGCCGCATACACACCCTCAGACAATTGAAGGCCTCGCAGGAGAGCGGGAAGATGGTGGACACGCACGTTGGTGTACTTTTTGTTAAGTTTTTTTGAGTTATTTAAAGTTGCATCAACATCTAGGTCATTAGCGACCACTATTGCACTTAACGTTAGGGTTGCTTATAGGATATGGTGAGGATAGGGTATGAAAGGGAGAACATAAATGCAACCATGTCCGAGGCGGAACTCGAAACCCGCGATCCTTCGGTTCGAGATTGCTACGGCACTACAGCTTGTTTAGTTCGGTTTATAGTCTTTCGGTTGTTCTTCGACTCTGTCATTTCGCCTTTATCAAACCTCCTCTTCTCTGCGAGTTCCCGAGACATTCCATCCCCGTTGCGTTCCAATCCATTTTTACTTCGAGGTACAGACAAGATTTTACTACTTTCTTCCTAGGGAGTAGGGGGAATGTTATAAAATGCTGCGCTGAGAGTACTTTATATGAAGTACCTGGGAAATTTTCCTAATTTTCAAAAAAACGACGCCATTGTTTGTTACTAATATTTTTGTGTAGTGTGAAGGACGTTTAAGATAATGGAGCAGGTCTGGTAGTCGTTGAAAACACTAAATTTCAACAAAAAAACGAACTTTTTTCGGAGTCTTCCTACAACTACAATTAAGAAGATAAACATTTTTTAAAATGAAATGTTTCTCGACGATAATTTTGAAATAAGGCATGTATTATTTTTCGAAAATTTTAGTACTTTTCACGTAATTTTGCGTGAAAAACGGAGGACAAAGTACGCTGTTTATCACTTGTAGTTGTTTACCCATTTTAGTGAAACAGATTTACTTATTTACTAAGTAACCAAATGTTAACTTCAAGAGACTTGTATTTTCACATTAGTTTTAATTTCTTCCTGTCGTAATTGAACTGGTGCCAACGTGTCACCAGTTCAATATTTGGCTCTTCTAAAGAATTTCTTAAGGTATGGGAAGAAGAATAGCCATAACCGAGGAACGTACTCTTCCAGTGTTTGCTGAAGTGTTTGCCCAGTTGTTTGAATGAATCGGTCGCGGCGCATTCAGGTGACGAGAGACACCCCTCCGTCGCGCACGTCACGCTCCTATTTCCGGCGATTTTGTGCGACTCGGCTGCGCCATCCCCCGGATTGCAGCCTCCGTGAAGAGCTCGTGGCGCCACGCGTCGACGGGCGCACGCTCCGCTCCGAGCCAGCGATCCAACATGGATTTGCGCTCGCGGATTTAGCTCTGCGGAGGCGCGCTATCACCCATTGATCTGCATGGAAATGCATGTTAATACTGTCTAAGCCGGAATCGATCGAGACAAGGCAATATTCCGGTTAGGGAAGTTTCCGTTTTATCCAGGGTTTTCAATTTTATGACACTTGTAATATTGCTACTTCCGCCCGAAACTAATAAATTCCATATCTGAATTATAAATAGCGTTAACATTTAACGTATTTCTGGTTATTTATTGGTTGATGGAAATCAGCAATAAATGAATATTAAACCTTCTTCGTTGAAAGCTTCTGAATTTCTCTTGTTTCTATAAGTTTAACCTTTTTATTTAAGGTTAGAGTTTTATGTTGTTGTTGTTGTTGTTGTTGTTGTTGTTGTTGTTGTTGTTTTGAACCATCGTTGAACTGGTTCTGAAACAAAAAATACACACTACCTCATGGCTTAGTGGATGCAGTCGGGCTGCATGCGGACTCTTTCAACGCAAAATGCATCACAGCCAATAGTACTATGACTTTCTGAAACCCTCGTATGGGTTTGAGCAGTGTAAACCATAAAACTCATAAACCCATAAAAACCCTGCTTACAAGTTTGTATAATTTCTTTTTAGACTTCTTAAATCTTTAGTCGTCATATTGGATCTGCCATTTCCTTTTTGCAATTTTGACATTAGAATCCAATAGACAGCGTGTTCAAAACCTATGGTATACAAAGTTTCACTAACTTTGGATGTCGCGTTTTGGCCAATGGGCGACGCCGCGCAGCCATCGAGCGGCGGCGGAGCGCGCTCGGCGCAGGTCGGCGCGTCTCGGCTCAGCGGCGGCGCGCTATTATTTATCGCCGGAGCTGTTCCACGGATTCACCCCCGCGGGCGGGTGAGCGGGTCGTCGCGGGCACGTGCCGCGGGCCTAGGTGCTCAGATGCAGCGGGACTAGGTGCTCGCAGGGCGAACGACCGGGGCGGAGCGCTGGCTCCCAGGGAGGATTAGCTGCTGGAGTGAACTCAGAGCCAGCTTAACTCTGCAGCGGCTCTCTCCGGGGAGGCCTAGGGTTTGAATCCCAACGGTGGCGTCTTTGCGACACCAGCAACTATGCTAGGACGAATTCGTCCGCTGCCTGGGGGCAATTACAGTGGCCGGCTGCTCTGATCGGTAGTTTTCCGTGGTTTCTGCTTTCAATACCAAATGAATGAAGGTGCTGTACTCTAACAAACAGGCCACCGGTCACGCGTGATTTTTGCTTCCTCTTCCTTGCACTATACTCGCCCTTTACTATGATACAAACAAACACACTAACATGCACTACACTACCACGCATGCCGGGATGCTTAGAGATTGTCCCGTCTTGAATAGTGCCTCGCTGGGGGCGATTTTTGAATGCGGAAATGTCCTGCAAGCCGACTTTTAGATAAGCGCCGGATCATGCCATCTGTATAGAGGTATCACGGGAGGGAGCTCCGTCATCTCAGGGCAGAAAACATTCCAAAAATATTCCAACGGGACTAATGACCACAGCAGTTGCCGTGCTCGGAAACATTTCATTATTGAATCAACCCAGTTGGGATTCTGAGATAATAATGCCGAACTGTTGATAATTAGAAATAAAAGACATATCAGGAGAAAACTTTAAAGTGTTTAAGAACATTTTATACTATAATACACTGGAACGTTGATAAATAGAATGTGAAGAAGAAAATAAGTTATTTATCACGAAATATCCATATTGGAAAATCGAGCAGAAAAACATAGCAGATTAAGATATTAACTGATATTTAGAAGTTGAGTTACACATTCTCTTCTAATTACAAATGTGCACAACTAAACCAATAAGTAGTCATCGGAACTTATTCTAGTTAATAAACAGTAATTTATTTCAGTGTTTGTAAAATATACAAGTGTGCGTAGAAGAGGCGTACAATCTGGTTTCTTACATTCTTAAATTGTAATCTGCTATGACACGCTCTTACTTCAAAATACAATTTTGCTCCAGGGTGATTTCAAGGGTGATGTGTTCTGATTACCTGAAAATTACCACACTTTTGTGCACAGTACAGACCAAGTGATGAAATGTGTGTGATGATAACGTATATCAGTATTCACAAGTTGATCAAAAGAGTTACAACCATAGTCAATGAAATGTCAGTTAGAGGTACAGCGAGGCACATTCTTTTTTACTCTAACCAGTTTCCTTGTCTTTATCTCATCTAGCTTTTTGGCTTCGCCACAACCTCTTCTCAAGGTATTTTCTTTGAAAAAAGAGGAACTGTTTTTGAGGCAATGATGATTGACCGTTTCTAAAAATGTGGAATTCTAAGGTCAGTAATGTCATTTTCACGAACTTCGAGTTTTCGGGAAACCATAATAAATCATTTGAAGTACTCGTGAATGCAATGCTGCACCGCCCGTAATGAAATATTAACGACGTGAGAGATGAATTATAAATTTCATTAGAGTAATTTTTGAAAAATCAACAAAAAGAGACTTCAAAATGTAGTTAATGTCATTGTATTCAGTTTACTTTGTACAATTCTTCCCATATACCATAGTTCCCATATACCACACCAAATTGCACGAAATCTATTATTATTTTTAAAAATGTACATAATATTTAAGTGCTTATTATGGAAAAATATTTAAATTGAAAAAAGTCTCCATCTTTAATAATGTAGTTTTACGAGGAATTCAAAATAATTGAAACAATTTCAATTTTCGAATATTATTCATATAAAAAACCCTAAATTTCAAAGAATTCGTTTCAATCTCGTAGGGATTCCAGCCAATTAAGAAAGATCGAGGAATATTCATGCATAACTCTTACGAGGAGTTTAGCGCTATTGTTTTTCGCATACGACAGTCGGATAAAATATAGAGACATACGGACGTATAAAAAATTACAACAAAAAACACGATAACAGGGGACAAAACACTATTTCCGTTGAAATGTCGAAATCAATTTTCGCAGCATTACATAACTTCCTATAAAGTGCATAGGTTTCTACGTATAGATAGAAGTAAAAAAGAATTTTTTAAGCGAACCAAACAATAGAAGCTTTAAAATAAATAATCTGTTTTGTTTATATATTCTTACATAAGTGTATCTTCTTTACCTTTTTGTCATTGAAATCATGTCAGAAGTCAAGACTTCCCAATTTGTTTTTGTAGCAAAGAAATTTAATTGGAGAAACGAGGCAACATTCAGTTAATTCTTTCTTCGTCGATGTTATGAAACACGATATTACATTATAAACCTAAACATCAAAGTTTCATTATAGTTATCAAAATGTTTACATTTCGCGTTCTTTCCAATTACGAAAATTGAGCGCTTCACTTAGAGAAATTATTTTGGTCGGCCGGCTACTCGTCGTCGCCCGTCGCCCGTCGCCCGTCGCCCGTCCTCGACGCAGGGGGCGTGTCGCAGCCCACCCAAAAGCCCCGGGCGCGTGCGAGCCTTCGTCGAGTGCGGCCGAGTGGGGACGTGTTGCGTTAGGAAGTGGCTTGGCACGCGCGGCGGAGCTGGAGACCTGTTGAGCCGGTCGATAGAGGTCGCTTGCCTCCCCTCCGCTCTAGCGTAGTTCCACCCTCCACCTGCTACCTCCCACAGTCACTTTCGCGAAGGCCCTCGCGAAGGTGCTGCGTCGCGTCGTCACCTTCCGGTGGGCAAGTGCAGCGCCGCTGTGCTAGGGGTCAACGGCCCCACCGTAGTTGGGTCTCGTTGAGTTAGCTCAACAGAGCCCTAAGACCCCTTTACAATGTAAACATGAGCATATGCATAACTCAAAGAAGTAAATATTAACATTAGTGATTGACTGAAGTATGCACTATTTTTAATATAATCGTAAGCAAAATAAGAGGTTCCATTGGTTGTGGAACATTCTAAGTTACTAATTCGTTGGATGTGGAGGAATGGTTTTCGATGGTATCGCACTTTGTCCATGGCCCATTGGCCCATGACACATGGCGTTACATCTCGTCGCATCGACTTTGATCCTACTTCGATACTAAATTTTGAGTTAAACGTTACTGTAATGGGTTTCTGATGTCTCACTTAAGCAGTACGTACAAAAAGCTTTGAAGCTGTGCAATCTTTAAGTTACGTGTTATGCTTATGGCGAAAGCGTTGTGAATGAGTCCGCTCATGCGACGTAGTCCTAACTTTTAAGTTTACGCCATGCTTATGTTATGTGGGCATTGTGAATGGCCTTAGTCGTAGCGGCTCTGACCGAAGGTCCTGTCGGTGGCTGAAATTTTTGGACACCAGAGTCAGCTTCTCGTTGAAATTCGTGCCCTCTATGAGAAGCGGTTGTTTCCGGATCGAGTTTTTTCCCAGGCAAATGTACTTGCCAGTACTACCATAACAAAGGACCGCTGAATTTGGCCGTATAATCTTCTTTCCTTTTCCTGTCCTATCTACCACGTTACACGCCCTCCTAACATAGGACTACTGCACTACAAGTCCAAATCTAGAGCTTGGAGCTTATCCCGGCTGGGGAGGTGCAAACTGGGAAGAGATACCTGAGAGGGGAAATCTCTCAAACCACCGTTTTGTCGGTGCCTGATCTGCGAAGACGAAACTTCCAATATTGAAAACATTCACTACACTTACAGGACAAATGGTAATTGATTTAGCCCGGAAACATAAGTCCACGTTTCTTTGAATGGATGTCCCTCACCTTTACCATTGCCGCCAGCTTTCGACCGGAAGCTATTCGTGATGAAATATTGGCGAGCCATTGCAAGCAACCGCACTTCCGTTTCCTGGTGATTATCAAATAACTGAAGGATCAGTTATATTATTTATGACAGATGGTAGGTGGTGTCTTTTGCACTATCACGCCACGGACCAGAAACTAATGTGTTGAAAACATCCGTAGTCGCTCTTGAGTCCCAATGAATCGATCTATGAGTGGCTAGAACAATTGCGTCATCACTATGGTCGATTTTGAATGGCGGAAAAAACGAGAACGGTATAAGTGTCATTTTATAAATCCTGAGAAGAGGATAACGTTTATATAATTCTATATTACTGCTAAAAATCGTCGTGCTTATAATATGCCATTAAAACCTACGAAACTACTTAAATTACGTTAGGTACTGATATATAACGTAACTATAAAAACGTTTTTAAAAAAATTATAAAATGTCCTTTTATACCGTTTTTGTTTTTACATATTCATTTATTCTGGAAACTGGCTGGCAGACAGTTCACGAGATTCTCTTTCGCCCGTTCACTTTACAACGCTACTTATTGTTGGAATTTGTAGCGAAGTGAGCTAAGAAGCATTCTTCTTCTACTTCTTCTCGTCCTTTCACATTCTCCTTCTAGTACTTCCTCTTCTTTTCTTCTTATTTTTCTTCTTCGTCGTCGTCTTCTTTCTTTCTTTTTTCTTCTTCCTTCAACTTCTTCCTCTTCTCTTGTATCCATCCTCCAAACTTCTACCCGTAAAGCATTATTGATCCTATCACAAAATACAGGAAATCTGTTTTCACTGTATTTCCCCCTCTGGCAAACCTGCGTTGTTTCTTTACCCATGCGCCCGCTTATCTTCTTAGAGGTAAAACTTTTATCGCACCAAAAATATTTTTTTGTATTATTACTGTCACTTCTTCTGTTTCTCTATTTTTCTTGAACCTTTCTCCAATAGTACTTCTGAATCTCCATCATCACTACATTACTTTAGATTCCAGGGCACAAATAGTCACCAACGGAACAAAACCAGTTTTTATGTGGTAACATTGCATCTACAGCTTTATGATAAAAAAACAGTAATAAAATGCATGAGTACTACATTTGTGGTCTAGGCAACAAAATTTATTTGTTGGAATCCCAGATGCTGCATTGGACTTTTTCATGGAATTGTGAATACTTCATGTCTTCTCGACAGTTTTTCTCCGTTTTCATTCGTTGTTAATACAACAATCCTATCATATCATTTTTTGTATATCCATTAATTGATTAGGGAGCGTCAACTGCTAAGGTCTGTACGTGTAGTGAAATTCTTATCGTTAGAGGTGGCGGTGATCTTTCCATGATGGGTGTTGAGATGTGGTGCCGATCTACCCGTCGGCTTACGGAGTTTTCCCCAACCATGTGTCTCCCCTACGAATCAGAACACCACTCCAACAGGGACAAGCTTTTAGCTCCCAACTGGCTTCCAGGAATGTGTATTAGAGTAGTGTATGTTGTAATATAATGTAATATGTTGTGATATAATAGTGTATGTGTGGGTAAGTAAGGGGAGAAGATAAGACAAGGAAGAGGAAGGAAAGATTACGCACGGTACATGGCCCGTTTGTAAGGGTACTGCTCGGCATTCGCCTGATGTTGATCAGAGAAACAACGGAAAGCTACCGATTAAAGTAGCCCGCAGTTTCTTTGTAGGTACTGCCTTCTTCTGTTGACTAGTTTCATGTTGTTCGTCACTTCTCTATTGCTTACGCATTTGCTTTTTTTTCGTTCTTCCTCCTGCCCATTTACCCCGACCTATCAACCCTTGCTGAGCACTGGCACCACCACCTCTCGGTGATTTACTTCTGTTCGCAAGACACCGACTCCCTCTCGTGCTTTCCACCGTCACCAACACTGTTGCATGGAGCGCCAACGTCGAACAAGTGACTACGCTCTCATCTCTCCCCCCCCCTCTCCCGCGACGCGCACATTGGGTCAAGATCTCAAAAAGCGGGCCAAAATAGGAAAACGTTGTCCAGATTTATTGAAACTTTTATTTGCTTTTTGTGTACGCCTTACAATTTTATTGTCAAAATTGCAACAAAAGAAACAACATATAAAATGGCGGATCCAACATGACGGATTAAACATTTTAAAAAAAGTCTAAAAATATTTTTGCACAAAATGTACAATAACAGCTATTTTTGACATTTCAATAGCTAAATAGTATATAATACAAAATTCGTTGTGAAACTCTGTGGAACTTGTAACTGGTTTCCATTTACAAATCTAACAAATTAATTATAATTTTTTAAAACATTAATTATTAATTAAGTAATTTTAACTCTTTTTTTCAGTATTTGTTATACATTGTATTCACCATTACAATTTTTGTCCATTTTGAATGATAAAAATTGTTCAAAACCAAAAACAGCTTCTCGCTCAACGGCCACGTTTCCAATGATAGAGAACGTGTCTGTGACGCCTTGGGTCTTTTATTATCATGGAATTAGACACTCTAAATGCCAGTCTACCCAACTTCTCTAAAATTCACTAAATGGAACCTTTTTTCGACTTTTGGCCCGCGTTTTTCGATCTTGCCCCAATGTGCGCTGCTTTTGGGAGCGGTGGCGCCCAATGCGTCGATTCAGAGGCGAGGGTGGAACGCGCGGTGCATCACGTGAGAGGAGGTCATTTCAATCTCGCGTGACTCCGTTGCCCCCTGTCTTCGAGCGGGTCTTCGTTGGGATCAAATTCTATGGGCGCATAGCGTGATGAAACTAATGCCCTGAACGGCCTTTTCAGGATTGAAATTGGAGTTCGCAGGCGTGCGCCAGAATAATTATCACCTTTTTCTTATTCTTTTCGCAACATAAATTATTAATAACAATACAATAGATGAGAGTGTTAATAGGAATATCTTTGTAAATTAAGTTTTATTTTATTGTTAATACAACATTAATTAGCCTTTATTTCACTTATATTTTGGAACATATAATAGGAATACTATTGTAATGAATGAGTATTGACATATATTTTTGTACAGTTTTCCAGCAAAAGTCAGGGATGAACTGAACAAAACTACCAACTAATAGACAATTTAATGTTTCTAAAATATGTTTAAAGTGTTTTGTGATTCGCGCAACAACACTGAGAATTATAAACCCGCCTTTTGCGTGTACAATTAAAATTTATCTGCTTATAACTTATAACTTTATTAGCTTATAACTTATAATAAAGTAAAGTTGGACTTCCTTCTGAGTGTATACAAATATGTAGTGTTATTAAAACTTTTCACGTAAACAGTTTGCAAAGACAAACTATTTGAGTATTAATTTCTCACGATATTCAATCGACTTGTCAATTCACAAATGTTATCAGCAGGGCTCGGATTCTGATGACACGACATCTTTTCATAGGTGCACTCTAGAAGTAGCTAAACTGTAAATGAATGTTTACCACAACACATAGATGATAGACTTTTTATGCATTTTATGCAAATGCATTTATGCATTTTATGCTTTTTATGCAAAATCATTTTATGCATTTTTTTCAATTTTAAATATTTTTGGTCATTTTCCTCATTTTTGTCATTTTTACGCATTTTGTTTCCTATTCTTTTTTTTCTTAGTGAATGTTTCGTGAATTTACAATGACACATTAATACCAACTTTTTCTGTGTCATAAATTCATGACGAAATTCACTGTTGTAGTAAACTGTTTAGCTACCTCCATCGATATTATATATAATTTTATATAAATACATGATAATTAAAATTGTAAAATGCATTGAATGAATACAAATATTTTAGTATATTTTCAAAAATTAAGTAATTTTCCCCTTATTTTTAGTCATTTTATAGGTCATTTTCAAAGAATTTCTAGGTCATCAGAATACGAACCCTGGTTATCAGTAGTGCAGAATATACTTTCAAGACATTCCCAGGTCGCGGATGAAATGGGTTAGAATTTTGAATTTTGAAAACCACCGTGAGAATTATTCTTATACGCAAATGTTAAGCCAGGGGGGTCCCTTACTGGATCTCTCAGTCGTAAAAATTGTGACAAATGCTCTCATTGAATGTATAAGGGTTGTCGTATGGATCCAATGTCGAATATCTCTTTTGTATTAAACTGGATTACGATTTAATTTACGAATTATTATTCTAGAATAATGTAAAATGTTTGTATCAGATCTACATTTTCATAAACTAGCACAAAGGCGAACTATAATTAGGTAATAGAACTAGTTGTGGAACCAATTGCGAATCAAACTTCTGGACATTATTTTTTTAAGTGACAACGAATGGTGTTTTTCTCTTGCGAAGTGCTTATAAATGCGAAGCTTCAAAAGAGTTTGGTCTTAATGAGATGTCTGTGCTATTGCGTAGTGCAATCCAGTCAAATTTCAAAACAAAGTAAGTTTATGTAATTACTGTTTGTTGAATATTGTATGGATTTCAAATTAGAATTAAATCAGAACTTGTATGAAGCACAATATTTTAGAAGGTAGTATGATGCACAATTTTTTAGAAGGTAAAAGAAGTGGGTGTCCTGTATACGCTTGAGATTTGAGGGGATAGAAAAATATATATTTTTATTTAGTCACAATTTCAACCATACTTATTTTTTGGCATGCCAGGTTTAAAGTACTACGTATAATTTTTACATATAACTTATTTAAACGTATTATAATATTGAAGAATAAATCATAGCTTCCGTTACACTAATGGTTGTAACTTGAAAGGAGCGTTTTTCTCGTTCAAACAAACTGACTGAGCAACCGGATCAAGATGGCACTTCTAGTTAATTTCTTAAGAAAATGGGAGGGACAGAATCAGGGAGGATAACAGACTCTTCAGTTGATGACAAAAGTGACGGACCTGATCCTGTAGTCACTGACTATAGGAGATGGTTATAATGAGAAAAACAACTTTAATTAAAAGAATTAAAAGTAAGCTTTCATTTCATTTGTAATTCTGTTCCATATTTCATTCTGAGCCTAAATTGTGAATGGGAGAACACAACTTTAGTATTTTCGTATTTTTAAGTGTTTACTGTTTACATATTTCGTAGTAAATGTGCGGAGTATATTGATAAATATGTGCTACAGTTCATAGTTAGCATCGTTTCAAGTTGTGAGAAAATGTGCGTAACTGAATCTTGGAGTCCAATCGTGAATGAAGTCCTATCTCTCACAAATACATAAATGATATACACAGTAATATAGATTTCTACCGCCGCTAACATGGTAATAAATTATAACTGTTTATGAAACTTTATTGAAATGTTTAATTTCGGAAATATTTTTAGTAATGAAAAAGTATTAACTTATGTCGTTCCATTACTGGTTTACCGTATTTGTATGCACTGCTTACAATGCCCCACGTTCCTGTCAGGTTGGCAGCGTCATTCAGTGCTACAGTTAGACTAGAGGGCGAGTTTTGTTTGAGATTGTAATTGCAAAGCGCCGTTGAGGTACGTTCATTAAAATTCTTTCACTTAGTTGGTATTCTGCTGTAAATGAACAGTTGAAAGAACACTGGGAATGCGGATGAGTCACGAAGCAGAAGTAGGTCAGAAGCCTCTCATGAAGCCCCAGGCCTTCTCGGAGTCCGGCGTCGGATACATTATCATATCTTTCATTGCCCTTCTTTTACGTTTAATGCTATTGTTTTAGTTTTGTAGTTCACTAGATATTTAAACATTTTATATTACAAACTTGTACTTCAAAAGTTAACTTCTGAGAAACATGACGATGCATAATATTACTATTCTGTGAATTTTCAGGGAATATGTCTGCTCGGTCGCGTAATCTGAATGAACAATGTTTTTCCGTGAATTAAAAAATGATATACTCTGTGCGTGTTATCATTGTTTTGATGTTGTTAATCTTTTTCCTTTAAATAACAAAAAAAAAACTTTTCGTGACATCGCGTATGTGATACTGCCAGCATCTGAAACTTCATTGTTCTAGAAATCTAAGGTTCACATCCCGACTGTCGGATCATCAACACTAGTCAAAGAGTTCGGTCGACGGAATCAGTCTGCTGTATAATTCTAGAAGACGGCTCGTAAGGGCGGCTTGTCTTACTGTTCGTGCATTATTTTGTCAATTTGTCCACTTAGATAAATACTTATTGATAGTAGTTTGAACAATGTTACTAAGAAATATACAAGCCTTATTATATTGATCTCTTGTAATAGGTTGACAGTCAGTGTCGTCCTTGTTTCCCGCCAAACCCCACCCCTGCCCATTCATCTCATTACGATTTCTGCCAGTGAGAGAATGTTAGAAAGTTAGACGTCTATTGAGGATGTTTTAAATTCAGAAGAGCAGCCATTGAAATGTGTTAGAAACAAAAAGAGTAACTCTAGTATTGGTACTGGCTGTGTTTAGCTCCTAGCCGTTGTCTTGGCAGCAACTCTGACCGGGAGGTCGTGGAGTCCGAATTCCGACGGTAGCTGAATTTTGACGATACCTAGGTAGCAAGGGCCAATTCAGTCTCTGTCTGGGAGGGGGCGGGATAATTCTACCAATCGGCTTCCCTGATCGGAGTTTCTCCCATCAACATCAGGCGAATGCCGGAGAAGTACCCTCACAAACGGGCCTTATTTCCTCTTCCTTATCCCACATTCTGTTCTTACAAACTCCACTTTTATTTATTGATTTTATTTTACACATTCGCCTCCATTTTCGCTTACAACCACTGCCCAACCACACATGTCGAGGGCCTAGAGCGTGTCCCGGCTGGGGCGGTGCTCCGCTGGTTGGGGAAAATCCCGCTGGCCGACGGATCTCACCATCCAGCGGAGGAAGAGCCCTACACCTTGTACATGTGTAGAAACCGCTAGTGAGAATGTGCGGAAGACCGAAACGTTTGGTATTGCTAGTGTTATTAGAAGGGAAAGGATTTTGAAGTACAAATTATGATCGTAAAAGGGGAAACAAGTTTCTGAAAACACATACAAGGAGGTGCAAAAAAATAGTTGCTGAAACAACTGTATTAAGTTTTAAACCAATTACCTGAACTCAGTTTCTACTATGTATGTACCATTTTGCACCACATTTTTATCCTTTATAGAGTCCGTTCGCTGTGATCGATACTACTTTATCCAACGCTGTAGTAGATAGAAAACTGTTAAACAATTGCTAGTTCTGACTGAACTAGTTTTTTTCCCGCGAATCGCCTAGTAGAACGTACTTCGCAGGCGCGTCAAACTGCGCCCGCACGAGCACTCGCCGGCGTTGTAAGCTCCGTGCTCTTCACAGGCAACTTCTCCCGACTTCCCTCTCGTTTCCCTTTCAAATCCACAAGCGCTCTTTTAGTATTGATGACAAGGGTAGACAGTTTCCTCAGGCCACAAAGAAGTGGCTTTTTGCACATCCAATTTAACGACCTGAGTTGTCTGTCTATGCGGCACTTCAAATCCGCGGGAAAGGGTTAAACTGTTGTGGCATCACTGTTGAATTTTAAATTTGACTTTACAGCTGCAGATTGACCGTTATTACTGGGATATACTCGTAAATTACGGGTGGTTTACGTAAAATATGTTTTAATGTTTTATTTATTTAATAACGCTGATTTCTGATTAAATGAGAATTATAAAACCTATCTAAGAAGAGAAAAAAATACATTTTTTTGCCGAATCGTTTAAAGATGCAGGAAAGTGTGGAGAGAAAAAGTGTTGAAGCATAAAAAAGGAAAATTGTGTAATATAGTAATCTCACGAAAAGGTGCAAAAAAGGTACAGCAAATTGTGTTCATTTCTCTTCATTTCATTCCCCCTAAATACATGTATTAAAGTATCTGCATGAAAACAACTATATTTTTGAAAAAGTACAGCACCTTAAAATCCTTTCCTTATTAGTAAACAGATAGTCAACATTCCTTAACAATTAGTTAAGTTCTGTAATATTAAGTTAGTGTATTTTGCCACCAAGTTCGCAAACTTAATTGCAGAATTAGTAATAGATCTAAATCTAACAATATTTTAGAAAATATATTTTAACTCGTATTTAAAAAAACGGCATGTATCAATTTAAATATGTACAATTGAATGACGTTATACAGAAAACTCCCAAGCTGCAATAATCAATAGTATTGAAAAGTGGCTTTGAAAGTGAGGGTGCAATATTTTTAAAGAACGCTATTACTTAATTTTTGTATTTTTTGTGGCTTGGTTCGCGTTCCTCTCAGGGATAAATAGTAGCGAGAAAGAAACCCGTGTCTTTAATAGTGCAGCTGAAGGACAGATTCAAAAATAAATTTAAGCTAGCCGAACTCTAGCGATTACACCGCACGTTAACTGTAGAAAAGTTACAACACAAAAGAGCAACATTTGCACTATGTCGAAAATCGATACTCCCCCAGAATATTGTTTCATGTTGTTTAATTGTTATTCTATACAACTAATGAGATAAGGGAGGTTTACAAATTCGAGAACAATACATTCACTATTGGCTGTGAACTTATAATTGAACATATTTTCGAAAATGTCATTTAAATATTGTATGTTTACCAAAATCTGGTCATGTGTGTCGTAGTGGACTACGGCAGAAAACCCTTTTATCTAACGTGATTTGAACATATAATGCTTCACTTACAGAGGGTTACTCAAAATGGTTGTCGGGTTTCGTGATTTTTTTAGAGACAGTGAAAAGTATTACGATTATTATAATTGCTGCGGTTGATAGACAAACTCAGGAGGTTCCGTTATGCAACGACTGTAGTTACCTCAGTTAACGTCAGATGGCAGTTACAGCAGTGTTTAAAAAATGGCGATGGATGGTAAGGAGGAAGCGTTTTGTACTCTTGAGTATCATCAACGTCAATCCATTAACAGTCCAGCGCCATTTTCGAACGAAATTCGGAAAGAAACTTCCTTCCGACAACCCTATTCGCAAATGGTTCGCTTAATTTGTTGATATGGGCGTTTTGTGTAACGGGCGAAGCTGTGGAAGTCCCGCTGTACCAGAAGCGGAAGTGAATCGAATCAGGGAAACTTGCAGCCTTCTTAGCACTAAAACATTGGCTACAAGAGGCAGCGGGGACCTGATTTGAGAATGGTTGTTACCTCGGTTAAAAGACGATAGGGACGGTATCCTTCTGAATTTCCACAAGTCCGTACGAGCGATTTTAATCGAGCAACTTTCGAGCGACGAGCGGTGGCTCGGACGGGGACAGACGTGATCAGATGCTCTTACCCTGGCCACTACGTTCAACAAACCTCGCGCCGGGTGATTTTTACCTGTAGAGATATGATAAAAATCGATTCTTCATCCCTTCCCTGCCGGCAAATACTTTCGATCTCAAGGAATGCATAAGAGCCACTTCTTAAGCATCACTGCTGAGATGTTTGGGAAGAAACGTACAATCGGGTGGATGTGTGTCGAATGACTAAGGACACATATATTGAGCATTTGTAATGAATGTAAAACACACTTTATGAGTTCCAGTTCACCATAAAATAAATTTCATATTTCTAAGTTAATTACTCCGTGTATTATGATTTTTTGAAACACAAACAATTATTTTGAATAACATTGTATTTATAATCGCTGACATTTTAATGACACACATGTTTCCAACGATTGCCGTACGTTCACACTTCCTCAGTTTTACAATAATTATAATTTTAATTACTAACAATATTCCGTCTTCGAGTGTATAAAACTTGCTTTCTTCGTTCGCGAGCTCAAACTTTCACGTACACATTCGTTAATTATTTCCTCACATTGTGCAAAAGCCTTCTTGAAGAAGGTCTTGACTCAAGCAAACGACGCAACGTAAAAATGAAGGGAGGTATTTTATTAATTTTTATAATTTTATTAAAATTTTGGACTTATACTATAAAATAGGTATGTACTTTAAAATAAAAGAAACTTATAAAACAACTGGAACCCATTGCCTTTCTTTTAAAACAAAAAACACGAAATTCGAAAGATCGAAATTCTTTCTATACGAAAACCTCAAGTATTTGAAAATTGCTGAAACATTTTCATAAATAAATGTGTCAGAGGATTTAATGAAAATCGAAACTATACCTTAGTTACAAATGCCCTTTTCTGTACTCGAGCAGAAAATGCGCCTTTTTCTAGAAACGTTTAAAAATGTCACAGAGACTTAGTGTAAAGTATTTAATTGTGACCACTAATCTCCTTATTGGAGAGGCAATTACGTTGCTAATATGTTCATTGTCAGTGTTTCCATGGAGCAATCTTGACACTGTGAAACCTATGTATTTCAACTATGGAGTAAACCAAAAGACCAGTGTTCGATTCCCGGCCGAAGTGACAATTCTTTAAACAAATTTAATTATTCATGTAACGTACCCCGAAAATTAAGATATCTTAATGATCTCCAGGACATCACAACTGGACTATTCTTGTAACATATTTACTAAGTTGAAACCCAATGGCATCTACTCTGACTGAGTTTTAGGGGCTCATCCCGATTTTCGGATACAAAACTGGCGTGTGTTCTATAGTATAGGAAATAAAAATTAAAATTGAGAAGTTGTGGTATTTAATTGTAATGGTTTTATGACCTTAATGAAATAGAAACTAATTGTTTTTAAAACTTAATTTCTTTTTAGACGTTTTGACAATAGTTGGGGACCTTTTGAAAAAAAAACAAGATATTTCGTTCAAATGATGGGGATTAAATCAATCAAATTATTAAACCTCATTATTTCTTTGGCAAAGTGTCTAAATTTAAGCTCCTTATAGTTTGCTGATTCATGCACATATTATGCTATCGCACCCAAATTTCGCGAGTAAGTTCATATTGAATTAGTGTGTACCGGCAATAATCGATGACATTCGAGAAGAAATAAAACAATGCTGTTGAAATAGAAATATTTATTATTTCCGCAGATAGGTTTATACAACCTGGTGGCAGAATTCTACACTTTACATATTACATTTAGGAATATTAATGCAATGTAATTTTAAATTATTTTAAGACTAATAATAATAATACTAATAATAATGTTAATAATATTAATAATATTAATAATATTAATAATGTTAATAATATTAATAATAAGAAGAAGAAGAAGAAAATAATAAAAATTACTAATAATAACAATAATAGAAATAACTCTACGTTTTATCGCTGTCCTGCACAGATATTGTAGCTAATAAACACGCTTTTTAGATACACCGCACTAGGTAATTATTCTCCATCCTACATTAGTTCCGTTTATTGAGAGGTGCTGTGTAGCTTCGCTAGCGCTGTGCGGACGTGAATCCGCAGTGCAGCGTGCGACAGCGTGCACGAGGCGTGTGGCCGAGTGTGAGTGTGAGCGGGGCCGGGGCCGGGCCAGTTAATGCGCGGGCCGTGTTGGCCGCGGGGCGCCAGGCGCTGCTTTATGGCTCCCCGAAGCCCCCGCCCCGCTCCCTCGCCGCCGCCGAATAACGCCCTCCGGTCGCCCGGGCCGGAGATACGAGCACCGTCGCGCGCCTTCCTCGAGAAGCGTCCGCTCTAGCCCGGCAATTTCCAGCCAGGGTTACACGGGGTTCTGCTTTGGTTTTAATTATCGTGGTAGGTAGAAATAGTGAAGCGTGATTACAGACACGAGCTTACGATACACAGATTTCGAGATCTACTTTGAGGACAAGACAAGGAAATACGAAGCTGACAGTAAAAATCCATTCATTCTATGAAGTTGTCAATAGGTCCCTGCAACGTATGGGTTAGGACACACTCTTGGTAACCTGTGGGACCCTGGTTCAAATTCCAGCATAGCTGGGGATTTATAACCGTCATGAGATATTCAGAGCTGTTCTTTAGTTCACTCAGCCTTCTTTCTAAATGAGTATCAGTATTTACTGGCTTTATTAACAGTAAATACTGGGTAAAAAGTATCAGATTGAAGCATGACTCTTGCCACGCCATCTTCACCCCACGTCTAGACATACGACCAACTAAGAGAAACCTGATACATTACTTTGTACAGACATCCTGTACCCTAAGCAGGTTAAATCTGCAGTACTGAAGAACAAAGGATTATAAAGAAGAGTAGTCAAAATAAATATTACAAATTTGTATGGAATTTAAAGAGGTCGAAGATGATCACTTTTTGGCAATGTACATGTTGAAAATTTCATACAACGAAATTAAATGTTTCCCCAGATTGTTAGGCAACGTTTTAAGCTTTGGTCAGGGAGAAATGGTTGAAGGCATGAACTGATGTCCCTGCAATGCTTCTGACCTGGAGGACTTAGTTCGAGTCCCAACGATGACAGAATTTTCGACACTAGCTAGCTGTATAGCAAGGTCTACTTTAGACGCTTTCTGGACGAGAATTCTAGCGGGTGACCTCTCTGATCGAAAGTTTTTCTGTGTTTTCTGCGATCATCAAGAGGCGAATGCTAATGCAGAACCCTAATAAACGGGTCACGGACCGCGCACTATCTTTGCTGTCTCTTCCCTGCCATTACCTCACCACTTACACACACTTACATGCACCACACTACCACACATATTGGGAGCTTAGAGCTTGTCCCGGCTGGGGCGGTGCCCCGCTTGTGGGAGATTCCTAGCTAGTCGACGGTAGATCACCGCCACTTCCCGAGGAGAAAGCATGCACCATACTTATGGGACGAATAAACTTAGCAGTAAGAGCGAAATCACTAATTAATCAAGCTTTCATGTATGGCCGTTATATAAATCATCTTTGCCTGCGTCAAAATATGACGTGTGTGTATCTAAAGATATTCTACCACGTTTAAACCAATCTCGGAAATTACTTCTCTTAAGACCTCAAACACTCTAAGTCGCGGAATGCCTTGCGATGCAAAAATAAGTTTTATGGAGAAACTGGAGCTCTAAAGCAGAAGGATTTTAAGAAAAATCTTTAGACTGGAATGGAAACTTATGTACACAAAATTTTTCTGTAGGTAAAAGAAAATGCCAAATTCATAACACGGCACAACAAAATTTACAGCCACCATTTTCTGCGTCAAAAGGAAAAGGAGAATCGTATTGTCTAGTCACATGTTGCGAATGATTCAAGGAGAACTGACGTAAAAGGTATTTATTATCTTCACTGAAAAGAAAATCAAAGGAGCTTGAGTCCTTGATTGTGAAGTAGAAAGAGACTTTCGAGAATGGGAAATTCCGTATAATGATATTCAGAAACATTACTGTTTCAAGATGAATATTGAAGCTTAGCAGATGTTCCGAGAGAAGTCAAAATTTAACTAGTAGTACTACAGAATGGCATAGATTTTCTCATACTTCTTCCTTTTCTAATCTCCTTATTCTCGGCTAGATTTTCAGTTTTCCCCCATCCTCGTCTCAGATACTAACCATCGTCTAAAAAACCTTTTTGTTCAAATTTTTCATGTTTAGTCTCGTAATAGTGCAGTTTAATCATGACTTTACGAATGTTAAAAAAGTCAAAAACATTGCACGGAAAATAAACGGTCGGACGGACGTTTTTCCGTAACCCAAATTTTCATTATCGGGCACCCACAAAACGTTGATTATGTAAACAAAATTTTTAAGCACGTATGATATGTAGTAACTTACTACCTATAGGAAGACAATTATCCAAGTTCTTTTGGTATGAGGAACCTACAATTTACCTAAAATTCCCCTTTTTTCTGCTTTTAATTACTTACTTTTTATTACGTATGTGGTATGAAAGAAGGTAAAAACTTACGAAACCGGCTGTATTCTACTTGGACCGTTGAATATGAAAGCCACTTTGCACAACTGCGACGCCGCGACAAATTGCAATCATCCGATTGCCGGAAAACTGTGAAAATTACGTTTACTTCTGATGTAGTACCATTCTTCGACTGACCTCAGCAAGTACAATTGTTGTACAAAGTGGTGAGATTCAGAATGGAATATTCTCCAAGGTTCTGCGGCGGAAATGCAAGCCAATTTACACAACTCCAACGCCGCGACAAATTGCGATCATGCGACTGTCGAAAAAAAATGGGGTAATCACGTTTATGTACTTTTTAAGAAATATCTGATTATTCGATTGTTAATTATCCGAGCAATTCTAATTATTTTACTTGGACCTGAGCAAGCGCGTCTCTCTCGAAAGTGCAGAGATGAGGAAAGTAATACCCCGCAAGGCTCTGCGTGCGGTTATGGCAGTCAGTTTGCACAACTCCGGCGATGCGGCTGCCGCGAGGGTTTTGGGGGGGAGCCCAGGGATGGGGGCGGCTGGGCCTGCGGGAGGCTGCGCTATTTCTGGCCGCCGCTGCCACCTGTTGCCTTGCATCGATCTCTTACACACCATCCACGCCGTCTTCCCCACGCCCCTTCCTCTCCTCATCAGGCTTTTCTTCTCCTCGCATGTGTGTACCTGAACGCTCGCCTCTTCGCTTTTCTCTCCCCCTCCCGCTCCTTTCGTCTTTTGTCACTATAATTTTCCCTCCCTCCCTCGCTCGCACTCCTTTCCTCCGTCATCTCTTTCTCTCACTACTCTCTCTCACTCATCCTTGTCTCTCCCTTTATCTCTGACTCTTTCCTCTGTCGCTTCTCTCTCACTTTGCTCCCCTCTCGCTCTCCATCTCTCTCTCCATTTCTCTCCATCACTCTCCATCTCTCTCAGTCTCTCTTCCTTTCTCTCTGACTCTTTTCTCTGTCGCTTCTCTCTCACTTCGCTCCCCTCTCGCACTCCATCTCTCTCAATCTCTCTCCATCTTCCTCTATTTCTCTCGAATCTCCCTCTCTCTGTCTCACTCCTTTTCTCTGCCACTTCTTTCCCCTCTCTCTCGTGCGCCGTGCGCCCGCGCCACCTTTCTGCACCTGGTCATCCGAACGAAGTGCATCCGCGGAATGCCGCCCAATTAGGGTCGCTATGAGGGCGATCGCGATGTGACGGACGGCTGCGCTTTGAAGTGCCGCCGCAATCAAAAATGCGCCTTTGTGAATGCTAATTTAGTGCGCTGTACACGTTCATGTCAATTAGCAATAAATGATGCTTGTTCAGCGAATTGTCTATTAGGTGAGTAATCTGTTGTTGAGCATTGTTCGTGACCGCGGTACTGACAACAGAAATAGAATAAAAATGCGTGGGAATTTGGTGATTGGAATGGTTTTGAAAGTGAAAACTGACTCTATTGTGAAAATAATCCTATAACGTGATTTCGATCAGAATTTAAATGTGTACAGCATCACGTCTTCTATTGAAGCCTAAAAGGAGAGGCATGCAACACGAGAAGCAGATAAGAGAAAAAATAGCATAGAACTATTCTTAAAAATAGATTCAAACACAGATTTTTTGTAGTAAGATATTTTCTCATTGTATTTCTGCATGTTTTTTATAATTGGTAGTTTATTATAATTATTTAATGTAACATGGTCCTGTGTCCAAATTTTCATTTAAAAATTTGGAACCGTTTTTGAGAAAATGTTCCTCTATATTCATTCCACTTTTTTTTGATTCGTACTTTATATGCCGTTTTCTACGTAACATATAACTAATGTATGATTGTAATTTTGTTGCAAAAAGTATCTTTTATTCAGAGTATGGTAATATTACGTACTACAGGAAAGTCTCTCCGCAGTGGCACCAGTGACTGGTGAGAGTGCTGGCAATTTATGTTGGTAACACGATCTGCAGCTTGTAACAAGAAAAAAAAATGAATTGAGTTCTCACCACAATCATAACAAATACTGGGCGTGTTGTCCCCTTCACTTGTTTTCCAATGATCCGGTGGCTACCAACATAAATGCAATTTCTAATAGGAGGCACTGATTCGGCTCGGTACGGATAGTCTTTCCTGACGTACTGTATATTTGCAGGTGTTTAGAACTTCAGAAATGTCATAAATTGACATTTTACTTCGTTAGTGAACTTCTTTTATTATACAGTATTGAATCTGATCTATAAATAAATGTAATGAAGAGAGCGATTTGAATAGATGTAAAAGACTTGGCGACATCTTGCTTCCAAAGTCCTGACATTTTAATAAAGGTGAGAATGTTAAGAGTCTTTTGGCATATCCCTGGAGATCCTTGAAAGGTCATACGTTTCGAGATACTTGAGGGAAGCAAGGGGAAAACCGGGTGAAAACATGATGTTTAAAAAGTAAGACTAACTAGTGGCGATACAGAATGGAACAGACTTTCTCGTACTTTATTCTTCCGTCTGAATATCTTTTCGGTTTTAGCTCGCCGTCTTTTCAGTCGCCATCTGTTGTTGTGTTAAAGTATTTGTTTTCAGGTTTTATCGATTTAGATCACTTAATGTAGAATTACAATATCGTTTGTGAAAATGTGTCGTTCGAGAGTTTCTGAAAATACGCATTTTGGAGTCCGTTTCTAGAGAAAACGTTTGAGTTTAGGAAAACCTTTGTTCAACATTATTTAAATCTCTTGTACGTACAAATGCAGTAATGTATAAAATCGTCGGTAATGTAATTATTAAGTGAGAGAGACATTTGTGTATTTTTAAACACAACAAAGATATTACGTTCATTACAGTGTATTTAGCACTAACCCTACAAAATCGGGAGAAAAAATTAGAAACCACTTTTGAGAAAATCTTATTTTGATTACTTTTTAATATATCACACAAAATTTCGCGAAGACCACAAACCTTTTTAAAAATATGGTCATGACGTTAAAGAAAGAATAAACTTCAATTGCTAACTTCAATATTGTAGTTATAGATAGATGATTAATATAATTAAAACATACATTTGTGTAATTTTTGTAAAAACAAAGAACATAACGAATTGAACTTTACTAGATATTAAAGTGTGCATTTAGTACTATCCGTTCGAAATGTTTGAAGAAAAAAATTGAAACCGTTTTTGAGAAAATGGCATTTGAGCGTTTCTGAAAACGCGGACTTTTGAGCTAGAGTTCACAGAAAACGGTTGAGCTTTTGATAAACTTTGTGTCATTTTTTTTAAATCACGTGTATTCATAAATACTATAATGTGAACAAATTGCCTCTAATGTAAATACTAACGACATGAGAGACAGGTAAAAAAATTGTAACAAAAAACAACAGAATAGAACAATGAGACGTTTATGTCATCTTATAGAGTACATTTAGCACTATTCCTATCAAGGGTTTAAAGAAAAAAATGGAAGTTTTTTTAAGAAAATCTTGTTTTTGTAATTTTTGAAAATTGCATATATTGCAGGCAATAATGCGCGGAGACTACTAAAATTTTTAAAAAATGTACATGATCTTAATTCAAGAACTTACTGTGGAGAACAATTTGTATTTCAAGGGGAAAATTCTATTTTATATCGAAAAATTTCATATTTCTGAAATTTTCGAAAATTCATTTAACGATCAAAATCGGACCAATGCCACCTTTATAAGTGAATTTTACCCTATTCTTACAAAAAATTTAAAGAATAAATTTAAAGCTGTTTTTGAGAAACGTTTGCAAATGTCCGGAGGGCTTCATGTAAAGTATGTCCAAATTTTGAAGACTGTTTTTCAAAATCTCAAAGTTTTGACTCGTGCCAGATTGACACGCGTTTCTTCATTTTGGAAAAATCCTTCTTATGATTTAGGCACTAGTATTGTTCAGACACAAGACGGACGGATAGTCGGACGGACAGACGGATGTTTTGAAAAAGAAAACAACACTTTTTCGGTATCGGGAGTCCCCAATATGTGAATTTCCATTGAAATCTCGAAATCGATTTTCCGCAGCATTACATAACTTATCTAGACTACGTATACAGGAAAGTAAAAATTGGAGACATTGAGAAAATTTTGAAAGTGTCCCAGGGGCTTCATGTAAATACTTCCAAATTCGAACGTTTTGAAAAAACGGACGTTTTGAAAAAAAAAACCCTACTTTTTCGTCATCACGGGATCATCAAACGAGTATTTTTGTTGAAAGTTGAAATCAATTTTCTGGAGCACTACAGAACGTTCTATATCTTACATGTATTACTCCGTATATTCGGAGTATTACGTAGACGAGGAAGTAAAAACATTTTAAAACCTCTCAAGTTAAGTAGCTGTCACAATAAAAAGTTACAAATTACTTATCAAATTTGAAAAGAATAGGCACTTACTAAAACATAACGAATGTTTAATGGTTGACTCTAACAATTCTGGAGGATTTCTGAAGGCTAGCCATTTAAGTTGGTTAGTCACTTAAGGCTGAAATATAGTACAAATTCTTTGTTAAAATTAATATGATATTAAGGCGCATTACTGAATTTATTTTATATTTATTTCAATTCAGTTGACAGAAGTACATAATTTATACAATTATTACTAGGCAATATTAACAATAGAATACTTCATTTTATTTATGAATGAACATTGCGCTTGTAAACATTGAAGATGGTTTCGGAAACTAAAATATATATCACTGATTATTACTTGTGAAACCTTTTTAATGAATAATTCACTTTCTAATAAGCATTCCATAATATTTGATCTGCCTAATGGATGAAAAATAATATACACGTTTTAAGAGCCAAAACTGAGGTAAGTGTCTTTACTGAAATGAATTACTGATGAGAACACCTAAGATTGATTCACTGAATACTAAGAACCAAATACTAATTTATCTACAATTAAAAACCATTATTATCGTGTGTTCTAAACATTATATTAGATGGCTTTTCAGTATTACCAAATTATTTAATTATTGTTTCCAAATAGTTTATTTATTCCTAACAGTAGAACATGCATGCTTTACTTGTGATGCGAAAAAAACATAAAATTGTCTAGATTGGCGAAGAAATAACCGACTGCAACGAGAAGTGATGCTAAAACCCTTTGGAAACAAAACATGAGATTTCATTAAGCTTTTTGACTTGATAAATTATATTCAAGAGTCGGCAAAGGAAGGCGATCAAAAGTAAGAACAGTTCAGAGAGAAGCTGTTAATTCTCGTTCTCATACTGCAAATTCCAGTTCCGCAATGACACCGTTGGTAGATATCACACATCGCTACAAATAATTAAGAGAATAGTCGATTAACAGATAATCATTGTGTAAATGAAATAATATAAAACCTTCATACCCGCTTCTTTTTTATTTTTCTCTGTAACTATAAAGCTTGTTTCATATATTACAAACGTGTTGGTTTTTTAATTTAACCCTCTATTACATGCACGCATACTAAGTCTCCGCCTTCTCTTTTATTTTTGCGTCTCATTGTCAGTTATCAGGAGGTATTGATTTGCGGCTTTCTGTATCTTCCTCAGCCGTGGTGACTCATCGATAGGTGTCGAAAAAACCTTTCTCAGTCGTTGCAGACGTTGCCCACAGGAGAATATTTAGCGATGCGGAGCGTCAGTCCGAGCGCGTGCGTTTGTGTTATAAGTTCTACTCTTACGTTTCTTATGTTTGTTACTATTTATTGAAACATACTATTTACGATTTACACGAAATGTTTATGCATTTCTCTAATAGTTCATCTGTTCAACTGTCAGGGAAGTGCATAAATATTTGTTCTATTATAAAAAATGAAAAAATCTCAAATTATTTGCGTAACAACATCTCCAATATTGTAGCAGATTTGGGGTTCAATTAGTTATAAATACACAGAGTTATTCAATAAAAACTAATATTTTGTAATCTAAACAGTTCAAGATATTGAGATGAAATTTTCACCGAACAATTTAGGTCAAAAGGTTCGTAATGATTAGCTTTTTGCTAGCGTGCTTTTTATTTTGAATACATTGAACAAAATTATTTTTTAAACTAACACTGTATTTATTATTATTATTATTATTATTATTATTATTATTATTATTATTGAAGTTGTAGTTATTATTAATATTATTTGTATCGATTGTTGTTCTCCATTTTTTAATGTTTTTTCAATATCAGACTGCTTGTAGAGAAATGTCTTATCACAAATCAACAAAAGTTTCATTAAATCTAATAAAAATACAAAAATTAACCCCAACAATTGATTGGTATCATTGCAATACAAATCTACTTGATATACACGAAAAATACTATAAAAATAGCATTTAAATTTGATATTTAAGTGTGGGGACTCTCAGTCCGCGTGTGTGTACTCGCGTCACATACACAGCGTGTGTAACGGAGGGTTAAAAAAAATAGTTCCCTCTTATCTCTGAATATCGACTCTTACATGAATTTTCATTTTTTGTCACTAACCGTTTCTGTCTTAATAATGGAAAAATGCACAATAGAAGTCAACCTTAAATAAAGAATAAAATAGTCTGAATTTGCTTTCCTTTTGTATAATACACATTCGTTTTTGGTCCTACTTGTAGAAACCAAACGATTCATTCTATAAAAATAAAAAATAATTACTAATTAAATCAAAATTCTTTATTACTACCAGTCCAAAATTAGGATTACTCAGAGTGATAATGAAATGAAAAAATGTACTCCACGAAGAGAGGTAAAACATACATTATAAAGTTTTGTTATACTCTATCCAGGAACAAATACTTTAGTAAATTGGAGCAAAAATTGGAAACGGTTAGCAGACCAATCAAATTAATACACTCCTGGATATAAAATACCAATGTTTGCAATAACTAAGGTAACAACAGTTTTTCAAACTTTAATTTTCCAGCTTAATACTTTTCAAATTCATTCTTCCCTTGTGTGATCTTGCCATCACCGTTTACACGAATGACGATTTCGTAACAGGGAGCGCGAGCAATGCCAAGACGCAGAAGTAAAAGTTAAAACTGTATGCATAATTGGACGCATTGGACAAGGCAGGGGGGAGGTGGTCATAAGACGTCTCAGCACGGCGCCTGGCAGCGCGGCGATTGCAGCGCATTCCAGCGGCGGACGCGAGAAGCAACTGGGCGCATCAATTTCCCATCTTCGTCTCACCGACAGGGGTCGCCAACCCGACTAGCGCGTTGCTCAGTATGTCTCTAGCTTCAATCATAAGCGAAGAGCATAATACATAACAGCGGCAGTGGCATACTCACGTATAATAGCATCAATATTTTCAAGAATCTACGAGTATAAAATGTATTTGGGACGTTTTAGGATATGGGATTAGGATATATTCAGGTTTGCAGATTAAAATTCAGTCAATGTCGTCTGATTTTAGAGAATAGAAAATCCTTAATTCACTCGTTTTTCTGTGGAAGAGAAATAAAACCGTCCGTTCCAAGAGGTACATTTACGTAAAATAAAAGAACCTCCAGGCTCAGAAACGTCTATTACCAAAATCTGAATACGTATGCTCTACTCCAAGCAATAATGCAATTCGGGACTAGTTCCCTTGAAGACTAGGTATTTCACCTCACATTCAGTATCTGCCCCCCACCCCCACTCCCAAGGCTTAAAGTTTTCGTTTGTAACTCTCCATTTGGCAAAATTGGTTAAATATGTATGTTTCAATAATGTAATTATTAAAAAATTAATTTATATAGAACTCACACATACACCACAAAAATTATATGCAATATAGTAACAATTTTGTATTATTTAACAAAAATCTATGATCCCTCCATAAAAATGATAAGCTGAATTCAACCCTGTCTTCTACTAAGAAACAAATGTAATGAAATTACGTTAATACTGGCATTGTTAATCACTTCGGCACAAGAATGAAGCCTTATACTCGTGATGATGGTGATGAAAACGATGAAGATTTTGAAAATGCTTCTGATACTCGAAACCGTAATATCCTTGGCATTAAAAAATCAGTGGAGTAAATCTAGTTCGTCCTTGAATAACGGAAATTGTGGGATAATGCTTAATAGACATGGTTGTTGCCCTGGAAAAATCTTTTTAAACTAAAATAAGAAGTGTGTGTACCATTCGAATATTACTCTGATAACACATAATCAGGCGTTTGTGTGTATAACGATGTATAATTTTAAGATTTGTTGAGTGTCAGGAAAATGTTCACGCTGATATGTTTCAAGCAATCAGTCTAATATCAATTTTTGTGTGTTTGAAGAGTACGTTTTGTGTGTTTAAAGCGTATGGTGATATACCCTGTGTTTTATCAACCACTGGATAATTAACTTTCTTAAAAAGTATCTTGAGACTTGAAAAAAATTTTCTCAGGTCATACTTTTTTATTTAATGATAAATAACAGCGCGCATTGCCTCAGTAAATCATATTTATAAAACGTGATGTGAATAGTAGTACGCATGTTAAAGACGCAACTTAACATTTTTGCTAAACTTTACATTTACTTATTTTACGTGCTGTGGAACCTGTTTCTAATAAGCAGTAGGAAATGCTAGAAATTAAAAAAGTGTTTCAAACATTGCTACCGAAAAATTGAGGAGCGTGTTTTCAAAGATCGATAAATGCAAACGATATTTTTTAATAAAACGAATGCTGAAAATACGCGAATTATTTTTTGCTACAAACTTGTTATTTTGAATAACTAAAGCGATAGAATCTGTTGTGTGTTGATAAAACTCGATTTGTGGGATGACGGGTCAAAAGATGCCGTAACGATGTATAACCCATATTAAATTTCGTTTGCATTTATAGTGTTTTCAAAACACGGTCCTCAGTTGTTTGACCTTGAACATATTCAGAAATATCATATGTTGTCTAACGACTAGTAACATAATGTACCATGCATCAATTGTGGATATCTGAACAGTGAACGTATTGATGTTCCAAATTGTCAAACATGGCCATAATTGTGCGAGATGTCAACCCCTGTACTAGGCAACGCCTTGGGTCACTAGGGATCCGACGTTACCTACCCAACGAAGTTGTATGGCAAAGGCAATATCACTGGAACATACTTGGCACAAAGCCGCTGTTCGTCACAAAGGAATTCTTTACGTCGCTAGTTTTTTTCTTCTTTCTGAAAAAAACGGCGTCATAATCTCCGAGAATACGTCATAAAACGTAAAAAGTTTTATTAATCCCTTTACATTTCGTAGAGTACAACGTCATAAATTCTTATGTGGATATGAGATTTCGGTCTTTGCGTTCTTGACAGAGCATTGGCTCATAAAATGCACGTACAAAGAGCAAGGGGGTAATTAATATCTGTAATTAAATACCTTGCAAAGCCACATTCCAGAAACAAATTTCGATTCCCACTTAATATTATTATTGGATGCCTTGAAATAAAGCACAACAAAGTAAGAAATTCCCTGTAAAAGACGACAAATTACTTTATGATCATCATCATTATCAGGCATATTTTGATTTCAGCCATTGACCCTTTCCTAAAAGCATTCAACATTTTGCGGTTGACATCTCTTGACATCTCCACTTCTTACAAGGGCGTCATCTATTCCTTCTTCCCTCAAGGTTCAAATATATCATCAGGGCGACACCTGCTGTGGGTTCATTTGTTGCCGATGTCAACACAATTTTGCTTGAATTGTGTTATTATTCCATGGAGAAATGTTATTTTCAACTCACGTCCTGGATCTTAATATCTCTAATATTTTAATTTAAAACCTGTCAGCAATCTTGTGTGGCGCATTTGATTGCCTCATACGTAAGAAAAATATTCAATTATAGTACAGTTTTGAATGGACAAATCTCTTAACTGATCACATTTGTTATATTTCTTTAACGTCAAAAAAGTTTCAGAAAAGTGTGATGTACTGTGGGAAGAAGTGTATTATGTGCACATATTTTTAAATCTGCAATCCCTAACCTAACCCATATTCAAGGCATTTTTGGCTAGAATTAATAAGAAAAATTCGCCCCAGTGTAATGTAACTTATTTACAAAGGCAAATTCATGATCGTTGAATTGAATCTCCAAACCCAAGGAGAACGATAATTTGAATAACTATATTTCCTACAGAACTCTAGAAGGCTTCCACAGACAATGAAATTATATTTATGCCCAGAAGCAAAACAAGGGCCCCTCTTAACACCCGCTCAAAGTATCAGGGAAACTGGTCGAAAAACCTGAGCGAAATGGGGAACACTGGTACAGAATCTAAGGCACAATACTTGTTACAGGTTGTTTAGATCTTTTCAATCCAAATGGTAAACAATAGATTAAATATCATTGTTAAAATGAGTATTACATTCTTTTTTATTTTCGGCGTACTCTCTAATTCTATGGAAACAGTTATGCAGCAGAAAAGATTTTACTTAGCGTAGATACCTAGATACGTAGATATTATTATTAGTTTATTATTATTTTATTATTATTATTAGTTTATTATAATATATAATATATATTGTATATATTAGTCGTTATTGTTATATGGCAATGTGTTTATAAATGATACTCATGTATTTCATGAGTGTTATACTTATAGACATCGATAATTTCTGAAAATACGGAGTTACCACCTTTTAGTAGTCATTTTTGACAAAACAAAACACTGATTCGGGAATTAAGAGTAAATATTCTTCCACCTTTTTCCTTTCTCGCATACTACATACGTAGAATAGAGCATGGTATGTAATGCTGCCATTTTTTGGCATGCAAATTCGTATTGTAGATTGTCGACACCGAAAAACCTGTCATAGATACCTATCACTGCAACCGGCCCGTAGAATTCCCCTCTAGACAGTTCGACCTAGCTATTCCTTGAACTATAGAAATTGGTCTTACCGTCCACACGCAACTCTTTCTCAGGGTCTCTGGAGCGCGGAGCGGTTGCTCGTGGCTGCCACAATCAGTCGGCACAAGGAGGAATTTCTCTGGCTTTCTGTGGAGCTGAGAATCGCAGAATTTAAGGGAGAGCTTCTCTTAGAAAACTCGCGAACCGCTACAGTATGTGTGACTCTTTTAACAATTTTTGTCTTCCATTCTATTCTATTAGTGTTAATGTTTTATTTTTATCCCCATCTCCCTATGAATGTACTTTGTGTTGATTTGCCTGGTATTGTTCACCTTTCACTTATATCTTTCATTATGTACTATATGATCAAAAGTACCCGAACACGTGGTACTCACCAGTGCGTGACGCCCTCCATCGGTGATGCTCGAATTATATAGGGTGTTGGTCCATCCTTAGTCTTGATGACAGCTTCCACTCTCGCAGGCATACTTTCAATCGGGTGCTGGAAGGTTTCTTGGGGAATGGCAACCCATTCTACACGGAGTGCTGCACGCATGAGAGGTATCTATGTAGGTTGGTGAGGCCTGGCACGAAGTCAGCGTTCCAAAACATCCCAAAAGTGTTCGTTAGGATTCAATTCAGGACTCTATGCAGGCCAGTCCATTACAGGGATGTTATTGTTGAGTAACTACTCTACCACATGCTGTGCAGTGTGAACAGGTGCTCGATCGTGTTGAAATATGCAAGATGAAATCGCCATCCCCATATGGCTCTTCAACAGTGGGAAGCAAAACGGTGTTTAAAACATCAACGTACGCATGTGCGGTAATTGTGCAAAACAACAAGGGGTGCAAGCCCCTCCATGAAAAACACTACCACACCATAACACCATTTTGGACGTGTCCGGATACTTTTGATCACAGTGTATGTACTCCTGTATTCGATGTGGTATCCAGGTGATTTTTTTAGTTTTATGCACTTGCAAACCGTACTTTAGATATTTGCATTTCTGACGCCAACTCATCAGTGTTCATCTCTCATGAGCGATCTGAATGGGCCCTTCTTCATCCCCCTTGTATTTCTGCTTTGGACGTCGTCTCCTGTGTATTCGCTCGTGTCAATGACCGACTGTGGAAAGCTGATCTTTGCTCCGGCCGCAGGAACTGATGTGCTCTGGTATAACGTTTCGCATCTGTAAATGATGATCGTTACCCACTTTGTTTCAGATGACGAATTCGGCGAGAAATCAGTGTCAGTGCTACTGGACGGTGAGGAAGCTGAGATGATTTTCATCGATCATCCCAGTGCCGAGATGTCGGTGAGTTAATTAGCCTTACGGAATGTTCAGGAAGGACTTTTTTGTAATTTGTCCACGCCAATGTATATCATTAAACGTGTCTTACATTTACTAACCATATATTGCGTTATTGTATTAACAATTCATACACTTTGTAGAATACCATTTAGTTTCAATGCGGCTTCTTCCTAGATAAACATTCCAGCGCATAATGCAATAAGGATAATATCTGCATTTCATATTATATTATTGGATTTAATGTCGGAATCAATTGCAATGCAACAAAAACTCAGTTTTTTTCGTCGTAGAAGGATACATGTAAACGATTACCTATAAAATTGTATTTCATTATGTTTTGATCTAAATGCGTCCGGTCCTTGATGTTTCGCACATATCAAGCACCGAAGGCACTGAAATGGTGAGACCCCAGCCTTTACAGCTCTGGTTGCGGGCATAGCACGAAGATCCTTTATATTTTGCATTTTTATCTTACTATTTACATGAAACTGTTATTTTTCATAGTCGAATATGGAATGTTTACGTTCATATTGTAACATTACTACACGGTTTAAAAAAAAAACTTTTTACGAAAACAAATGTCTAGCTAAAACGCATGAACTACCATGTAACAAATAGTCATCCACGTAAGTGCACATCACAATAGTCATTTGAATTTCTACACAACCCGCGACCCGCCGTTATCATGCTTGCGGCCCGCCGGGTTCACAAGCAGAGTAATATTTAGACTTCGTAAATTACAGCTGATCTTACGAATTCCGCATTTCTTGAAAGAACGCTTGAGAGCGTATGACGTGGTTTGCGATAGACATGTTGACCACCAAGATGTCGAGGGTTCTCTGGTGCCTGGGCGTCTGCGATGTTCCACATCATGTCTGAAGGAGACCGTATAGTATTGGAAACGGAAAAAAAATGGATTGATTGAATGGTTGTTCCTGGGCGCGTCGACTGCTACTGTCGTTAGTCCCATTAGTGTAGTGAACGTTTTACTCCGGGAGAAGACCGGTACATTTCGGTTCGCGGGAATTTTCCCGTCAGCAGGACATCCCCCCCCCCTACCGGGACACACCGTAAGCTCAAGGCGTGTGTGGTAGTATTGGGCATGTTAGTGTGTGTGTGTGTGTGTGTAAGCGGCGACAATAGGACAAGGAAGAGGAAAGAAGGATCACGCGTGGCTGTTGTTCCGACATTCGCTTGGTATTGGTCAGTGTGCATAAGATGAGTTCATAATCTCGTACAGCATGAGCCATCTTACAAGCGGCGATACTTCTTTGTTTGCTAACTTTACTTAACATGGTGTGAATCATACTGTTGGGTTTAATGAAAAAAAAAAAGAGTTCTATTTTGGTGATGCTACAGTATCGGTAGCGTATAAGTGACTCTGATAGTTGGATGTGCTGTTGCCACACATTACTTCGCTCGTGGCTCCCACCTACATCACAGAAATATTAAATCTCAAACAAATCGACAATTACTGACAGGTGACGACTCGTCTTGATAAAATGTTCATAACTTTCGCCACAGCCGAACCTTATCACCTCTGCAACTTCCTGTGAGTCAGCGGCAAAGCTGAAAACTAGCTGTGAGAAAGTAAACAAATTCTCGCAAGCTAATTGCTTCAGAGCAGGTCAGATGACGTACGACAGCACATGACAAGAGAATTGTGGAAGTCGCTTATACGCTCCCGGTACTGTAGTGTACATTAGTTAAAGCGTTCATTCGTTTGGGTTCGGATATTTATTAAGTTTTCTTAAAGCACTGTCAGTAATATAATGATCTAAAAGTCTGTAATATACAGTCTGATGTCTTCACTACACAGACGTTGTGTGTAACATTATTTGACTTGTCGTGTTCCCACGTCGAATAAGTTGATAAATCTTGTTCCTATAGGTAGTAACCTATTCCTTCCTCTAACAATTTGTGTAGTCAGAATTCACGTTTTGTGGATCTTTGAAAATTAAATCCGCCCGTCACTCTATGGTCAACACTAGCGTCTAAACCACTCCTATGTTTTTCACCAAAATTGATACACCCGTATCGATCTGGAAGAATTAGAGATATTGTGAATTTGCCACGGATATTCTAATATTTGGAGGTATTTTACATAAAGTTTTAACATTTTCACAATTTTCTCAAAAATTGCTCCCATTTTTAAAAAAATATCATTTTTCTTCAGAAGAAAATATGTTTAAAGCGGATTAGATTTCATTTTTAACTCTTTGAATTTTTGAAAATTGTATAACTTCTAAATTTGTTCGACGTATTCCTACAACTTGAATATGGAAGATAGATATGTTGTCCTCTATAAAAAAATCTGTTCTTCATAGAGAGATATTTCTATAACGTGATGTCCAATTTTTCGAAAATATAAGTAGTTTTTACGTTATTTTGCCTGAAATATAAAGAATTGTACATATTTATTTACTCAAAAACAACTCCATTTGCTTTCTTTATTTTTTTTCGAATAGAGTGAGCATAAAAACACATAGCAGGTCTCATTATCGTTGAACTTACTGTAATTTCGAAATTCTCGAATTTAATATTTAAAATTAATATTCGTAAAAATAATTAGCATGACAAACACACTACACTTACACTATCCATAGAGATTTTTCCTAATGATATCTGTTCTAAACAAAATTGATCTTAACGAGGTAAAGTACATTTTTGTAAACAAGTAGTAATTTCATCATTTTTTTATCTGATTGCATGATGTAAAGGCAATTTATTTAAAAAATCCTTAAAACACCTCCATTTTTTCTTTATTTTTGGTAGAGCAAATAGTGATTGAAAATAGCTCAGTATTAATATCAAAAATTGCAAAAGTAAAAATAATGCGAGAAAGTATGTGCTGTTGTAGCTTTGCTAGATTGAAATATTTTGAATTTCTGAATATTTATGTTCCAATAATTCAAACATAAATTTGAATACTTTTATTGATGTATTTACGTCACAATTGCAGCACTTCCGTCACCTCATTTGCAGTTCCACCAAGAATACGATTGTCATTCCAGAGGAAGTGTATTATACAAAATAACACTCGCAAAAGGGAAACAGACTGTAAAATGATGAGCTGATATGCAACACACATTCAAATGAGCGATAATTTACTTCGATAGGTATGCGTATTCCAAGTAAACTTAATTAAGCGTTCGCTCATTAGTTCAATGGTCAAATAACAGCGTGTCGGTTCCGGGTAATGAACCAAAATTCCGGAATATTTGGCGTGTCACAATGTGGATTCATTACTTCATTTCTGCTCCTAAAACCTGGTGTATGAACAGCTGGTAATTGTGGAATCGCGTGTAAAATTTATTGTGATGTGACCATTTCATTACATTGTTTAAAAACATGAAGATGCAACGTGATACAGGAAATTTATTTATCTTTAGAATGAGTTTTAATTTCTCGGCGTATAACTGTATATATTTGTTGTTAGATGTTAAAATTGTGAATCATCAATGTTATTTTATATATAAAACTGAAAATACTTAGGCTGGTAGTGAAGTTGATACAGCGTCTGTTGCAATGCCGTATGGATGTTTGTTAATTTTTGTTTTACAAGACTAAGACAATCGCTAATTTTTATTGTAACAAAATTGAAATAAAATTACATTTGTAAACATTTGTAAACATTAAAAATATTTAAATTACATGATAGTATTACATAAAGTATATTTTTCATTCTAAATACGTTTCGGTAACAAAAGTTTGGTTACTATCTTCGGGCTTTTTAAATACATCAAGTATATAATATTGGGATAAGAAAGTTAAAACACATTCAATATAATTCATATAATTATAAAATTGTTCATTCAGGAAAGACGTTAAAACACTATATAAAACTAATATTATTATGATATCTGTATATTGGTATTTAGTAAACTAATTGTTTGGTAATCAGTGTCTCTAATTCTATTAACAATTTGTTTTAAACATTTTATGATCAAAATGATTAGAAACATACATAGAAGAACGTAATTAAATTTCCTAAATTTACAATGATAAAAATGAAATTGCACACAGTACACGAAACAGTATCCCCCTTTAATATTGATGAATAAAAATGTTTTCTGTCTTCTGAGTTAAACTGTAGGTACGAGGAAACGGACAAGAGAGCGAACATATGTTTGCACGCCTGAAGAGAGGGTAACCTTATCGCGTCGGCGTTGTCAGTGGCATTACTGAGGAAAGTGGCTCTGATTGAAGATAACGACGGTTAAGAAGGGGGGGGGAAAGGAAGAAGAGGGGTTGAAGAGAAGGTTAGGAAGGGGAAATGCGTCATGTAACAAACGAAATGAATGCAGAGGGAGAGCAGAATTAATATCATTCCCGCACAGAGAAGTACCAGATTTAATATCATATCGCTTCATCTTTGAAGTAGAGATTATTTTTTCCTAAATGGCGACAATAAAAAGTCATAAATACAGGTGAACTTGTTGGATTCTAAAACTGAATTTAATACTCAATTTACTTCAACGTAAAGGATCTTCGTTGCTAATGTGTTAAAGTATTGGTTTTCTACAGTGAGAATATGAGGCTTTTTAAAATAAATTTTATGATCATTTTTTAACCTCTGATTTGTCAACAATTTTTTTATTCATATATGTTCTTTTATATTACGTGTATACTTTTTTATTTTTACTTCCATATATATACGGAGTAGTATATATAGTATAGAGAAAGTCATGTAATGCTGCGGCACAAACGGCGATTTTCCGACAGTAAAAATTTCACGATACGAAAATGTGTACAAATTCTGTTGTAAAAATATTTACTAAAATACTTCATCTAACTCTTATGTAGTCAGATTTCACGAATAGTGAGTTGCATATACCCAAAAAATGTTTTTGTTGTAATTTTTTCAAAACGTCCGTCCGTCTGTCCGTCCGTCCGTCTGTAAACCACGTTTAGGGCTTTTTTCAAACTGAATACCCTCCCTCCCGATCGATCTGTCCTCACTGAAATATCTGTGATTTTGGATAATATTCTTTCGTTTGTGGGGTACTTTACATTATATCCATGTGACATTTTCATTTTTTTCCAAAAAGTCTCCAATTTTTTTTCTTTGTCCCTACGGAGTAGAGAGAATGTTATGTTGTGCTGCGCGAAAAAACGGCGAATTTTCGGCAGAAAAACTCTTCTTATAGTGCCCTTGAAACGAAAAAGTGGTTAAATCCAGTAGCCAAATTAAAAAAAAACTAATACGTGGTGTACCCAAATTTGTTTTGTGTGTCCTTCATATCGAACTACAGCAAAACGTCGGTTTGTCCGTACCTAAACAACCGACTAGACTAAACCGTTTTTGTCCAAAATTGATGTTCCCCAGTCGATCTTGTGTCGCGATCCCTTGAATTTGAAACCGATATTTTAATTTTGGAGGGTACTTTACATGAAGCACCTAGAACATTTTCCAAATTTTTAACAAATGGCTTCATCGGTTTACATTTTTTCTAGTTGGATAGTGTGAAGGACGTTTAAATGCAGGTTACATATTCGTTGAAAACCCTAATTACTTCGAAAATTGGAAAAGTTCCAAATTTTTTTAGGAGTCTTCCCTCAACTAAAGTATTAAAGATAAACAATT
Source organism: Gryllus bimaculatus (assembly GCA_017312745.1). Taxonomy (NCBI): domain Eukaryota; kingdom Metazoa; phylum Arthropoda; class Insecta; order Orthoptera; family Gryllidae; genus Gryllus; species Gryllus bimaculatus. The sequence goes on from BOPP01000288.1 coordinate 1,173,797, forward strand.
TTCACCTTAAATAAACCTGTTCCTCAAAGATAGATTTTGAAATACGGTCATGTAAAATGATTTTAAAAAAATAATTTTCGCGTAATTTTTTGGGAATGTACGAACGAGAAAGTACGTGCTGTTTTAGCAACCACTAGCTTCTTTAAATTTCTTGTACGAATAAAGCGAAGTACACTTATAAAGTCGCATAGGTCCAATTTTCACTGTTAACTCTGAATTTTTGAAAATTACAATAGCTTTTGAAATTTTTTTCGCCGTCGTCCTACAACTACAAAATTGAAGAAGCACGTTTCCGAACAGAAGTTACGTTTCCATCGTCAAACACTTTGCTCTTTTCTCTTAGTTTCTTCGTGTCTGTTGTATCATGGCCGTTCGACTGACGTCACATACGAGAGGAGAGTCAAATTCATTATCGTGATCTGAGGAGTTATTACTAGAGTTAATCCTTTCCGGGGCCTATCAGCGGCCTCTCGGCCTTGTGGCCATGGGTTAAGAGGTACGTGTGCACATAGACATCCCTACGCCGTATTCTGGTCTTCTTAACCTGAGAAGTGAATTTTCTCATCGTCACACAGCAACAGATACCGGGACATCGCAAGGAAAGCGCGTTATAATCTTGCCCGACCGGGAATCGAACCTGGGATCACGTCATGGAAAGTGACCAATGAGCTTAACCGCCAAGGCGTAATCACGAATATTAATTGAAAATGTAATTCAAAAAGTGTAGTGTCTTACTTGCATTACATATGTCTTTGAAGGCTGGAACTGCTTTTTTAATTATACCATTTTCTAATCTATAAACTATTTTGTTTCAGTGTTTCTGAAAAAATGGATAACGAGAGATGACATAGTACGTACTTCAACGTTGTTCAGTAAACGTTTGTATGAAAATAGGTTGAAACTCATATACAAATATATCGAACATCAATATTTTATTTCATGCCCTTGCAGGAGATTTCAACAGACTGAAGTAGTAACGTGAATCAAGTACGCATTTGTAAATGTATCGATAATGGAAAGAGGTCGGATGAAGGAGATATAATGGATAAAACTCTTGAAGGTCGAGAAAGAACGAATGACTTATGATATGAATCTCTTGTATGTCATTCGATTCGATAAAAAGAAAAGCATCAGAAAGGAAGGAGAGGAAAGAGAAAGGAGAAGTGGGAGGAGGGAACGGCGAGAAAAAGAAGGTAAAGGAAGAGTTAGTGAGAGGAATCTAGAGAGGGGAGGAAGAAAAGAAGGAAAAGACCAAAGAGAGAGTTGCAGGGCTAGTGGGATGGAAATAATGAAAAGACGTGAGGAAGAGCGCGAGGGACAGAACGCGGGCTTCCGCGGGCTGCTTCTCGCACCGAGCGGGTCCAACGCTGACGATATGTGGCGCGCGCCCCGCCCCGCCCCCCGCCCCCGACCCCCAACCCGCCCCGCCCCGCCCGTAGGGCCTTGGCGGAGCGATCATCGTTCGCCATCACCATTAGCGCTCCGCGGCGCGCTGAATGGCGCATTACTTTCGCTTCTTCTCCGCCGTCGATTTTGCCACTTAAAACTCTCACACTGTTATTGTTCCTCCGATGTATTTTCGAACAATTCCATAGCAGATATGTACCAATGAAATGAGAACTCTGCAATTCGTGAAGAGTCGTGTGCGAATTAATTGACTAATTTAATTGAAAAATGCGAAAACGTCGTTGATTCCTAATAATGGGGTGCGGAAGAAATAGATTCGGGAAAATTCTGATACTTTTAAGATAAAAGGGATATAATGATGATGTATTATTTGAAAATGAGTTTTGGGGCATTATGTTGATTTGCATATGCGAGAAATGTTATTGACTCTTTGAAGCAACTATGCCGACTCACAGTTTGGTTAAATGAAGTGGGTGATTAACATTTGTGACTGGAGGGGATCGATCTCTGCTGCGAGGTTGCCAAACCATTACTAAGCACGTGATCTCAGTGCTCGAAATCATCACTTAATTGTTGTTGTTATTATTATTATTATTATTATTATTATTATTAGCCCGTTTAATCCATATTAGGGCAAACACAGGGCAAAGAGGCTTTCTTCGTTTGGTTGGTCTTCGAGCAGCCACCTCGGGCACCTTTGATGGATAGCTCATTAAAAACTGTTTTTATGAGTAATTGATTTCTTCAATTCTTTCCATTTTGTACGGTCTTTCACAACTCTTGACCATTGATTACCTAAAAGTTCCCGGAAGTCATCGGTCTTTTACGATGTGGTGTTCCAACGTTCCTCTTCCCTATTCATGTGTCTCAGGAAGTAGTTCTGGATGTCCATCTATCATCTTGAAGTCTTTAGATGTGTCCTTCTCACTTCCATTTTAGCTGATGAGCAATCAGCATAGTCTTTTATTTGTGTTATTTCCTCATTTCTAATTTTATTTGTTGAAGATATTCGATTTTTTTTTCTTTCCATGCTTCTACTCTGGATTGCAACCATATTCATAAGGAGCAGATTTACAGACTGTCGATGCTTCTGCAATACTTTGCGCAAATGATGGGCTGTTCCGAATAAAGCAATGTCTTACACTTCTCAGTCCTTCGAATGACCTGGGAGTTTAGAGTTTTTACATACATTTTACGGAAGAAATCCCACCGATCCAATAACTACCTGGACGACCTGGCTTTTACGCTCCACATTCGGCTGATCTTCATTTCCAAACACTAGACGTTTCTCTACCTTCTTGGTTACGATGATTTGTTCGCATGGCACAGAAACATCTATAATTAGATATTAGTTTTTCTCCAAATCCCGGATAATATTGTTACCATTTGTTGGCCGCTATCATGCGATCGGTTTGTATTTGTTGGTTGTACAATATTGTGCACAGTCCAAGAGGCGTATCCGATTTAAGTGATATTTCGTTCCATTTGAAACATGTGTTCGGCACTTTGAGTGCGGAACAGATCTACCAGTGGATGTAACTACTCGTACACACACTGTCCTGTCTTTTTAAGAATTCGGACTTTGCAAGAATGGGACCAGCTGAGACGATATGATCAATAGTTTCTACTTGTTCCTGGCAAATGTGGCATTTATCATATTGGGAAATTTTGAGAATAACTTTATCGTAATGTGTTTTCATTGCCTAATCTTGGGCAGCTATTACAACTGCTTCAGATTCTGGATTCAGTCTTTCTCTTTTAAACCACTTAAATGTTCATCTGCACCGTATCCATTCTTTTTAGATATTGACCATCGAGTGGTTTGTCTCTGCACAACTTCTCAAACATTTGTGTGACTCACATTTCAAGTAGCATCAGAAGTTTAGTCTCTTATTCTGCGTGTCTTGCATAGTCGTGTTCGCGATACTTCTTGCTACTCTTACAATGCCTCTGTTTCCCATTCTTCGATCAGATTTCATGACCTGCCACATATGTGGGTCATCTAGATAACTGACAACATACTTTCCCATCCCTACTATTGCATTGTGCAAGGAGGCTTCAAATTGTCTGAGGCCTGTTTCTCCTTCCTTACGTGAGACATAAGTCAATGTACATCAGCTCGAGGGTGGGCGACATGAAGCATTCTCGCAGTTGTCTGGTTTGTCGATCTATGATTCGAATTTTTTTCTCAGTTCAGTACACTAATCCGAAACTGTATTCGGCTTCAGGCACTTCTAGTCTACCTATTGCAGATATTTTATTCCTGGAGTTCAGAGCGGACTGCAGGATAAGTCTCACTCTTCTATAATCCTGCAAATTCTTTCTTTCATTGAGTCGTTCCAGATGGTTCTTCAATGCCCAGATATTTGTTAGTTTACATACACTACACTAGCACGTTTGCATTTGCGCTACATAAACTGCATATGCACTTACATGCACTACACTATATCATATGTCAGGAGACCGGTCGAGAGCTTGGAGCTTGTCCCGGTTGGGGCGGTGCTTCAGTGGTTGGGGAAAACCCCGCAAGCCGATAGGCGCCAGAGCTTGCTACCTTGCGGGAAAAGATTACTGCCATATCCCGCGATAAACATACACTACTTTTACGTGACTAATGACCTTAGAAATACACACGCCTGGAATCGCGGATCAATCGATAATGTTCGTCGAGGCAAAGAATTATTGACATGTGCGAATTTTCTTGTTAATTTGAGGTGCCTCAGAACCTTATGGACGTAATTTATCTCCTGGTACCTTATGGACTCTTTTCCTGCCGGCGCCTACAGCCCGCTGTCGCTTGCTCCGCAGGTGGAAAACGCCCTCTCCACGTACGAGCCGCACGCGTGCGTTGTCGTTTACTCCGTGACGGACCGGGCGTCCCACAAGGCGGCGGAGGAGACGCTCAACTACCTGTGGCGCGAAAACTTCACGCAAGAGCGCAGCGTCATCGTCGTGGGCAACAAGGCTGACTTGGCGCGGGCCAGAGCCATCTCCAGCAACGGTAAGCGGCATTTGGCTCGCGTTGCCGCCCTCTCCAGATGAATGTGCATGTTTTGCCTTAGTGAATGCTTAGTTTCCCTTCTGTGATATCCAATTCACGGCCGACCTTATTAGTGGGCATGTGTTACATTAGTTAAATCATTTGAATATTTTTTAAGGACATAAAAAATACTCAAAGAAAATTTTACATTCATAATGATAATTCCATCCTATACATTTCGTTCCTGTAGTATACCTTAGAACTTGTAAATCAAGAAAATATATGTCATTCAATTACTGCATGTGAAAAGTTTTGAGAGAGAAATAAGCAGAAGAAATGAAAAAATAGTCCCTTCACTAATTAAATGTAATTGTTCAATAATATATAATTTTATGTTTGCTGTATTTTGAAAATATCATTTTGAAAGCGTTATTTAATTTTGTAAAAAAAATTGAAATTCACTCATGCCAAATAGTTAAGCATACAGAGGAACATAATTTTGATTTATAAGTATAATAATGCAGTAGTTCTTTTTATATTCCACTATTCTAAAAAGATCGAATATAACTATAACATATATTGTACGAGAATTCAAATAATAATAATTCTTCTCTCTTGACGATTTAATAGTTCGTTTCATGAGTCTCTAATATTTTGTTTGCTTTTACAAAACCTTCCATTACGCGCATCTTGTAATTACAATGTAATTTCTCTACTTACAATTGACGAGGTCGTGAATCAGTTGCCGCCACGCAGAAAAGTCGACGCCCTTTGACACAATACTGCTATGCAATGAGGTTGGTGTGCGCCATTGTGTGGGGTTACCATACGTCCTCTTTTTCCCGGATTTGTCCTATTTTTGGTGCAAGAAAAGTTGCCCGGGCGGATTGTACAAGAAAGGACGCAGTGCCATCTTTTTGTATTCAAAGGGGGGTATTACTTTTAAATGCAACCTAGATATATGATGTGCGAATGATACTGCGCTCTTTTCAACTTGTTCTTGTTATCATAAAATTTGTATAAAAAATGTTGAGTAAAAAATTGACATTTAACTTTAACTATCATGCCTAACGACCCCCAAAGCCCATAAATCAACAATACTCCTTGAAATGTCCTTTACTTTATAAAATGTAACAGTTTGTCATTAGCTGCATCAGCGTATTGTATGCTGGTCCTGTATATTGATTCTGTGGTCTGTCGTGTTATACTGCTCTGCTGTCATGTGGTCTTCGAGCATGACGCCAAAAAGAAAAGCCTTCTTTAATGACATACTTAAAGAAACGTTAAAGCATTTGTGGCAAGGTTCAAAGCAAAGCAAAGTTCTAATGGTTGCGGGAGATTTCATCATCCACCAAATACTTCTGATATAAAAGTGGAAGAGATATAAACAATAATGAAATAGTCTTAGTGAAAAGTATTGAGAAAGTGATGACTTATTAACGTATTTATTTCGTCAATAGTAGGTATTTTGTCTTTAAGAAAAACAAATTAATGGAAACATGGTAATTGTGCGAGGCAGCCGGGTGGAGGTCGCTGCCTCTGGGGGCACAGCGGCGTGGCCGAGTCCGGAAGCGGTCAGGTACATACCGCGATAGTCCCTTCCACGGTCTCTCTCGCCGCAGAGGCTAACGCAATGATGGCGTTGCAGCCGCGACCGCGCTGTTCCAAGTGCGAGTTATTTACACAATTTGTTCTAGTCAGTTGTGTTCAAATTTCGAGTAGAAATTGGCTGCCAAGTTGAAGTGGTGGAATCAAAATTACTGTTTCTCTGCAGTCTCGTTTTGTTCAAAGTTGAAATCCGTTTCATCTACTTGATGTAAGATGTTTGTCTCTTGCACTCCAAATAAAGTAGTCGTCTGTTCTATTCGAGGTCGCGAATCTGTCTCCTTTACTCAAAGTCAAAATTATGTCTGTTGCGGTCAGCAAAGAGCAGCTACCTTGTAAATCTTCTCTCCCGCGCAAAGTCTCGTTCCCATGTCAATTTTCTTTTTTTCTTAATATTGTAAAGGAAATAATCGTCCCCAAAAAGTTTAATAATTTTATTAATTATTACCCAGAGTTAACTTTCGGGAAACACTTTTCCCATACCCAGTGAAAATTGAAACATATTTGAATGATTTAATAATTAATAAAACTATTAAAATTTTGTGGGCGATTATTTCCATTACAATATTAAGGATTACCACAAGATATCTGGAACCATCACGGAATTAATTTTTTTTTCTTTTCGTCCAATCGAATATGAGGAATTCCGCAACGCGGAAGTCGCATCGTCGCCTAAACTGCGGATTTGCTGGCCATGTCGTCATATGGCCTAGCTTCTAGAATTTTCCTTTGTTCTCGTACATCTGACTGGTTGTCCGTCCCTTTCTTCGTCTCTCGCAGTGTGCCTGACTCAAAAGTAGGTCACGATTGCTTTTGTGAGAAAAGCTTTCCTCGGTTGTCAACGCAACTCTACAGGACCTGGAAAGCTCTCGTCTACTGATGACATACTCCAGGGATGAGGTGGTCGAAAGGGGAGGCACGGAGGGTGATCGGTGCCCTTTCTTCCCAGATTTGTACTGAAGAGGTCGAATGCGACGAGTCTTAAGGCGGTTCCTCACATTCGGCATTCGCCGAGTACCGATCTACTGGTCGCCCAATCTCGAACAGCAGTGAGGTCGGTGAATGTAGTGGTGGGTAGAGCGGGCACCGAATGTTCGTCACTCGGCAAATAGCGAGCAACTCATCCATATTATTCGGGGTTCGGCGAGCGGTTGCTAGTTACTCGCCGAATAACGAATGTGTGGAGATATACCTTAACTCGGAACGTGTTCGTACAATTCCTCGCCGATTAGTAGTAAACATATGCGCATGACGCGGCGTTGTTCGCGGGTTGAGCTTAATGCGCCTGGATGGCTGAAAAATAAGGATGCTGCTCAGAAGTGTTAGATAATACTAAAATTTATGCGTGAAAAAAGATAAATTTCTCCCTGGCGACGCGTGGGCGTACGCAGGTGTGATGGCTCAGACACGTGGTCGGGCCGTCCGAAGAGCTGGCCGCTGCTCGTCAGGCCTAAAGAGGGTGCAGATTTACAATCTTCTAAGGCTCTAACCTTCTGCTTGACGGAGTGTGGGAGAAAAGGTTTTTTGCTTACAAAGGATACATTTTATGAAAAGAACGCTCCTCGAAATGAGGTTGTGGGCGACAACAGAGTCTGACACGTCGCAATATTGAATCGGTTTTATTTGATAACAATAAGCTATTTTAATGGAATAAGAAGTTTTATATTTAACTAGAAATTCTTATTATTAAATAATCATTATTACTTTATATTCCAATGTCTAACAAGAGTACATTATATATTCCTAATATCAAATCTATTCTATCTATCTAACACTATTTATTTATAATCGTTTACGAAATCGTATACAAAATATTAATCATTTCCCTTTCTGTAGAACGAGACTCATAATAGTTCCATGATTGCCCTAACACATCGTCAGAGAGATTTACTCGTTACCATCTCTTATTCATGTTCATAATGGTGGAAAATTTTCAGAAATATATGTTCTGATACCCTTCCTGGAATTACCTATGTTAAATATAGTCAATGTTATGTCAAGGCATTTTAGGTCAATATTGATATTAGAGATTGCTCTCATTATGCAAATAGGTCTACTTTTGCCACAAACCAGATTTAAGAGAAATTCCAGAGATAAAATAAAGGGAGGCATTCAGTCTAACCGCGCGTCGTCCCCGCTGTGCAATGGCAGACTGCTCCTCTCCCCGCAACTCTGCCTACCCTCATTACTCTTTACGTTGAGTGCAGATTTCCCGCGGAAGCAGGCAGTGTGCCCGATTGGTCTAAGGGTTACTGAATTATTCGAATAGGTACCATAGTGGGGGGAGGTTAAAATGCTTGACAGGAGAATACTGAAGAAAGGGATCGTCAGTGTAAAACTTGACGAGTAAAAAAGGAAATTAAACTAATCCTAAAGCCGCGACCGGTGTGTGTGGTGACGGCGCGTGCTGTGTGCGCAGAGGGGAAGTCGCTGGCGGCGTCGCGCGACTGCAAGTTCATCGAGACGTCGTCGGGGCTGCAGCACCACGTGGACGAGCTGCTGGTGGGCGTCCTCAAGCAGATCCGCCTCCGCGAGCAACGCGCCCACAAACAGCAGCGGCAGCAGCAGCAGCAGCAGCAACAGCAGCAGGGCGGCGGCGCCAAGTCGCCGCGCGCGCACGCGCCGCTCGCCGGCTCACGCACCTCCCTCTCGCTGCATATCGCGCGCGAGCTGCTGCAGAAGATGTGCCTGCAGGTGCGACGAGCCCCGTCCCGCACGCCTCGCCTCCGTAACCACCTCCGGTTCTGCCTCCGTACTCGCCTTTCGACCTCGCGCCTTACGTTACGGAGGTTCCGATTCGCTGACCCCGCATCCCCCTGCACAGTTGCCCGGCTCCGTTCCGCCTTCCGATTACGAAGTGCGTAACCGCTCGAGCCTGCGTAGCCGGCATTCCCCTGAAAACCCGGTGCGACTCGTGCATCGCGCTACCGCCTGGTACTGCTGCTACTGCCTGCGTACGACGCTCCGTATGCGCTCTGTATCTCCTCGTACCGCAGCAGTATACTCTGCCTATCTGCCTGCGAGTCTGTGATCCCGCCTGCGAACCCTGCGTACTACGCGTACCTCCCCGTATCCCGCTGCCGTACACGCTCCGTACCTCCGTACACGCCTCGTAACCGCATGGATGCCGATCATCCGTTAACGCTCTGTAAATCTCACCCACTACGGGCCTATTTTTCACAGAGCGGCCACTTGGGGGCTTGCATAAAATTTATACATTCCCTCGCCCGCCGCCCGCCACCTTCCTTTCCCATTCCAGTCGACCCGATCTCGCACCCTAACTCAGACCACTCTGCCCCTGCCTGCATTAGCCGTCCTCGCTTCATCCCGGAACCCTACGTATTGCTCTTTTAACCCGGCCCCGCTCCGTCCAGTGCCGCCCTTCATCCTGCGTCACCGAATACAGTTCGCTCCGACCTACACTCCCCGCCTCGCCACCGCTCGCGCCTCGGCTACGTCCTCACCACTTCCCGCTTCTCCACGGAACGCTTCGCTTTGCTGCTCTAATCCCCTCATCCCTCACCCGCCCCGCCACAGTTCGCGCTGCATCTGCCCCGTCCCGCCACAGCCGGGATTGCGCCGCCCCGCCTCGCCTGACCCATGTCTTTCTCGCTCTGTCTACATAGTGCGCTGTCGACTCAGACACACCGCATTCCGACCAAGAAACACGTACACACATTAACAACCCGTTGTATGCTCAAACGTTGCTTGTGTTGCTCAAACGTTGCTTACCAGTCCCGTAGATATAAGCGATTTAAATATTGCGGTTTTTATCACACAATGTCCTTCGGCTACTACTGTTTAGAACAAACAAGCTGTTTTACATAAACAAAATACCAACTTCTCTACGAGAAATTTCATATACAACGCGACGCCAATGTTTTAATAGCACACCCGAAAAAAAACGTGTGGTAAAGGGTATTACAGTACATTTGCTTTGATAATAGTGTCGGATAAGGGATTTTCGTTTCAATTGGATGAACTGAAAGAGTTCTAATCTTGAATTCTTCTCAGAAATACAGAAGCGAAACTTGACATGAAATGTGCATTCATATAGTTGCGCTTTATTGGTGATATACGCGAAACCATTTCCTGAATGTGTAGGCAAACTACAACTCGTTTATTCATTTGAAATATAATAGTTTAAAAGCGTTAATAATTCCTCTAATATGTATCACTCGAGTGGCCAAGTAAAAAATAACGAAATTTCTCATAGTAATCTTTCGTAATAAAGGGAGCGAAGAAATTCTGAAGTGCAACACATAAACATGCATACTTATAAACTCTCCAATTACAATCTTGCTTCGATCAATCGGGTAAAATTTAATTGAAAGAACTAATACAGTACGAACCCTTAAGATTGCAATTATTTTCGAAAAAACTTGAGTTTGAGCTGAGCATGGATCTGACGGGCAATTCCCATTAAACATTATCAATTAGTTCTTTAAGTCTCGTCCTTCTAGAACACGGCATTTTGCCCATCGATAAAGTTCAGATTAAAAAGCATTTCTATCAAGTGATGTCGTTTTTAAAGAGACTACTCTATATGTCTCACAAGTATGTGTACTGAATTCCATACTAATTTATTCCCTTTTGCAATTATATGTTTTTAAAATTGTAGAAAGGTTTCGGTTTAAGCAAAATACTTTCTGCACCCACAATGTTGGACAAAACGTGTGCATAACATGATAAACAAATTAATTTCAACACAGGGAACTTAAGTGATCCACGTAATATATCTACGTTAACTAGATAATATAATGATATAAAATGTCCATCAATGATTAGTGGTTTTGTGCTTCCTGCAGGATTCAAAGTCCAAGTCATGCGAGAACCTGCACGTGCTGTAGCCCAACGGCCGGGCGCCGCCTGGATCGGCTCGGCTCGGCTCTGATCGGCGCGCTTCGGGTCGCCTCGGCGCGGAGAGGTGCGGCTCGTTGCGTCAAGGCAGGCTCGGCTCCTCTCGCCTCGACTCGGGCGGAGTCGACTTGGATCGGAGCGAGTCGGTCAAGTCCGGCACGGGTCGCCCCGGACCGGTGCGCTGCAGCTCCCTCCGACAACCTCCAGGTATCAGGATCGACTCGGCGGGGGTGCCGTCTGATCGGCTGAGCTGTAAGACGGCCGAGGCGCCGCCGCCGGGCGGGGCCCGCCGTCGCCCTGCCCGCCGACCGCCGCTCGGCTCGAGCCCGGTGGAGTCGTTTCAAGTCGGCCCTGCTCGGCGCGAGTCGCCAGGGACCGGCTCGGCGCGTCTTGGGTGGGCCCGGCAAAGCGTGCCCCTCCCGGGTTTCGCTAAGCGCGTGTGCCCTTCCCGCTTCCGAGACTCAACCGTCTCCCCGCCCCGTGCCCCACCGCCGCCGCCCCTGCTGCACAGTGAGTCTGCACCCGCCCCATCCGCCGTCGCGCCTGACGACGAGTCGTTTCTGCTACATGGCATCCAGAGTCTGCTGGTTCTCTTGACGTTTGGTTTCAAATGGTGGGAGAAACGCGATGTTGTGGAGTCGTGCACTCACCACAGTACCTCAAATGGGATAGGAACTCCAAGAGGTCATTCAGTGTGAATTCTTGTGCTAGGCTCAGTAAAAGAGAGAATGCTAAAAGCCACGGTCACGAAAAGAGAATCTTTTTGCGAAATATTTTTTTTAGAAAGCAAGAGAAAGAGATTTCCTGATAAGTAAAAATGTAGCACAATGTATTGTTTCCAGCGTTAATCATTCACAAAAACTGTTAAGAGGAGAGGGTACCGACTATGTTAAACTTGCTACTATTGATGTACCTTTTATACAAAATAGTTAACTAGAACATTTTGATAATTCATACAATTAAATATAACATCTTTTTTATTACTTTGGCAACTTTTGCCCTAATTTTTTCAGCATTTTTTGACAAACATTATTTTTTTATTATTGAAAAATGTTTATACAAAAATGTCCGTTTATCTCTAAAACTGTAAATAATATATCCTGTAATTTTTAGTAAATTATAAATAATAGTTTATGTGAAAAGTTACATTAATTACAAAATCAGTACATTTTCGGAAAACGCCCTTTGAAAAAAGTCTGTACTAGCCGCTACTCTACTAGAACATTCTGCTCCGTAGTCTGGATAATTTCTTCACAGTAAAATACTAATGCTACCTTCGTCTGAAAAAGAACGTGTTTCAATAACTTATTAACAATAGGCGTTTAAAATTACGAACATATAGCAATACTTGGGTGCAGTGTCAATGAAAAGGGGGCGTTGCTCATTCGCACTTAGACATTTGAATTAGAATTGAAGGGTACTCCAGGCATCCTTCAAGAAGAAAAAGGTTGAAATATTTGGAAAGAGAAAGATTATTTATTTAGCTAAAAAACGAAAATCGATCATTTGACCCACTTCATGGTACCCTCTCCCCTTAAAGACATTTTCATGTCACTCATGACTCGAAGCAACCGTGCAATTTTCGAGATTTATTAGTAAAGTATAATGGAGGTTGGATTATTGCGACTTCAAAAACATGGATGCATTTATTCTCTAAAAATAATCGAAATATCTTACAAAATCAAAATATTGCGTCCAATATTTTGTTGGAAAAGTTATTTAGGTTTATATTAATTTATTTTACTTCGGCTCTTGACATTTCTGTTAAGTCTGTTGTTGGTACCGTAATATTATGTACTACTTATGTGCTACCAATTAGAATTATATAATAATCAATTCTACACTTGTATTTGATAATAATTGAAAGTTATCTTGCAATTCTCACTAATAAACTGATAAAAATTCATTTGATTATGTGAAATTCTAAAGCTTCCTGATATTTAATACAGATATTTATTGATTCATGTCATTAAGGGAATGCGAATATTGTTTTTGCTATCGACTTAAAAATTAATTATTTATCTTGCAAGTAAATAAATTTAAAAAAACATATATGGCTAGTAACTTATTGCGTGTGGAATATAATGTGAATGAAATTAAAATAATAAGACTTCTGAAAGGTTTGCGAGCCTTTGAAGAATACAAAAATACTGGACATTATTAGGTGTTGTGTAGACCAATAAAAGCATCTCTCTTTCACCAACCTTCTACGATACACCCGAATTTTACATTCCAAGAAACTACGTGATCACGAAGGAAGTGAGTTTTGTAACGAGTTGTGGCTTTGGTAAAACAATCAGTCAAACGGTATGAAAATGTAATGTAATAATACTCTCTTTGTAGAAAAAAGTGCATACACTTGTCATTCAATTTCAAGATTTCTTGGCAATATGACAGTTATCGTGACCATCTAGTGTCTAATCCTTTTAGATATGCAATTAAAACAATGTTAATTGAAAAACCTGCAGTTTCATATTTTTTAAATAAATTCATTTACTTGGGTAACCAGTATTTTAAAATTTGTTCACATTATTTCAGATCAAAAACACTGGAATATAATGTTGCAGGGAAAATAATATTCTATTATATAAGACAAAGCAAAAGACGAACTTTGTTTCTGATAAATATTAAAGTTCTGAGACATTGACCTTTGGCTTTACTCTTGACATTCACTTATTCTAACATGGAGTTGGTAAATGTATAAAAAGCAACAGAAAAAATATTAAGTTTTACAAACACAGGTGGTTTTAGCATTTGATGCAACACTTCATTAAAAAAACACATAATTTGTTGTATATTGTTTCAACTTTTATGCTTTATGCACTCAAACGTGGATAAGTGGGAAACCTCTTACTATGGTTGTTATGTACCGATATTTTTATACAAATTATTAAAAATTACATATTAATACAAACTATTATTGAAAATGTAAAATCTGTTTAACTGGAACCGCGTTTCATCCAGATTTGTCTAGGTGTTTGCCAACAGAGGACGTGTCATTCTTTAATTTCTCAAAAAATTTAAATTTTCCAAACTTTTGAAATCATTTCTAACTTTATGTCAACATTAACATGCACCATCCGAATATTCCGTAGAAACCTAGTAGATAGAACGTGTCCGCAGAACTTTTAATCTAAAGAATGCACATCCCAAATGTTGCAACAAAAGTTAATTCTTTACCGACGAGTGAATGATTAAAAGTACTGCGTGAATGTGATAAATGCAAGAAGCATAAATAACTTTGTTAACCATTTAATGTGATAAAATCGACTCTTATACTTAAATGTTTTATATACAGTTTACGAGTATTAAACTGTATTTCACAACACGTTGCTTATAAATAATTTTTCTTGTAATGGAATTGCACCCCATCAAGCTATTATTCACAATTAGATCATCTTTGTTAGAAATAAAATCTTAGCCCTTTTGATCTACAAGTTTTGGCATCCATTATAAGAGTACAATAAAATATATGTACAATTATGGCAAAATAGATGAATTCCAATAACAGTAATACTGAGGCGTCGATCAGCCAAATTCTGATTCTATACCTATTAGCAGTAGCTGTTTCTCAAGGCCGGAGAAAAGGACGAATGATCTCTCATATTGTCTTCTTTGGAATTGAATTTCCGAATAATATTTTTGCTTTGATATATCAACGAAAATTGACAATTTTGTAGTTCAGAGCTACCAGGCAATTTACTTCTAACTAGTTTCAATTGCGCGTGCTTTTTAATCGACGTGAAAACTCCAAAATCGCTTTGAGGACCAAATCGCATCACTTCTTCCTCTCGTGTAGTAATAGTGCCTATCACAGAGCCCTGCAGCGGCCAGAAATATTTTCTAATGCTACTCCAGGTCCTGAGTGAGAAGTTCCGCTTGTAAACCGCCACCATTTGCCGCTTATTTGAATCAAAATTTGGCTGCTGAGCGCCCACAATGACCGCGTGTCATGACCAACCCCATGGCCTGGGGGAAGGCAGTTGCGGGTATTCTCATCTCACCCTGTGGAATTGTCATGAGCCATGGGCCTGGAAGAAGGCAGCTTGGGGTAATTTCATCGCGTCTCACTCTGTGGAAACGTCATGGGCCATAGGCCTGGAGGATGGCAGCTGGGGGTAATCTTATCTCATTGTGTGGAATCGTCATGAGTCAAGGGCCTGGAAGAAGGCAGCTTGGAGTAATCGCATCTTATCTCACTCTGTGGAAGCGCCATGAACCATGGGCCTGGAAGATGGCAGCTGGGGGTAATCTCATCTCACTCTGTGGAATCGTCATGAGGCATGATCGTGGAGGAAGGTAGCTCGGGGAATCTCAGATCACTCTGGGAATCTCAGATCACTCTGGGGAAACGTCATGAGTCGTTTGCCTGCCGGAAGGCAGTTGGGGGTAATCTCATCTCACTCTGTGGAAGCATTGTGGGCAGGCGTAAATCCATATCAAAGTGCAAATCGAACCGATACATGTCTTTTTCCTTTTTTTCAATTCCAAGATGTTAAACCGTGAGATTATTATTGAAAGCATTTTGTTAGTCAGTGAAGAGGGGTTGTCTAACAAATGTGTAGTATTCTTCTAGTGCTTCCTTCATAATGTGATTTTTGCGGTGACAGACAGCTGAGATCAAGAATTAAGAGATGTAACCAGTTTCTCTTGCAAGGAACAATGTACACTTTAAGCAAAATGACGTGTTTTGATCGGATTAATCGACATTGTTTGTGTATTTGTGTGACATACGCAACAAATTTGTTGTATGTTCTTATTAGTGTTGTATTTGCAATTGACTTCTTTCTTTTTCTTAAGAAATGCATAAGAGTCGCCACAGCATGTTGCCATGCTATAAATGTAAACTCGTATCATAGTACCACTTGCAGAGAAAGTACGTGCTTGTATTAGGAGTACTGAACACTTGCTAAAGGAATAACAAAAGGAAATGCCGAAATGCCGAAAATTTAATAGAATCAGGTTTCCTGAGATTTTTATGTATCAAAATCAATATTTTTAATTGGAATAAAAAAAATGACTTTGCATAGGATTCTTGAAGAATGTATATTAGTGGCTAAATTTAAACAACGCAATTCTAAAATGATGCAAGTTTTTAGTAGAGAGAACAATGATCCACATTTTCAATTAAAAGCTAATAAAAATGCGACCAATTTCCGTCAATTTAACAAATTACCAGTTAATATATTTGATACATGTCATCAGAATTTTTTGGGGTGATGTATCAATATATCCAAATTTTGAGATACGTGTTGTTAAAACTTCACTATCGAGGTGGGTTACGGTCAGCATTGGTATTCATACATGAAACTTAAGTTGGTAAATGTTTTCAATTTATCTTTCTTTAGATAGAAAGTCGATCGAATACCTCTTTACCTTCGGTAGTTTTCGTTTAATGTTTTGTTTCCTTCCATAATACAATGAACATAGAAACACGCACAATACAACTCTAAATCTCCTGCAAGATTTTTCCAATCAGTAAATAAGTTGAACTAAATTTTTGCTATTATGATAGCATTACTTTTTATTTGAAAGTCACTTTTAAGTGGGCCCAGACCCTTTTCGATCGCATATTCTTCGTAGAAATGAAGGGTCCGTAGATGATGTTGAGTAAAGAAGGTATTTGATTCTGAAGCGGCGCTCTTGAAGAATATTGCCGCTAAGCATTGTTTTAGAAGATTCGAACGTCGCAAGACTTGTATTCGCCCTGATCAGAAACGTATTGTTATGTTAGAAATTTCAGGTAAATCCACAATTGACATTAAGAAATTTCAGAACTTGCTTGTAAGGTCCGTCGTAATTATTTGTTGAGGTCTACACCTAGGTTGCTGAAATGTATTGCAATAGAAGTAAAATAAAGAATTTAACATAAGATATACCATAAACCCGGAAAAAATGGGTTTAAGTGGTGTCAGTTCCTTCTCGATCTCGAACATATGCTATAAATGAAGGCCCTGTGTAAAGTACGTCTGCGGTTCTGAAGCTGCCCTTTTTGAAGACAAGGAGGGCTTACAGCGTCCTTCGGGAAGCGAGAATCGAAGTGGCGGGGAAGCCCCCTCGCTGGAGCGAAAGGCAGGGCTGCTAACCCCAACGCACTGCATGGAGGTTCTTTGCTCCATGCGTGGTCAATCCATTCAAATCCTACAGAAGAAATGCGTCTTGTCTGTGGCATGTCTGGGATGTTGCATGTACGGGCGCTACTGATATAAGGTTGTATTCGTTCAGTTTGCTCAGTATAATGTTATAAACTTCTAGTGTTTGTAGAGGGATCGAAGATTTGCCCATGGACATGGTATAAATGGAAATATTGTACAGTAATCCCTCGGTATCAGTGAATTCGCTATTTGCAAGTCCGAATATTCGTGACTAGAGAAATGCTACATGCTACAAGAGTTTTAACATTCGCGAGTGTGTCTTTTAGTCGAACTACATATTTTTTGGAAGCGAGTACATTTCATTTTCTTTATTAGCGTCATTTGTGAAACGAAGTCGGTAGACACCGGACACCAAATAATCACGTTCTGCAAAAAGTTCACAATAATGAATGACAAATGAATGTCAGTTCACATTAACTGAATTACACAATTATAAAATAATTCAATCCAGTTGCGTCATGTTGGAGGTAAGGGTTTTTGGCCACATGATCAAAAAAGCCATTCACAATCTGTGCAACTCTCATTACAATGATCTGACTGAAGAGATTCGGAAAATCCGCAGTGAAGGAAAACTCCTGAAACTGATAAAGTAACGGAAGCGAAACTTCGACTTGACGCAACTTCAAATTCAAAACTATTCTCTTCGTCAAAATGACGGTCTAAATCTTCAACAAGCTCTGGTGGCAAGGCCATTCGAATGCGATCCAAACGTGGAAATAATATCAAAATTTAAGAGAGATGTAGAGACAGAAACTCTTAGATATTTGTATAGTAGACCAAGGTAAGAGTGATGAAAGAAAAAAATAACTAAATCATACATGCAATTACTTTAAACTTTGAAATAAGTTTCAAATATTGTTTTATTTCTTCTTTTTGGTATGTTACCTATGAATTCTATCTGTAGTAGCTCTTCCTCACTTCTACTGCAATTGCCGGTTATTTTTTCTGTTTTAAACCGTTTTATTTTTGAATATCCAGGAACCTAACTCAACTTTCTTTAGTAAAAGATAGACACAACATTCGCGGATTTGATATTTGTGGTGCTTTTTGGGTACCTAAATGTCGCGAATACTGAGGGATTCTAACAAATAAAATATCAAGTACAATAAAGTTTACAATAATTTAGATCATTTTATTAAGACTAGCAATATTAGGATAGTTTAACATTGTTATTTTATTCTTTATGTAATGTTTGGGATATTTGAGTCTGTTACATATTTTCGTACAATATGGAGTTTGGATGTCGAAAGATTCCACTAGTGATCCTATAACTTAATAATACACATTTCAAATGTTCTTATAAGGTCATATAAAGAACCGTGTATATGCTAGTCAACATTTAAAAAATAAGTTGCGTTTTTAGGAGTTAAGTCAGCTTTTTCATTTCCAGTCATTCCCTTATAGGAAGGGAGCCATGACAGTAGAATGCTAAAACCTGAAACAGAACATTCTAACTCTAGGTTCTGTCTATATAAACTGCCTCATATCCACTAACGACACTTGCTTTCTGAAACCTTTTATTTCGCTTGAAAAAGTCAAGCGAATTTATATATATATATATATATATATACTATTATATATATATATTATATATATTATATAATATATATAAATTTTTGGATTAAACGTACTAGTAATTGTATGATATCAATGTCCCTGAGGATCAGAATTTGATGAATAAATCCATCGCGTGTCGCACACTTAATGCACCTAAGAGCATATTTGAAATAAGAAAACTAATTTCTTGGTGGATACGACGATTCATATATTTATTCCAATATAGCACCAAAGGCTTTACAAGTCGCATTACAGTTAGCAATACATGGGAATATTATAATGAAATATTTTATTTTTATGAGCGAAACTTCATAATGCACCTACTAGGTAATGCGGTAATTGTTAAAACAAAATTATAGTTAATTTTGTTCGATTGTTTGTGGAAATGTATTTATTTATTAGCCTTTCACCCGGCAGCCTTCTCGACGCTCCTCTCTCACCTAGTCGCCCCCCCCCCACCACCACTACCAACCAACGCCCCGCCCCCGCCCGCGCCCCTCTCCACTCCAATCTCACCGCCCCGCTGTACATTGAGGCAAGATCTCGAAAAGCTGTCCAAAAGTCGAAAAAAATATTTAGGGAATTTTAAATAAGCATTTGGGTAGACTGGTTCCCAGAGTATCTAATTTCACCGTTAAAAAAGGTCTAGCGACGTTCTGCATCATTAGAAACGTAGTCGTTGGGCGAGCAGCTGTTTTCGCTTTTGTGCAATTTTCTTCATTCAAAATGAACGAAAATAGTAATTGGGAGTGCAATATATTAAGTATTACAATACTTAAAACGCGTAATAAAATTATTTAAATAATAATTAATATTTAAAAATATACAGTTAATTTGTTAGTTTTTTATGATAGAATCAGTTAAAAGTTCCACAGAGTTCCACAAAAAAATTGTAAAAACTACGTTTTTTACTATTTACCTACTGAAATGTCAAAAAAGCTTCTTGTGAGCTGTTAGTCTGCATTTCGTGTAGAAACATTTTTAGACGTTTTTCAATTTTTAATCCACCACATTGGATTTGCCTTTTTATTTTTGACCATGTTAACTCTGAAATCGGAATCAGCTAACCCATACAACCCTGTTTATAATTTTTTATGAAAATTGAAAAATTTTAGATCGTTTTTAAAAAATTTTAATCCCTCATATTGGGTTCGCTTTTTTTATTTTGTTGCAATGGAGTATACCAGATCCATGATACTGTAACAAGGAAACTTGTTAAAGTATCATGGATCTGGTATACTCCAACGGTTCTTTTTTTTCGGTGTAACATTGAAATCATAATCATCGTGCCCAGAAACCATTGTACACAAAGTTTGATTAAAATTGGATACCGTTTTCATATTTTGGCTATCTTTTTGAGATTTTGCCCACATGTACATGCCCACCGCACTGCCTCCAACGCTCTGTCCCCGAACGGCGGACGTCAGCATTCTTTGTTCATCGTCGTTTCGCACCGTGCATCCGCGTTTCAACTTGTACAGGGAGTGGCGATCAGACACTTCAAGTTAGCATTAATTCACAATTTACGCTTGTTAATGCAGCATAAAGTGGTTACAATTGCGTTGCAAATCATAGAAGCTGCCGCCATCTACTCAAATGAAAAAAATATTTTAATAAATGAAGAGTGGATTATTTTTAACAAGTGTAACATACTAATAGTGTAAAAATTTTCATAAAGAATTGTGGTCTGTTTAGAGATGTAACTCAACGCCTCTTTGGATAGAAAATATTGGTGAATCATTTTCATTTAAAAGATTTCATAGTTGTTAATTTAAACAACTTCGGTGAAAGGTAAATACAGTGTTAGTAAATCCTCGAAACGTTAGGTAAATGCACTCAATTCAAAAGCGACATACACACTTTACAATATCTTTAAAACGAAACTTTACGGTTAGCTTTCAAAATTACAATTATCTTGCCGTTTCAAGAGAGTTCAAAAATAATATGGTTGTTGTACGAAAACGTTTTTCCTCAGCTTACTATGTTAAAACATGAATTTTGAATGAGAATATACTTTAAGATTAAATGAACAAAGAAAATGACGTTTTACAATAAAGAATAGTGAGATACGAATTTTAATCCAAAACAAAAGCAATTCGTCCTTTCACTCCCATTCTGGCTTAGTATACCAAAATATAGCATTTGAAAGTCACGCGAACAAACTTGAATCAAGATTCATACTTACTCAAAGAGTCATATTTTAGCATCATTTCTGTAGTACGTATTCGTTCCTGTAGACCCTAAACTCTGAAACTTACTCTCAGCACATGGCTTATTGATAGAGCGATTAAAATATCGATATTGTTGACATTTGTGGCGGCTCATGACCTCAAAAGTTGGTGGTTTACGAAATAACGTCATTGAGGGGGTGGTCAGGTGCTGACACTGCCATATAACGAATGTATTTGTTTCAGAAATACATTGTGCTTACATGTTTTACATAGTGATATTTCTTCGAAACGATCCCACATAAGTTATCATTACATAAAATTAGAAACGAAGGGTCTGTGCACTCTTCTTTTTGTAAATGAATTTACACGCATGTCCTTTTTAGTGCGCTTGCAGCACAGAAACAGAAGTACTCTTGAAGGGTGGCGCACGAAATGAGTCACCATTTTTCTTACATAATTTATGAGTCCCACTATATATACCGGCGAGCATCTCAACAACAGTTAACAGTAGAGATTGGAGAAACAAATGAGTTACGAAATAAGGCGTAATTCACGATACCGTTGCTAAGAGACTACTTGACCTGTGGAGACTACTTGGCCTGGAGACTGTGGCCGACAAAGGGAGACTGCCGACGCAGCAGCACGAAATGTGTTTCCATTTTCTTGTTAAATCAAAACATTATTGTTAATACAAACTCAAAGGTACATAAACTACAGCGAAAACACTCTTTGGAGAATTGTTCTAATGCAGCACCTGCTCAAAATGTTCACAATTTCGAATCATAACTTCTGCAAACGAACACTGGCATAATTCTGCGACATAAGTCTTTTGTGATGCTTGAAGAATTCTTTGGAACTCATTTAAGTCATGTAGGCATTTTGGGAAGTTTTCCCCTTTAGATACCATGGAGTTTGTTGAAATCTCGACAATGGGGGGGGGCAAAATTTTTCAAAATTGAATCGTCCTGGAAACCTGAGTGAAACGATACACATGTCGAAACACTCATGTAAGAAATCCAAATCGATTATACAGTCTATGGATGGTTCTATTGCAAGGGACACGCCATGTGTAAAACAGTTGTCAAAAACGCCTTTGAGTCACAAGACTTTTCGTTTAATGGAATAGAAACATAGCTGTCGATCAGTGCTGCGCCGTAGTCTTCTTTTGTTGGCCATTGTTGTATATAAACTAGCCTCTTAGTGACGGTGTAGTGAATTACGCGTTATTTCGTAAGTCATTTGTTTCTTCCAGATATTCTGCTAATGCTGTTGAGATGCTCTATGGGATATGTAGTACGATAAATAAATTATGTAAGAAACAAATGGTTACTCATTTCGTGTGCCATCCTGTACATTTGGCAGCTCAACATGTGTATAGCAAGTACAACATTTAATCTTCACCAGCTTAGAATATTGCATTCACATTAGCAATGGATTGTTTAATATAGGCCTTAATAATAACGGCAAGATCTGTTGCCATGGGACCTTAAGTTTACCTTAAACTTTATCCTCGCTTAGACCCAGCGTTTTCACACCCTGACTGTTATTAGTACAGCTAACTTGCACGTACAACGTAGACAGACTGCGGTAGGGGTGAATTATTTCTCTTGGTGCGTCTATTTATGACGTGATTTCTGTATAATGTCGCATTATTTTTGGCGACTGTATCCGTGTCAAACTCGAAAGCAGGGAGGGAGGCAACAACTAGTGTCCGTTCCGATAGGTCAACTAACGCCATTTAGACACACACCCCGCAGTGGCAAACCTCCCTCTGCCCGCACACATGGTTTGCCATCGCCTTTACGTTGCCTTTACATTGTTCAATTAAATGTTAGTAATTTTTGACGATTTATTCAGTTATGAAATCAGGACTGAAGTTTTAGTGTTGAAATTCCCGATTAGATAACCGCGTACGAGCTGATCAAAAGAAAGACGAGATAATTAAATCGGAGAATAGCTGCCTTGTAGCAAAGCTGAATATTAATATTATTAGGCCTGTTCCGCGCGCTGAGCGTTCTCATTTGCAGTTAATGCAAACAAATGGTTTGCAATTACGACTCACGGGGGAATTATGAATGACACTAATATACTTATTACATAAACCTAACTAAAATATTTTAGTAACGGAAAGTGTAGGTTGTAGCGCTGATCTGAAACTGGCACAAGTTCACACATGTTGGGAATTTCTATGCCTGCCATTGATGTAAAAAATGCAACCTTTGATTATTTCTGGAAGGAACTATGTATATCTTGCAGTTCCTGCAAAAATGTTTACGTTGAATTGTTTTGATTTTCAGACTCCAAAAGCTCCTAGAACAAGTGTGTGCACTTTTTAACAATGAGTTTATTTCCAATTAATTTTGAATATTTGTTATGAGCGTTAGATATACAAACTAAATTACTTTAATAAAAAAATGAAATATATATGATTTGAACATATGAATATCTTCTTCTACTAGGTAAATTACTGAAACTGATCTATTTAGTTTAGCATTTTACAATGAATGAAATGTGCCAACTCTCTTTACAAAGTGATATTCTCCTTTGGAGCTAAATATCAAATGACTGGAAGAACAATGCATGCATATTATTCATTGTGCGTGACTAATTATTTTACATCTTGGTTCCATGACTGTTGTCCTTGTGATATTAAATGTTTCCTTCTCTTTTAAAGAAATATTCGATTGTATGACAAAATATGTTTTAATGAACATGAACGTGTTAATGTACGAAATTAACACAGTCAAAGTGAAATCCGAGTTCATTAAAGTACAATCCTTCCTTTAGGAATTTAGCCATACATTTGTACGTACTCGTACGTTGCTCTTGTATGAAATATATGCTCCAATTACAAGACAGTATGAAACGTGACACGTTAAAATGGGGTTACATTATAATTAATACAATATAATTCAAAACTACTACTTTTTAGTTTGATCTTTCAAAAAAGTGATTAATTTTTCAAATAAAATTTAATTACTTATATTCCAAACACAAGTTATAAATACCAGTTTCTAAAATATTGTACAAACTACACTTGTTCACCGGAAGTAAATTAGGCGCAGCGAGAGACCAAAATTTGGAAGGACACAAACTCAGATAAGAACACTTTTATAATATTTTCAAACTTCATTAAAATTGTGAGAATGTTCAATATTTTTGAGTGGAACTGAAATTTCAGAGATAGGGAAATTAATAAAACAATGCATCGTGTCACGTACTACATAGTCTCCCTTACTTCTTGTGTAGCAGTGCATGAAGTCATGCTGTGTACGAAATGCAACTCATAACATTGCACCTATGTATGCATACATATGTGTTGCATTGAATTATAGCATTTCTTCGTACCAATGGCTCTTCGTGTAAAAAAATAATAGTAGGTAAGGTAAGTGCACCAAAGGCTGGCACATTTACGAAAATAGTTTAGAATTACCAAATAGCTTAGTTTTACTACATAAAACCAAAACATCATCAAGTGCAGCAGAGACACGAAATTGGATGACGCAAGGGAATGTTCTTTGGTAGTATACGTATTTATACAGTAACGCTGCTCCGTGTTAAATGCCCTATGACGAAGTGTTGGTCAGCGACTCTACCGACCCACACTGAGATCAAGGAATACATAGTCGCCGTATAATTCGTAATACAGCATCGTTCTTCTAAATCTAAACAAAAAGTATTTTTTAAATATTTTTTTGATTTCTTTATGCATATAACTAAAACAAGTGAAGAACTTTTTGAACAATATTTAAGGAAAGAAATTATTTAAATCCAATGAATGTTGTCCATTGAAAGTGAAGTGTGGAATCATGAGTAATAAGTATTTGTATATTGTTCATGAAAATATCTAGAAATGTAAGTAATCTAAGTAGTAAATAAAGGTATTAGGAGGTAATAACAAATTTTTATCTTTCCTTTCTAGGTCTATTGAACATGTAAAAAAACACATAACTCGGGGTTCTTTCATTCATTATTGCTGCATTTAATTGCATAACACTGCGCTCTTTTGACAGGGTTGTTGATTATAATGTGTCAGCAGGAAAAGTATAAGAATTCATTTGGTGCATATCAAATATGTTCCGATACATGCCAAATGTAAGGCTAAAACGTTGGTTCGATGTAATTTTTCGTGTTTTTAATGACTTGCCCTTGAAATTCTTGGAATATAAAACCATTAAGTCTAGAAATAATAAAAATTATTTTTTAAGACTTTAATTATATGTTAATAAACGCAATTTCACAAACAAATCCATATTCTCCAGTAGATGCTATCCGTTGTTCTACTTGATCTTCACCAGGATCGCTAGCTGTATACGCCGCGCATCCTAATTAGCCAAAAAAACAGTCTGATCTGCGCTACTGTATAAATACATATTGTGGTAGTGTCAGCTGAAAGACCAAGAACAACGCAAATTCAACGCGCAAAACTTTCAGAAGGGCCTAAAAAGTCAGATCTCGCAGCTTGGAAGGAGGACCAAAAAGAAAGAAACATTAATACACGTGAAGGTTACGAGGGTAGTGACAAAAACTTTATCATGATTTTAAGGAACAAGAAAATGATAGTTCAGACAATAAGTTTTTACATTGTCATCATTCTCATCAACGTAATTTTCTAGCCAATCAGACAATTTGCAAATATATTTTGACTAAATAGTGAGAAAGTTACTAACTTTAAAAATTCTAATGAGGCCTCTTCAAAATTAGGGGGTCTTATATTCAGAGTGGACTTATTTTTGGGTAACTACGGTATAGTTAGGTAATACGGTATAGAGTACTACAGAACGAAGCACAAGGTTGTCACGCAGAAATATCAATAATGATGTGTAGGGTGATCACTTCATTATATAAAAGTCAATGTTTGGGTATCTGTTAATTATTGGTGCACTTACCTTATGTACACACATACTGGGACGATTTCCAGGTTACTTAATCATATAAATCTTTAGTTCTTTCTTTATTTTCATGAAACGTTCACGCACAATGTGATATGTGTGGGAGGATTTATGCCATACAAATATGTTGTTACAGGTACTGTAGTAGTCATGTGGTCATGCCCTACCTCCTTCCTTCCCCCGACTTTTTACCTTTTTGTAGAGTAGTTTTTGTCAAATTTTAGTGAGAGCAACAGTGAACTAGATACTCAGTGTGCACTTCGTCAGGTAAGTGTGTAACAATAGGACTTGCACATTTCCAGAGTTATCAGAGTGTTATCTATCTGCACTTTCTTGATGACTTATTCTCAGCTCTCTTCAGACTGTGCTTGACTTTACTAAATGACATCTCAAGCTTCTACTTAGGGATGATTAACTTATCAATATATAACATTATGATGGCCTACTGAATGAATAATAACAATACTGTGCTCGTATGTTTGTACAACTTTATTCTATCCATACGTATATGCTTATATTGTTGAAGAGAAAGTATTTTTAAAACTGGGCCCTCAAACTATATTTATGTGGCCATTAAGTAGAACTGGCCTAAATATGTAGAGTAGTGTTTTCTGAAACAATAATAGTTATGCAAATATGTATAAATGTAAGATGGATGTTGTTGGCTGTTGAAATATGCATATCCCAAAACTTCTTCCAGCCTTCAAAATAAAGGCAAGAAAATATGAAAAATGCAGAATGACAGACTGTCTGAACTGTTGCACATTTTGTTCAGATACAAATTAGAACTCTTGTGATGCAGCATTTGTATAACCAAGAGAATTTTCAGAAGACATTTTGATGAGACTGAAAGGTGTGGGTTTTAATTGATTCAGTACTCAATAAGAAGTTCAGTAATGTCAAAACCTACTTTTCTTGATACAAAATTTAGGAGAATTTTGGTCATGTTGACTACTGATAAAAATTATCATGCTAATACGTTCTTCATCTATATTGTAATTCATTTCATATTTTTGCAATTAGGCTTGAGAAAATAAACGTAATGCAAATTACAAGATTGTTATGTTTCTCTTGGTGAGACAAAGTAGCAGAAAATAATATAAAGTTTTTCTCTGATGATGTGAAAGAATGGAAGTGAATGTAATAAGAAACTCAGAGCAAAATTTCAGTTAGATCAATGTTAAGAATGAGGTATATTCAATATTTATTCAAAATGGAAAAATAATGTATATAACCAAAACACTATATAAAAATAAAATATTACAGTAATCTGGCATTTATCATCATAGAAAACTTTATCTCATTGACAAATAAAATATCCATATTTTAACGATGCTCAAGGCATTGTTCTGAATTTCATAAAGAACGGAAGGAAATTGGTACTGAATGTTGCTATGGCTGTGATGCTTAAAATTATCTGAGCAGGCTTTGCCAGGAAGGGTGAAAAAATTCAAAATTCATAACATAAATGTTACTGGCAGCTCACATTGTCTAAAACATTTATATTTTATTTTTATAGTAGATATTTAATTCAATATATGGATTTCAACATCCAAACTGTAATGTTGAAGAGTAAAAAGTTGTAGCTGCCATTTCATAGCTTTCTTGAGGCAGATAAGTAGTAACTGTAAAAGGCAGCTCATCAATGAAACTGTTATTGACAACTCTAGAAAAAAATGTAATGGAATTAAAATTAAAATTATTAATACAGTATTTTGATGTTATGAATATCCCTAAATTTAATAACTTCTTTATAGTTTGTTTCTTTTCATCATTTGAATACAATTTTTCTATGTCAACCTCTAGTCTCTCATTCTGCAAATCTGTTCCAGTAGTAAAATCCTATACGTACTATTTCTTAAAAACTGAACATATCTGTTATGTAAAATTGTCTGAAAACGTTTTTATCATTTATAAGACGCATGTTGCACAGTCCATAAATGTTAAATATGCATACAACTATCTGTTGAAATGAGCAGATTAAATGAAACAAAGAAATATGAAACATAGAGTAATGGTAGAGTAGACTTACTTAATCTGTGAATATTGGACAATCGTTAATTGTATGCTTATTGTATGAATATTTAGCAGTTGTTAAAAAAAGCTGAATTTATAAGTATATTTTAGTAAAAACGATTTTTAGTTTGTAGACCTTAGTCATAATTGTGTTATTTTACCATTCTGTTTCGTATTTTTGTTCATGATTGTAATGTGTGATGTTAGTTGTACCTGCTAACTGTCAATGTATTTAAAAATTGTGTTGAGGAGTATGTAAATTACTCTTATTTTAAGAACATTTAAAGCAAATAAAATTGTTTTGAAAAGTGTTTGTTGGGAATGAAGGTACCTAATAAACCTGTGATTGCAGTAGACCATTACATGCTTATTCAGTGCATTTCCTTGAAGAGTGAACGACCCGCAGGAGCGGGGTAAACATCGCTGAGTGCCTACTTCATGAAATTAATTCTACAGTACAAACAAAATGTAATGATTTGTATATTACAATATTTCACCACTATTTCTACTTTAATATGAAGAGTATTATATTTAATAATATTACTTTTTTTGCATGCAAGTACGCCGACTTGGACCACACGTGCATAGACGCTGTACTTTACAGGGGCTCAGAAACATTTTCTCGGTGTCAAGCGCATGTAACTTTTTATCAAGGGTTCAGCATTTAGCTGGATACGATTTTTATCCCCTTAAGTTGTTAGCCCTGAAGGTATAAAAGATGAAATGATAATAGTGATAGGAGACGAACACAAATACACCAATGCCCGACGCGAGACTCGTGCCCACAATCTTCTTGTCCGAGCCCGCTACGGCACTATTGTCTTAGCGATCTCGGCCATCTAATTGCCTTTTCACTTTCCTGTTTACATACGTATATACGAAGTAATATACATAGTATAGGAAAAGTTATGCAATACTGCGCGTAAAAACCGGCGGATTTTCAGCAGAACAAAAAACATGGCCAGGCCCTGATAACAAATAACTGAATAAATTCAGTTGCTAAATTAAAAAACCAATTGCCAGCAAAACGTCTGTCAGTCTGAACCCCACTAGCTTCTACGAAAACCATACGTACAATTTTTTTCAAAATAAATATTCCCCGGTCGATCTGGTTCCACTCAAGGCGCGACGATTTTGAAAATCTGTCTTCAAAATGAAGGCGTACTTTACATGAAGCCCCCGGACATTTTTGAAATTCTCTCACGGCTTCAATTTTTTCTTTAAATTTCTTGTAAGAATAAACTAAAATGCACTTATAAACATGGCATAGCTCATATTTCACGATTAACTCTAAATATTCAAAAATTGCAAAGTTTTGAATTTTTTGCGGCGTCTTCCTACAACTACTAACTTGAAGATAGAGATTTTCATTTTTCCCCTTTGTCAGTTCGTGCATTGTAATTTACATTTTTTTCAGTTGTTTTCGTACAATATTGCGTGCAATATGAGCAATTAAAAATAACAAAATCAAGATTTTCTCAAAAACCACTCCAAATTTTTTCATTAAACTTTTGTTAGGGATAATGTTAAATGGACTCTATGCGATGACATAAATATAAGTTTGCTCAATTTTTTTGTTTTTTCAAAAAATAGACTGTGAACACTACTAGTGCCTTAAACCATGCGTAGGATTTTTTTTTCAAATTGAAGAAACCCCTGTCCGCCTGGCTCGAGTCGAAATTTTGAGAGTTTGAAAAACTTTCTTCAAAATTTGAGGGTAGTTTACATGAAGCCCATTTTCCACATTTTCTCAAAAACAGCTCCAAATATTTTCTTTAAATTTCATGTGAGAATAGAGTAACCTACTTATAAACGTGGAATATGTCCAATTTTCACGGTTAACTCTAAATTTTTGAAAATTTCAAAAGTATGAATTGTTTTCGGTGTCTTTCTACAACTATAAAATTAAATATAGAGATTTTCCCTTCAAATACAATTTATTCTCCATAGTGACTTCTTCCATTAATGTCACGTAAATTTTTTGAAAATTGTAGTAGTTTTCACGCAATATTGCGTGCAATATGAGCAGTTTTAAAAAATTACAAAAAGATTTTCTGAAAAACGGCTCTAAATTTTTCTTTAAACTTTTGGTAGGGATAGTGCTAAATGTACTCTATGAAATTACATAAACTCCATATTACGCTATTGCTTTGATTTTTCAAAAAAATAATTTATTTGACTTCTCTCAATTTGTTAATATTTACATTAGCGTCGATTTATTCACATTATTATATTAGTGAGTACATATGCTATAAATAATGTTCTATAAAGCTACTCGAAACCTCAAACTTTTCTGTCAAAACTACCGTCCGCAATTTCATATACCGTATAAAACAGGCTTTAGTAATGGTTATGTAACAATAATATATCGCGTTTCTGTCTACATCAACACATTTTAGGCAATGAGTGCTTACAAAAAAGCACGCAGGTAGCGATGGGCGCTGCCAACCATAGGCACATATTTTCGTATCAATTGTTGCCAAAAGCGCGATTTTTGCCATAAATATAACTATTTTTCAGTATGCATTGTTGTTGTTTTATGAAAGTTCTACTAAGGCGTTCTTTATGGAACACTATTGCGTGTTTCGAATACATACAATTATTTTTTGCCATATCTCCATGATATTTTAAGGTCATTCTTTAATGTTTTATTTTATTTTAAAAGAATACATGCAACCAAAATACGCGTAATAATTTTTCATATCATTCACTCAATATTTCTCGTGGCCCGAATTTGGTGTGAATCCTGCACGTATTTCATTCATTTCAACGAGAAATAACGCAAAAAATACTCGATTTGTCAAACTATTGTACATGATCTTTTTTAAAGAGCTAACTTTGTACAACATACTTAGTCTAAAGAAAAAAAACGGATTTTCAATTTTGTAGTTTTTTTTATTTTTTTTTTATTTTTGCAAATAAAAAAAAGAGCAATATCCAAAAATGGGATTAGCATCATATTTTTTACTGTGACGTTTTACATATGTGGGGAACTTTTAAAGAAAAATATTTGAAAATGCTATCATATCCTCATATCTTAGTATCAATTCTCTTCTCAACCGCAGTCAGACGCCGCGAGATTCTCTGCGTATGGCGCGGGAGAGGGTAATATGATTGGCTAATCAGGGATGGATGTTGAAATCGTTCTGGAACAATAGCGAAGCTTTTGGAGTTTCTTGCAGTTGGCGACGGTCACGTTGCCGTCACGTGTGCGATCACGCGTGAATTTCTTCGAAGGGCTGTGACGTCGCGGTTGCTCGCAAGCAGTCGCGAACTGTCAGGCCTACGCTCCCTCCACTAAGGTCTCTGCGCTTGTTTCTGACGCCACATTTAGAAGGGAAGCTAGGCACAACACTCTGGACTGGGTAGGCGCCTCCACAACCTACGTCTACGATCAAAACTCGAGAATCTTTAAATTTATAATTGACAATATTGTTATAATGTATCACTAACATTGTAATTAACAATATTTTCTTTAGAGATGGAAGCATAACAGTAATTAACACACCATTGCAAAATCTCATACGGTTTTGCATAGCCAAAAACGTTGAAACAATATTAAGAAAGTTACAGGTGTTGAAATCTAATGTTCCCTTGATGTTCCCTTCTATACATATTCCTAGTGACGCATTGTGTTCGCTAGTAACGTAGCGCCAACGCCAACGTAGAGAAGGGGTTGGTCAGTTCCATGGAGCTATGAATATATGGATGGCATGACGTCACAAATTGAAGCAACCTCTGCCATATTGGTGAGTCCAGACAATACCTTGTATTATTACACGCGCAACTTTTCTTGAACGTTGAATTGCAGAAATGCGGGTAGAGTGGGGATATTAGTTAAGGCTAAATGCACCGAAAAATACTTGTAG
>BOPP01000289.1:18308-47405 GCA_017312745.1 Gryllus bimaculatus
GCACCCTTGCTCCCCCCTTCCTCCTTGCCACGACCCTGCTCCCTCCCGCCATGTCCCGCCCCTGCAACCTTTCCCCCCTAGCCCCGCCCCTTCACCACGTGCCCAAGAAGGCGTTCCGCCACGCCCACGCACGAGCTGCGCGAGCGTTGGCTCAGAGACAGCACTGCTTTTGCAGCGACTCTGGCCCGTGAGGACGACGGTTCGACACCCGACGAGGGTTGATTTCCAACATTAGCTGTGCAACTACGTCTATTGATTGATTGATAGGCTAATCCGGACTATCAACTGCCAAGATGTTTAGTTCTGAAAGTGTAGTGCGTGTTTTATCGCAGGGGGTGGCGGTGATCTTCTCCCGTTGGTTGGAGATGTCCAGCGCCGACCTAACGACGACTATCAGGGTGTTCCCTAACCAAGTATCTCCCACCAGTGGTTCACCGCCCCTGCTCTAACTGCCGGATGGTCTCCATAACCGACATGTGTGGTAGAGTAGTGCTCGTGAATGTGTGTGCATAAGTAATGGGTAAGGTCATCACAAGGAAGAGGAAGGAAAGATAGTGCGCGGTCAGTGACCTTTTGTTAGAGTACTATTCCTGCATTCGCCTGATGGTGATCGGAGAAACCACAGAAAACTTCTGACCAGAGCAGACGACCACCCGATTTCTCCTCCAGACAGCGGTACAAATCGTTCTAACTGACAATCCAGAGACTTAAATACTACCACCCTTGGGACTCGAACCTAGGACCTCCCGGTCAGACATCAGTTGATGTCCTGAGCCACCTCTCCTGGTAGATACGTCGAGATGTCTAGACAATAATTCTAGTAAAAGCTGCGAATATCCAAACACTACCCTAATAAACTGAGCATGAACGAAGTGCAATCATTCGACCGCCTTCTTTGCTCTTTAAACACACACACACACACACACACACTTACACACACACTTACATGCACTGCACCTTCACACTTGTCGGGAGCTTAGAGCTCGTCGCGACTAGGGATGTGCCACGCCAAGCAACGGATAAATCATCACAGATCTCATCATCCAACGATTATGAACACCGCCACCTCCCGATATAAACATTTTCTAGATTAACGGAAGTATTGATCACAACATTTGCTGTGCCCGGATACTCTAATCAGACAATATCCGTTTTACACGAAACATTAGAATTTGGAATGTTTTTAACGACGATCGCCAGCACGTGAATTTTTGAGATTTTTGAAGACAAAAGAGGGGATTCACAATGACGAGAATTTGAGGAATTTGTAATGCGGGGATTCTTCAACCAAAACTTATATTGAAAGTAATAGTGGATTGCAATAAAAATAAACAATGCGCGAAGATTTCATAATCTGGCAACAAATGTCGCACCCCTTAACGCTTCTCAGAAAATAACGAACCATCATTTCCATATTCCCGCGGTAATAACACTCCGTTTCGGCGACTCGGGGGCAGCACTCGCCATGCAGAGAGACGCCCGCGGAGAGGCCTGGAGGGGAACGGCAGTCGCCGGCGAACGGGGCAGAAGAGCTAACGCATTTACGAGCGTCAAACGCATAAATGAGCAATAAATCCTTGCAGAGAGCGCCGGAGGCCGGGACAGGGGCGGCGTGGGCGAAAGAGGGGACAACACTGCCGCCGACGCCGCCGTCGTAAGTCATTTGCGCAACACTTGACGACCTCCGACATTGGCTCCCGCGAGGCCGTTATTTCGGTAACTTTCTCGTAACAAATTAGTTGTCTTAAAGTTACAGACTCCGCATTTTTTTTTCTTCTGTCGCTCTCTTTCCCTCAACGGCTCTCGTACATCATTAAACGACCGTTCCTTCCACCCTCTGTCGAGCTCTCGCAGAAGAAGGAAAGACGGAAAGCTCGAAACGCCTGGGAACATCTTAAAGAAATCATCGTTTCGCGCACAGAGCTCTTAAACAAGAGGATTTCGTCGTAAATCTTCTTCGCTTTCAATACCCCTCTCGTGGGAGCTCCGTGGCACGCAAGCGCCGGCGACTGCGGCGCTGCGGTGGCCTCCAGAGGCACTAACGAGTGGGGGAAAGGAGGGCGGAGTTAAAAGAGGATTATTCAAGGCGTGCGGGCGTGAGATCTGTTTAGTGCAGAGATAAGAATCGGTGCGGAGGAGCAGAGTTGAAGGAGGAAGTTTGCAAAGCACGAGGGATACGAGTGGGAGGGCGTCGTGGCGGAGATGGGAAAGGGCGTAATGACATTCCGAAAAACTGAACTTCCGGAATCAAAAGAATCCTTTGATATTTCACCAGACAGCTTGTTAAGGAAAATCAAAGAGTGATTCGTTGAACCGCAAACATCCGAAAGCGCATAGGTTTTTTTGGAGAGTCTAGAACTAATTTTGAATTACGTTCAGTAAAATGTTATGATGAGCTAAAATTGAAAGAGAGACTTTTCAGTTCTAGAAATGTAGCAAACTCTATTTAATCTCTCTCTTGTATATATATATATATTATAGTATAGTAGTATAGTAGAGTAATATATATTAGAGTATATTATTATATAGTATAGTATCATATATGGAGTTGACACAAAAGTGAAGGAGTCTCAGAATAGAATCATTATTTAATACGGCATGCGAACGCAGCGAAGACATAAAATATACGTATTCGCCAATGAATATATAATGAGAAACTTGATGAGAGCTTGACATCAAACATCGAACACTAATCAATCGATCCCCAGTTAAATACTTACAACATGTTTATCACACATGTGAGGAGCTGACATGCCAAGAGCTAATTGGAGCTGTGGCAGGTAACGGGGTGTGGAGGGGCTTGTAGGGTAGAACGGTGAGCAGAGCTGCTGGGAGGAGATTGCTAAGGGGAGTCTGACAGCAACAACATGATCATTTACACATTTTAACAAAAATTTAGATTGTAAATTATTTAGGCTTTGCTGAACACAGTGATATGACGTTTATTGAAAAATTGGGATACCAGTGGGTGTTTATCTTTACAGCATGATATGGGCGTGTTTCTTTTGTTAAGATTCTTTATATTTGTTTATTCGTACATCTAAGTATCTAACATAACTGTGACTATAGAATATTATAAGAGGCTCTATTCATTGGTGAAAATGTCACAATTGTAACTTCTTTAATTTTTTAGTGTCATACAGAAATATTGATTTATTTACATCTGTTCTGTGTTTATGAAGTAAGAACTACGGGTTTTTAAAGAAGTATACTTTACTCAGTAATATATATATATATATATATATATATATATATATATATATATATATATAACTGAGCTACTTAAACAA
This sequence comes from Gryllus bimaculatus, assembly GCA_017312745.1. NCBI lineage: Eukaryota > Metazoa > Arthropoda > Insecta > Orthoptera > Gryllidae > Gryllus > Gryllus bimaculatus. The sequence continues at coordinate 21,599 of BOPP01000289.1, forward strand.
TGTAATGATATGTCCTGTCCTTTGGCTCGATAGCCTAATACGGGCTTTGAGAGACCAGCGGTTATCCCAGCCTCTCGGCCATGAGATATGGACTTTATGTGGTTAGCACGAGGAGATCTCTCCACCGTATATAGTGCTCTTCTTAACCTTAGGGAGGTATTTCTCATCATCACACACCAATAGATAATGGGACATTCATATAGGGAAAATGCGCAGTTATAATTTTGCCCCGACCGGGAATCGAAGCCAGGGTTGCGTCGTGAAGAGCAACGCTAAACCACGAGCCACTGAGGGCCTTCAAAACAATGACATAGATCGCAACATTTTTCGAATTGTGCATTAATGTGTCTAGTTGTTAAAATTAGTTTGTATTCTTTTTTAAAATTCTGGAAAACGGTTTCACGATATCCTATTGTAATATATAATATTACTGTACCACTTGGTACAGGTTGTTTTGAATATGTTTGTATGTTTTGTTGTTTAAATATTTTACGAGTACCTTGTGTTAATGTATTTGCATTTGTGCTACTGCATTTTGTGTTATATTCATTTCTTGTATATTATGTTGTTTGTGAGTTTTGTTTATCTTCAATCCTCCGCATTAAATTAATCAAGAAAAGTCAAAACAATTGTAAAATAATGTGTACTAGAAACCAATTGACGACTGTACTACTTGTTTTATCGGAAGTAATTTGTAATTAAACTTGTATACTATTAAGCTGTGAGTACACATATAAATTAGTAATAGGATAGGCTTGTAAACAAATTACAAATAAAATTGAATGGTATATAATGTTCTGTGAACAATTCAAAGTTGTAAGTAAAGTACATTCTGAGACTTTTCCACTCTTGAAATTAAAACCTATGTTTAAGTATGGATATAATACGATTCAATAAGTGCGCTGTAACACAAAAACATTATCGCTCTTTCTAACTGGTTTTTGTTACCGCCATTCTCTACTGGCCAATAATAAACTGCGACTCGCTTACTTTAGGACGCGGTATGTCGATGTCCAATAAACCGCGTATGCATAAGTTCTATAACATAACCTCATTGATTTTGAAATGCACTTGGAATTAATTATTTTCAATATTTAGTGCATTTTGGAACTCTGTTGGACGAAATTTAATTAGTCTAACAGTCCTAATAAATACCAGCCATTCTTTGTATATTCTCAGATAAATCCTCTCGTCGCAAAGCGAGTTGGGTATTTATCGACAAATTGCTAAGCACTCATGGTATTACCGATGACTATTCCGTGAAATGAAAACCAATAATGTTTAACTATACATACAAAATGCCCCAATTAGGGCGGTGGATCTCGAATGTTTACCACATTCATTTCCTATCCGATTTTTTTAATGCTTCTTCCCACTGGCCAATCATAAACTGCGACTCATCTATCTTAAGGGGGATTGATCGGTGATTTCCTAAGAGGAGGAAGGGAGAGGGCGAGTGGCCGCTCCGAGGCGGGGCTGACTGACCGCGTATGAAGCTGTTTGATTTTAACCTAGATTTCAATATTCAATATTTCAATATTTGGCGTATTTTGGCACTGTAGGACATAATTTCTCTCGTGGAATAGTCCTATTAAATATCACTTGTGCTTTGGAAATCCTCAGATAAATCCCCTCTTCCCTTGGCGAGTGGGGGATTTATCGCTGGTTTCCTAAGAGGAGGGAGGGAGGTGGTGCCTGGCCGTCGCGAGGCGAGGCTGCCCGACCGAGTATGAAGCTGATTTTAACCTAGCTTTCAATATTTCAATATTTGGCGTAATTTGTAGGGCATAATTTCTCTCGTAGAATAGTCCTATTGAATACAACTAGGGCTTTGGAAATTCTCTGATAAATCCCCTACCCGCTTGGCGAGTGGGGGGGATTGATCGGTGATTTCCTAAGAGGAGGAAGGGAGGGGGTGCCTGGCCGCTGCGAGGCGGGGATGACTGACCGCGTATGAAGCTGATTTTAACCTTGATTTCAATATTTCAATATTTGGCGTAATTTGGAACTGTTTGGCATAATTTCTCTCGTGGAATAGTCCTATTGAATACAACTAGGGCTTTGGAAATTCTCAGATAAATCCGCTCCTCGCTTGGCGAGTGGGGGATTTATCTGGGAGGGAGGGGGCGGGGCTGACTGACCGGAGTTGAAGCGTCGGCTGGCGCTGATGGTGTGGTTGGAGAGCGTGGCGAGCGCGCTAGCCACCACGCGCTGGCGCTCGCGCCCGCCCACGCGCGCCACGCAGCGCAGCGCCATCGTGTCGTGCGGGCCCTGGAAGAAGCGGCGCTCCGTGGCGAAGGTGAGGCCCAGCGTGCGCGTCACCAGCCCCTGCGCGTCCGCCTCCTCGCGCAGCGGCATCGTCTCCGCCAGCCACTCCTCCGGCGCCTGCGCACACAACAGACACACACACACACTCACTTTGCGTTACACGCTGCGTGGCCCCTTCACAGACATTCCGATCATCTATGCTAAGGCAGCGCACACGGCCCTCCTCGAGTGCCTGTGCACACCAAACACACACACACAGGCTTTGAGTTACTCACTGTTTGGCCCCTTCATAGCCATTCAGATCATCTATGCCAAGGCCTGCCACGCCATCGCACACGGCCCTCCTCCGGCGCCTACAGACACCACACACACACACACACACACACACACACACACACACACGATTTACATTACACACTACATGACCCCTTCACAGCCATTCAGATCATTTATGCCAAGCCATCGCACACGGCCCTTCTCCCGCGCCTGCGCATAAAACACACACACACGCTTTAAGTTACAACTGCATTTTCACTTCACAGCCGTTCAGATCATCTGTGCCAAGGCCTGTCAAGCCATCGCACACGGCCCTCCTCCGGCCGGCAGACACCACACACACTCGTGCGTTACACACCGCACAACACTTACAGCCCCTTCGCAACCAATACGATCTTTTAAATGATCTTGGCTGTCCGGGTGACGCCGCGTCGGAGGCTGTGTTGCCGACGTTTCGACCACCTTATCGTGTTTTTCTTCAGGGCTGGTCTGCAAAGAAGACCACGATAAGATGGTCGAAACGTCGGCAACACAGCCTCCGACGCGGCGTCACCCGGACAGACAAGATCATTTACATGACTCCGGCCGCGGAAGCCTACGACTTCAGTAAGACCATTTGTACCAGGGGTTTGCAAATCTCAACCCGCCAAGCCATCTCATGTGAAGGCTCTCTGCGGTCCGGATGACGCTCTGACAAGGGCAGTGATGATGACGTTTCAACCATCCCATCGTGGTCTTCTTCACGGATGGAGTGCTCCAGGATGGTTGGTGTTCGGGATTACTATCCTGACACACTCCATCCCTGAGAAAGACAACGATGGGATGATAAAAGCGTCATCATCACTGCCCTCGTCACAGCGTCATCTGGACCGCAGAGAGCCTTCAAATGATTTCGGTCGAGGAAGTCTGTGACCGTATTTGTGATCTCAGGTGGCGTGAAGGTTCTCTCTCCACTTTACACTAACTTTCAAGTAAGTGCACTCCAACGTTGATATTGTGAAACCTGCGACCAAAATTCATACTCAAACATCGCACTAACTGGCCTTTCCTGAACTGTTCTTGTAATGGTATTTATTGTCTTATTAAATTGTGTTAATGAACCCTTTAAGTGTCACTTTGTTGTAGTATTGTACGTGGTTCCCAAGCTCGTTTTGAAACAGTTCAAATAAAACTATTGAATTGAAACCTAATACATTAAATTTCTTAAATGAAAAATAAGTTGGAGACATATGCGCAAGCTATTGGGAGTTGACAATGGAACCCTCAATTACAAAAACGTTGCATACCCCTGAACTATACTAAAAAAACGACATGTAAGGGATATAGACATAACAAAAAGTAGTATATGAATAGACACACAGGCTCTTCAGGTTTGTCGCAGTGTTCTTGCAAATTTTGATAATACAACACAAATTCATAAATCATATAATCAATCTGTGGCTAATTGCACCACAATCGTTATTTTTTGGACAGTATCGGTGCAACAGAACTAGTACATAATTGAATCGCGAGAGGCCAGTAGCAGTGCGTAAGAATTTAAAACATTAAGAGCAGTGAAGTGTAAAATAAAAAAAGAAAGAAAATAATTGTATTTTATTAATATATTTTATCCAATTACAATATAACCTATCTTAAACAGCGTTATTTATATAAAATTGATTCTTTCCTGTTTCACGAGGATTGGATAAGAAAGAAGTTTGGGGCACGTTGAATATTTTGCTAGTATAGGATAGAATGAAAGTGTAAGCAGAAGTGTAGGCTCTACTTGACGGTCCGGGAAACGCCGCGTTCTTGACACAGATCCCAGTCTTTCGGCCGTCATGTTGAGACCCTGCTAGAGCCCAAAAGCCTAAAGATCGCAGCATAACGGTCGAAACGTTGGCATCTATGCCTCAGACTCGGAGTCTTACGGGCAGCCGAGTAGGTACCTTAGATAAAAGTTTAAACGGTGCTAGCGCGCACCGTCAAGAAAAACGTATTTGTTTTGTTATGTCATGTTATGTTATGTTATGTTATGTTATGTCAAGTTAAGTTCACTTGTTTTATTTATTTAACGCCAAAAAAACGTTTAAAACTTAATTGACGTACCACAGGGAGCTCTGGATTCTGTGCACGTTTTTTTAATAAACTGATTTCTGTATCACAAGCCATATTCAAGATAATTTAAGAATACAGATGGAAATTAGCGATTTGGCATGAATTGGTAAGAAAATATTCGCTCCGGTGCAATAATAAATATTTGAAAAGACAAATAAGCTACAGATTTTTGCTATTAACCATCACCGTGCCTTTTGTGAAGATATTGACGTTCTGCCATGAGAATATAAAGAACGATAATTTGAATAACTATATTTCCTACTAAACTTTAGAAGATATGGAATGATAGTGATGTTACATTTACCCCCAGAGAAAATTCAACGCTCCATCTTACAACGTTCATTCACACGATCAAGGAAACTGCACGAAAAACCTGATCGCGATGAGAGTCATTGACCCCAAACCTGAGGATATAATATTTGTTACAGACATATTTAGTCTTTTAAAATTATACAATCCAAATGGTAAATATTTCATTAAATATTTTGTTAATAACAATATTAATTTTGTTTTTAATGCACAGCATACTCTCTGATTGTATAGAAATAGTTAATGCAGCAAATACGTTTTCCTTGAGATTTAAACTGATATTGATTTTAATCGAGTAATGTCATTTGGCAAATGTATTGTAAAATATTGTACACGTATTGTATGTGAATTTTGATAGTGAGCTGTTGATACTGACAACTCATGAATATGATTACTACGTCGAGTGTGTTAGTTATAGACATCGATGTTTGTCGAAAGTATGTTCTCATCCCTGAGTAAATCATTTTTGACAAAACAAACAATTTCGTAATTGAAGAAGAAAGAAAAAGCATAGTTTCGTCAGCATAGCATCCTTATTTCCTCTTCACAAATATTGCAATAATCTTCGATGTATGTTTGAATGATACCAGTTTTGGTATATTATAAAGAAACTACTTTCATATTCATGTCCTTTGCAAATAGTTTCATTAATAACGAATACTCACTTTGATAAAATTCATACGTTTGAATTTTAAGAAAATGGGAATACCTTCGTAGCACTTTGTAGTAAGAGTTATTACCTCAAGCGTTCTAAATATGTCTAATGTAAGTATTACCTGCCAAATAAATAAATAACTACTGCTATTATATCAGACTGCTGCCTTTCTGAATAGTCATCCTTGTATGAAAATTGTATAATATTGAAACATTTACAAAATATGTACTGAATTTTATTTTACCCGATCGCCTTTATATGTTGTTTACTCATGTCGTCGGAGTCCAGTAATTATTGTATCCCACATTATAAACTCCCTGCAGTATACAAATTGGATTAATATTATGAACAAAGTAAGAAAGGGTACTGTAGACGTCCGTATAATTCCATGAATCAAATGTGAAAATGTACAAAAGGTGATCAGTTAAGATACGTTGAATATTACATGCGAATATCAGAATATCATCATATATCATCATCGAATATCATTAGAAATTACACACATAAGCTGTCAAGCAGTGAATAATTAAGTTGCACAAAGTGATCTACTTTGAAAAACAAATAGCAAAAATCAAATTTTCAAAACACAGAAAACATGAATATTTCTTAAATAAACAACAGAAAAATATAAATGTTGAAATAAACCAGAAAAGAGTGAATTGCAACTGAAGTACAATGGTACCACTAAATAATTGGAAGTGATTCAAATGTTTTATTTGATTTGTATTTTTTTTTTTTTTGAAAAGTGAACGGTAGACATTTGGCTGGAAAATTTTACTGATATATTAAACTTCTAGGCTCGTTGTTCTCTATTTATCTCTTTTGAGTGTACATTTAAATTTATCGTCAATTGAATATTGTTATCAAATGCTGGAACGTGGCATCACGATATATGATTAAACGAACGTATTGATCCGCTGGGGTCATGTTAAAAACTACGGATTGGAGCGTGGACACCCAGATACAGATCTTCCTCTTTGAATGAGCCTCTTTGAACCGTGCGTGAGGCGCGGTTCGCGGTTTCTCCTAGGCCAGCGGCGCATCTGTGTGATCTTCAACTCCTGGGCCCCAGTCAAAGCTCGGACGCGGGCAGTCAACGGGCTGCTCCATGGCGCATCAGATACCTGCTAAACCAGCGGAGCGGCTCGCCATCTGCCGTCTCGATTTCACTCAGTCGGGAGCCGATGCTACGATACAAATAGGCAAATGCATTGAACATGTTCCAGCATGGAACCAATTGACTCCCAACCACGATAAAAAGCGGATTTTAAACGAACGCGAAGAGTCATTTACATTTTGGGATATTTCAAATACTGGTTTCTACAGGTTATTTCTTGTAAGAGTCGCAATACGGACCAAATTATTTTATTTAGGAAATTGTCATAAACCGAAACAGATTGGTTTGCGTTTACCCACTATTTCGGCGATGTGTACACATCTACGAGTATACTTATACTTATCAGACGACTTTCAACTACACTATTACAATGTGCTTTAAGTTTTCCTTTATGATTTTATAGTTGGAGTAACGGAAGGTGTCTGTTCTTCACATCACCTGACTAAGTTCATGTGTCCGAAAGAAAGATGAAGGATAATCGTAGAAGAAAACTGAGTATTACTTAAGTACAAGAGTTCTGGATTCAAATTAACTTAAACTTTATTATTTTGAAGAAAAATTAACATTCACTAAAACGCGATGAAATGCAAAACATTAGAGAAAGGTAAAACTAAGCTCTGTGAGACCGCAGCTACTGTAAAAAACATTTCATTCAGTACTTGGCTGTTCGGGAGATGCTGCACCCTCGGCACAGACGTCGACGTCTTGGGCGCCATTCTTCTATTTCCCTCAGGGCGAAATTAAATTGAATTGATGCCTTGTTTTACATGGCGAGACTTTGGCCATCAAGCCCGCTCTCCGGTCTGACCACGCAAATTTCGCTACGCTCTTTACACCCACTAGCGGAGAAAGGAGGTATTTCTTGGGCGAAAAACAGGCGATTTGAATTTAGCTTAGAGGCTTCATTTAGGCTTGAGGGCCTTTTACATGCAAGTAACTCTACTATCATGAGGCAGCCGGCTTTACTTCCCCTCCGAAGGAAGGCGTACGAATGATTTTCCCCCCTTCCAAATCCACGACTTTGATCGAGTTTGAAACCGCCAAATGCAGGAGATGGTCTGCACAAGAGTTCCTCAGTGCGAAGAAAGCATTGACGAATCAGGGAACGGGCCCCCGTGTACGGTGGGAGAAGAAGGTCGGACGTCATTGAAACGTTTTTAATTTATATTTCTTCTTTTTAAGGAAACAATAGTTTGATTTTTAGTCGTTGAATATAATATAGAAATTTGTATCATCAGTGTTCATATAGTTTAACGCGTTTATGACCTTAACGGGTAAACCATAATGGGTTTACAAGAAAACGTCATGTAGTTGTCGGAATTGGTGAAACATTTTGAAATAGTTTCATGTAGTTGAGTCCGCAAAGTGTTTTGTAGAATGACAAGTAATTTTAATTTTTCCACTTGTGCAATCTAAATCTTTAAAGTTATTTGAAAGACCTTTTATTTCTACATAAAGAGAGAAAACAAAAAAGTCCGAGAGAAATTAAAGGCTATTTGTAGTTTATATACTTTTAAAATTGTATAATAATGGATAAGTCCCAATAATGAGATTAAAATACGTGACACATATCACAAGAGATTATTTTATCAGACAGGAGAAAGAGTTTGTTCCTGATGAAACGCATGTTGATGTACAACTGACGCAGATATATTCGTGTAGATATTTCTAAAAACATATCCATGTAGAAATATGCACGTGGCTTAAGGTTAAATAATCTTATTTGAAGAAGGAAATCGTTTGAAACGCACGCAAATAGGCTTTTGCTCTGAACTCTGCGTACGAATGTAAAATCCAATTAAATCTTCATTACAGTCGGTTTTTCTCACAAAGTTGGTGAATATTCACAGAGACGCTGGAAACATTAAAGATTGATGATTTGTATTCTGAACCAAAGACCAGCTGGCTGCTGGATCAACAAACGCTAAACCCGGTTTATGACTTCAGAATTTTGAACCTTTAGGGCCAATTTTAAAATTAGAAAACGTTAATATCTGTGTTTAAATTGACAATATCATAAATTTAATAACCACGCAATGCCTACTTCTGAAGTTCAAGTATTCAATATTTGTTAAATATTGTTTACACTATTTACTTTGCAATGGGAACTATACACAAATGTATTATTTATTTTACTTACAAGTTTATAGTTTCCATTGTAATGTTAATAGTGTAAAAATATTTACACAATGTTCAATGGTTAAACAGCAACCTGAACATTATATTTTATGTATGGTCGTCATATTATTTGTATATAAAGTAAGGTAGGTACTCAAAACGTAATATAGTTGTAGGTACTATAGTTGTAGATACAAGTGTAAATCAAGTTGAAAAAAAATCCTGAATGGCGAAACCACTAAATTAAATATATATTCCTTTGGTTCAACTGTTCCAACTAGTTTCAATATTCGAAGTAGTGTATTTTCATTTCAGCAATGTAATGTTTTCCATTTGTTCGCCTTCCTACAGTCAGTGTGTAACGTAATAATAAATGACGAATAAATTTTCCCTCCATGCACGTGTTCTCACTCCAAACCAACTCATGTTTAGTTCATTAATAAATACGATATTGGCACAACTCTGTAAACTGAATTAGCACGATAAACTTGAATTTTCCCATAAACACAATGCAATGTGAACCTAGCGAAATGACTCTAGAATAAGCACATCAAAAGGTTCATTATCCTATTTTCAATTATGCTCTGTGTACTTTGTATATTGTTCCATAGTCTCCATTTGGTTCTCCTGAAGTGTTTGGGAACTATTTTTATTTCCCAAATAACACTGACGAATGTGATGCGTTCAGCAATGAATGATGTAATTATAAACATTCAAATACTAATTTAATATTCTCTAACGAGGACACATTGAAAATCTTCTCAAAAGAATCAACGAAAAATATCATATTCGTTAAAAAATATCTGTTAAAAAGAAGTTTAATTAATTGGTTATTTTTTTATTTACAGGATTGTTAACTTTTAACTTCGTTAGTCCCGCAAGGTTAGAGCATGCTTATAGCGAATATTTTCCCCTCGTTGGATGGTGAGATCTTCTGCCGAACTACACTATGCTAGCAGGTTTTTCCTAACAAGGTATTTCCCACTAGTGGGGTATCTCTTAGCTCCCGACCGATCTTCCAGCATGTGAAGTAGTGAAGTGAATGTTTGTGTGTGTAAGTTATGGCTGAAGATATATCAAGAAAGGCGAAAGAAGATCGCGTGCCCGTTCATGAGTGTTCTGCTTTGGTAGTTGCCTCGTTTTGACCGGATAACCATGGAAAACTACCTATCAGAGCAGCCGTCTGCTAGAATTCTCCCCGAATAGTGTAATTCGACCTAGATATGTAACTAGTATCGAAAATTCTGACTCTGTCCGTACACGAACTATCAGAGTTGTCCGAGGTGGAGTGACATTAGTTGATGCCATGAGCCACCTCAAGTGGCAACTGGTGTTTGAAGAGAAAAACGACATCCATAAAGTGGCACAAAACTGTTTAGAACATCATCAGGAAAATCTTACGACGGCTAGGTACACTATCATGTCTTATATTTGACATGTAACAAAAATATTTGACGGGTACTGTGGTGTAATGATTAGCGTACAGGACTGTTGTACTCAAGATCGCGTTTAAAAACCAATCAAAGCTCTGAATTTTTAAGTCCGAAAAAAAATTTCGTACGCCTTCCTCCGGAGATAAATTGGTCCGTCCCGTGTTGTTCATATACTATATGTAAAAGGTCCTTAAGCCTAAGAAAAGCCTCTGAGCTAATTGCATACCACGTATTTCGTCGCCGGGGTGATACTTTATTTCTCTGGTATATGGACGAAGAAACATGGATAGGCGGAAGATGTACCAAGCCTCTCCTTGTAAAGTAAGACTTGATTGATTTGATATTTTGACACGAAATGGATTGATTTGTATGTTGCTCCCCATTTATTGAAAAGATTTTCTAGTCATTCTGTGGTCAACAATGATGTATTTTCCTTCTCGTTACTTCTGCTGTACCTCTTCACCAGCGCCTTTGCCACAGAGCGACGTCTTGTTTTACCATGAAAACTATCGACAAAACTAGTAAACGAAAAATCTATGTCCTTCTTGTCAATTTCAAAATTCTAACTAGTGATGTCACCGTTCATGTCCATTTGTTCCTAACCGCAAGATATATCGCTGCCTTCACCGAACTGAATTCAGTTTCTCTAACAACTTTTCCGAGTTTCAGGTCCACTGAAATGGTAGGTCATATATGACAGTCCCAATATGCGGCACTCCCGGTTTACTGATATTTGTCGTTTGCTATATATTTGAAAAAAGTAGAGAAAATATTGGAGCCAGGTTCGGAAAATACTGTTTGGAAACTGCCTACATTTCACATAAAGTAATAAAAATTATCATATTTGCGAATAATTGTAAATGGTCTTTTTCAAAATATCTTTTTGGGAAACAGATTTCACTTGGCCTAAAATCTTTAACTTCAATACTGCAATTAAAACAGACACCCAAAAAATATTAAACGTTTGAATATTTTGAAATATCAGGAATTCCAATGCAAATGGAACCGAGGCATTTTTAAGAGTTCCTTTACACTCTTTGAAAACAATATTAATTAAAAAACTGAAGTAATTTTCAAGTACATTTTCAAAATACTGTTTAAGCTTCATGAAAAGCAGCAAAATAAAACTCTGTTTCCGCCTCACACGATCGGATTGTTGAGATCAATCGGGGAATATCAATTTTGGAGGAAAACTTAGGAACACTTTAGACGCTAGCATTGGCTATAGTCAATGTTTCGCCGTCAATAGATTTTTCGGTATCAAGGACCCATAAACATGAATTCTGATCACACAATTTGTTAAAAGAAATATCGTACTACATACAGGAATAAGACATCACTTTGTTCATTACCAGGACTCGACTAAAATCATATTTATGTCGAAAAATCGGAGATTTCTGGAGAACGATTTCAATCATTTCTCTCCCTATGAAGTGAGTCGAGAAAGTAAAAATGATATAGAAACAAGGATGGGGAGGAAAACGTTTATAAGTGAGATTAAAATTGGAGAGGTAGAATGCCAATTACTGATAAAGAAGCAAAGTAATCAGTTACTGCTAAAGTTCTCATCCCAAATAGTAATTGGAAAAACGAAAAACGGTAAGATAGAAAACACACTATTGTATTTTAAATTTTTGGACTATTTTGTTCTTAAAATGTATTTCAAACCGAGAAATTTGAAAGAATAGTCAATTTTGAAGTAAACATTTTTCGCGCCATTCTCATTTGCTTTATATTTCCTTCGGAAATTCTATTTTGTAAGTGTATGTTATTCATGGCGTAAATTTTTGTTAGCAGCTACTTAAGAGAGCCCGACAGAACTTTTATGCCAATACGAATGTGCAATGGCGTGCCAAGGAATATAGAAAGAAGCACCGAAGAGCGAGTTTGGTGGAAGAAAAGCGTATCAGGCTCTTGTACTCAATATTGGAATTGTGGTGAGTTTTCGTTGGCATTTCCACTGAAATAATTATAAGTCGTCATTGCCAAGAATATTATTTCTTAAAATAGCAGCTTTCGATGGCTTAGCCATCATCATCAGTTTCTAATACAAGAAGGGGCGGCACAGTAAACAGCGCACCGCACTCAGGCGATCGCCCTCCTTCACCCCACGGCCGGGTGGCTCGACCGCGTAGTCGTTTTTGTGGCTTCCATACAGCAGGTAAAGAATCGCTCAACTTACATTTCCATGTGTTTCTGTCTCAAATTTCACATGTTCTAGTTCAATTTCATTCACTTTTGTTTTAGTATTAAATGACTTAACACCTGCCTTTTATTTCTTTCAGTTCTTAAAATGTTAAATATATTTTTTTAAAATTGTAAATTATTTGTATTTTATTATAATTTTGTCGTCAAATCAAAAAATATTCACGTTTTAATGTTTTTTTGTTTTTCTTCTTGTACTAGAAAACTGATGTTGATGGCTAAATCATCGAAAGCTGCTATTTAATAAATAATATCGTTGGAAATAACGACTTCGTTTGCGGGTTCAAACGTGAATTTTTAAGAGGGAAAAATACCCTTGTACGCTTTCCTTTGAAGGGGACGTAAAGTCGTCTGTTCCATGTAGTAGATTTACTGTATGTAAAATATCCTCCGCCTGAAACAAGCCTCTGAACGAAATTCAAACCGTCTGTTGCATTGCACGAGTGATACTATATTTCTCCGCTAGATGGTGAAAGAGCATAGCGAAATTTGAGTGGTCAGACAAAACTGAAGGCCTGATGGCCCAAGCCTTGCCACGTAAAAAATAAGGCGTTTAGTAACTAACCAACCAACTAACTCACCATCATGGGCGTCCGGTGGTGGGGCGAGGTGTCCTGCTGCCGCCGCGCGCCGTCTCCCATCCACGGCTCCGGCTGCGCACACCACACGCACACACACACACTTTTACTTCCCTATTTGACGCTTAAACTACTACTTAGTACCTAATATCATGCATCATTGAGCCCCGAAGCAAGCCAAATAAATGGCCAAAACGATCAAACTAGAGCAACAAAAAGTAATTTTATTGATGAACTCTCACCATCCACAGTTGCATTAAACGACGTAATCGAGAGACAAATGAATTGCATGAAACTTCATAATGATGTAATAGAAAGAAAGTATTTACCTTCAATGCTCAATGTACGTTCGGTGCCGTTTTTTATTTCAACAACTATAATTCGTTTTAAAAGGATGATTTAATCCTAACGTCTTTTCTTTTTACTTTTATACTTTCTCGCCTTACTATATAAGTAACAGAAAAAGGATTGTAATCGTGCTGTAAAAAAAGGGGCCTTCTCACTTGAGTAACGCATATTGGGCACTGATAACACAAAAAGTGGATACATCTTGGTATTAGCTAGGCATGGTTCAGTAATGCGTTGTCATTCCAGAAAGGAATTTAACCTGCATGTGCAGTGCCTTTAGAACTGAAAAAAACACATTACAGGTTTCTGATCTAATTTGATGTAAAAATCTTGTGAATCTGGTTATATTACTGTTTTAATACGTGGTCGACCGAATACGCATGGTATTTCGTAGCATGGAGTAGCTGTCGCACGCGGCCTTGACTCTGCAACATGTTCTCATTCATTTACGTTTGGGTCATGGCCTGCTTCAGACTTGCCTCTAGATAGACCCACGTGCTGCAGTAACTCCAAGTTGATCTTGGTTTGGAGGCTAGATATGAAGCTACACTCTCTAATATATTAGTAAGTTATGTATATTTTATATTATTTTGGTTTTTGTTTATTTTGACATTTTGTGGATAGTTAATTTTTAGTTGTTTTCATGCCTTGTTTATTGTTTTTATGTTGGTTTATGTACTCTAACCCTGAAGAAGAAATTAAAAAATTGCCCAAAGGAAAGTAATTTTTTCATTGTTTGTAATTGACCAATCCGTAAACTACCCTTATATTATCAACGGACGTAAATTCTATAATGGTATTGAATAATACTATCAAGGACAGTAATTATGAATCTTTTATCGACGCAATTTATAGTAATGTGTACTTCTTGACTGCACGTGATTCCACCACAGCGCACGATGTATCTTGTTACGGACTTCATTTTGATAGGTCAATTTTAAGTTGGCCCCCAGTACCATGCGAATATCCGGCAAATTATCTAAATTAAACTTTATCTACGAGACTGTGCAGTTGCGAAATTCAGACATATCGATTCTGGCAAATACTATGGTCGGAATTTATGAATAACTTTTACAACAAATATAAATTTCTATTTAAAATAATAGATTTTTCTCTTCCAAAATTTACTGCTCTTAACGTTTGTGTTTCGCAAAATGTATACAAATCCCACATTAGGAAAACTGTCATTAGTGACATTAGATATTAAATGTTTGGAAGCAACAGCCATAAATAATGCAAAGGAAACTGCATTATTAATATGAAATTAACGCCCATGGCTATGACAAATATTTTATATTTATACCCAATATATATTTCATTACCAAGATATCCATTCAAATTACACGCGACCTAAGAAGATTACACCATCGTTTGGGCATATTAAATAAAGACTCATTCTCAAAGAATAAGTAAAAAATATTGCCTTTGAACGTAGAGTGAAGATGGGGTTTTAACAAGTACTAAACGAGGGAGGCTTGGTCCCGTTGCGCGCCTCTGAAGTTCGCTCGCGCGTTGATTGGCACCCTGTCGTTCTTTTAATTGACTCTCTGGTCACCTTGCATCATTGCGTTCATTTGTTTTAGCTGTCAGCCCGGACGCATCCGCGCTCCATAAAACAAGGCTCGCGCAAACGAGAACTCTTCCATGCGTGTCTCGGGTCTTCTCGATCATCCGTGTTTCGAGGTTGTGATGCAGTCGCGTTATCGATCATTCGGGGAACATTTATTATTTAGCAGACGATTGTGCTCGCGCAGAGGGACGTTGACGAGGGAGCAGCAATCTCGATTCCAGCCCGGTTTTGGCAGAGTGGGATGACTTTCAATGGAGTGTCAAAAAAAGGAGAACAAATAAGCATTTAAGAAAAATACAGATACTACACTTTGATCTAAAACATTACTCATCCTAATATAATTGCCTGGTGTAACGTAAAAATAAATTCCTGATCCTTAGATTATAACAATCACCCCGAAATTTTGCACCAGAAAAATATGAAGGAGTAACGGCAAGTAAATACAGAAATAAATATTGCTAAAATGAGAATTTTGTACTATTTTTCATATTTAATATTCTCGATGAAATGATGGTTTTAATAAATCACAAACTATTAATTATTGAATATGTAAAACGCGTGATTTAAAATATTGCTTTCAGATATTAGAATAAATTCTATGTATAATGCTTTAAAATAAGAATGTGAAAATAGGATCTTTTAAAGCCTTAAACTAAATCGAATGTTCTCAAATGGAAATTAATACTATCTGATTAAACCAGAGTATTGTGTGAAAGTTAAAAGAAAAATTATGTCAAAAAAATAACTGAGCTTCAAAAGACTTCTTTTAACAGCTGTAAATAAATTAAACAGAATAGGCAGTTAAACGCCATGTGAAATATCAATGACATGAATATTTGATTGCAACTAGTGATTCTTCAAAAGAAAACGTATGGAAATGTAACCAATTGAAAATTAGTAATATAAGAACACTCGACATTAACAGTTTGTTGTCAGTCAAACATTGTGAAAGTGTAATACAAATGTAATAACATTTAGAAAACTTCAATTAAGTATTAATACAAACAAGTTTAATTATAATGTAATTATATATATTTTGCCATCTGTTTACATATATTCAGGAAGTAGAAGTGTTTATATGAGTTAGTAAATATTTATACGTTATATTTGCAATTATGTAGTGTTCAAAACTTTGAAAAACAAATCATTTTGGAACAATAAATGTACAAATGTATAAATGGATGTCAGTTCCCTATAATGTCAGTGTTTACAAGGTATTCTAAAAAATTATTATAATTAAGATAAGGAAAAATTTCTAACTACATCTGCCGCTTGACTCCCACGAATTGTGTTAATCTATTTGTCGCACGATTGCTGGTCATAATGCGAACCACTAGATATATCCCACAAAATGATGATTGATAACTGTAAATACATATGAATTGTATGCCAAATTTTTGGTTTTATTTAATAGAAATATACATACAAAAAGTCTGTATTGTAATGTATATAAGAAAATAATAAGCTTTTAGTAATTAAACACATTTTATTGTTTACATTACCTTCCAAAGAATCACACAACTAAATATTTAACTTATCTTTTTACCTACAAGTATAAACTAATCCAAAAATGCTTGAATCGGGCGATGAATTACACGGAAATCCTTAACGCACCGGAGACGCAGGCTGGCGATTTACGAGCATCAAACGCGGCGACGTGGGCGCTTTCGCGGCTCAGGCGGGTAACGCGGCGCGTGTCGCAGCTCGCGCGGTCACTCCCGTGTCGCCGCCGGCGCGAGAACAAGGCCCGGCGCTGGGCGCGTAACTAGACGGCGGGCGGGCGCCGGGGCGCATTACCTGCAGGAGGGTTTCTGTCGCGGACCCTCGGCGCCGCCGCCGCCGCGCGCAGCCGGCTCAACCGCTCGGCGCCCGCATGCAAATGCTCTAGCGGGAGCGATTGGTTCATTCATTACGGAGTCCGAGCGCGACTACCGCAAAGGTCATTAGTCCTGTTAGTGTATTACTACTTCTTTCCTAGGGGGTGGCGGTGATATTCCGTTGCTAGAAGGTGAGATCCGGCCGGGTTTCCCTAACCAGGTGTCTCCCACCAGCGACGCACCGCCACAGCCAGGACAAGCTTAACCGGTTCCCGGTATGTGTGGTAGTGTAGTTCATATAAGTGTAAGTGTGTGTAAGTAAGGGGTGAGGATAGGACAAGGAAGAGGAAGGAAAGATTGCGCACGGACCATAGCAAGTTTGTTAGGGTACTGCTCCGGCATTTGCCTGGTGTCTTTCGGAGAATCCACGGAAACACCCGATCAGAGGAGCCGATAGCTAGAATTTTCCTCCAGTCAGCGACAGAAGTAGACCTAGCTATCTAGTTGGTGTGAAAAATTCTGCCACCGACAGGAGTCGAACCGTAAGACGTTCCGGTCAGAGGAACTTCAGTGACATCAGTTAATGTCGTGAGCCGCCTTTCCTAGTCAAATGCTGCAGGAAAAGGTGCCGATATTTTAACACTAAATCGCCCTCGGTGTGGGGCCCCGATGTATTAATGGAGCTACAACAGCACATATTTGTCATATTATTTGTAAATTTTACGATTTTCAAAATTCAGAGAGTTCTACAAAAACGCGACCTGTACCTTTTTGTAAAGCATGCTTGGTTTTATCCAACAAAAAAATTAACCAAAAAAAGTAGTGCCACATTTGAGACAGTTTTGAAGATGTTGAGGCTTCTTGTAAAGCACTCTCAAAACGCATATATCTGTTTCAAGCTTCCAGAGCCTAGTGTTCGTTTCGATCGGTTGGAGGACTTCAATTTTGGGGAAAATCCTCTGCAAAATTTAGGCGCTAGCTTTGACGACAGACAGATGATTACAAACTCTTTGCCATCAATACATTTCTCGACATAAAGAGCCCGTGTACTACACAAGGTGTCGGAGGAAGTGATATGCTACTCTTATATGTAGCAAGTAGATTTATTTACGCTTCTGATACCAGAATGAGAATATGGGCGCTATTCGTAAGAAAAATAGTTGTTTTTAGCCGCAGCATTACAATCCTCCCTCTTTAATAATTTAGTACATAGCGAAAAAATAAGGAACATTTCTTGATAGTTTTGGTATTTTGGTACGTTATCCTATACGTAGCATAGATTAAAAAATAGTTTAGTTTTGATATGGAAAAAGTGCTTTATTTCAATACTCCTTTCTGTCTGTTGGGCATTGTTAAGTGCATCCATCTGTGAACCAAACTAACCTTGATTATACCCATAATGTTTACCGAAATGAGTTCTTGTTATCCATCTACATGATATCAGTCAATAATTTGAAAAAAAATCGTTTTACAATCGGCAATTTTCTTTACGAAGGCACATGACATTAAGAAGCTATTGGACCGAACATAGCATCAAGCTCCGAAGCATGAACTAATCAACTTTGTTACTCTTTACACTACATACTATCGACAATAAATAGTTTCCTCAGCAATAGAACACTTTAGATAAATGTTCTTCTAAAACCACTTCTCAAACCCGAGAACAATAAACACTGCTCTCTCTCAAGGGTCTCCCCCTTCTCCAATCTTATTCAGCTTGTAGGTTGCTGACCTACCTAAACTAAATAATACTTAAACTGCTCAATTTGCTGATGAGTCTGTCATAATCTATTCAAGCGTCTTCACCAATATTGGTAAATAGATAACAATTGTTTGAAAGCTGGGCTTCCGAACTGAACATCCAAATAATTCCAAGTGAAACGTTTGATAAAATATTTCCTTCCCTCAACCAAGCGGTAAAATATCTTAGACTTCACCTGAACATAAAATTAAACTGGAAGAATCCCATAGATATTAAACTCTAGTCAAAATGCTAATACTGCAGCTAATACAGCAAATTTTCATAAATGCCCTCATGTCATTTAATTCATCCATATTAATATACAAAATTAACATAAGACAACTACTATTGAATGCGTGCTCAATATTGATAAAGCCTCCAAAACCTCATTAACAAAATTCAAATAATACAGAAATAATTCAAAACAAAAAATCGTCAACCACCAACTCGATAGGGAATTTAACATGACCAATGACTAAGCATAAGACTTATTTATCCACTAACATTTACTCTAGCTTGAACCTCTTATTGGTGCTGTTCAGAATATGTAAAACCCTAACCCTCAGAGCAGAATTAAAAAAACTCGTAAATATCCCTATTATTTATTTACAATAAAATTCGCTAAAGTAGAACCTGATTATAGGATCTAAAAGAAAATTCTGTCAGAAAGTATTAGTAATAAGATAATTAAAAGTTAGTAAGATTATTTATTGGCTTTACATGCGCAAATATATACGCTTGTTTACATGAGGAAAGATATTAAATAACTAATCTATGCCCCACTTATCAAATACCTGTAAACTGAAGAACATCTCAAAAACTTGTTTGCTGTTTAACAACCTAATGATGTTAGTCTACAATTGTCATGAGACTAAGAATGATAGTTAGTGAGCCATGTGAGAACGACGAAGAGCTATGCTTTGTAAATTGTTTATTTTCATGAAGTTTACTCTAAGTTTGTTTCTTTAGAAACACAGACCTATTTGATTTATTTGCCTGGATTATTGAACATTTTGCGGTCTTCGGAAGTATCCTACTTGATTTTTGGTTTTAATTACACGTATTTATAACCGGTAGTTTACAATTAATATTTTGTTTTAAAGAGTAGTGAGACTTGTTAATTTTTTGCCATACCAGTTCAAATCTTCTATATCTTTAAAGCAATTTTTTCCAACATCGCCGCTAATACAAGGAGTTTGTTAAAAATATTCAAATATATACTTTATTCATAAACTGACGGTGAATTACGACGCAAAACATCATTTCTCTGTGATATGAGTCTTGTACTTTTCCTTTTGAACATATTGTACTACCCATGAAAAATTTTGTGGAAAATTGATTTATTAATTTAGTGCTAGTAGAATTAGGCTTTGGATGTTCTTTATTTGAATTTAAAAGTAACATTAAAGGTGACATGATAGCACAAAAATATGTTATGATATCACTAAAATATGTTTCCATTATTTCTTCATGACGTACATAGTATTTTTTATGCGAAGACAATGACGTGCGAAAAGTTAATTTGAAAGATAATGACAATAACCTTGAGGTAAATAAATGATTAGAGAACTTTTAAATAGCATTTTCTCTTGTTGGCGGCCTTCATTTACCCAGGCAGAGGATATCGATTTCTCTCACCAAAGAAATCAGGCGAATCGACTTTCTCTTTTCGGATTCGCAAACCAAAGCGCGTTTGACAGCAATTACTCTTCTCTACATACAAGTCCGGACAACGCGGGCACTCAACCACCTCCATCAATTTTAGCGGTATTACCACGTAGTCATAAACTACGTGAGTGATTTTATTGCGGTGATTTGTCAATGGTTTGAGACTTCGGAAGGTTGTTAGCGAAGGCACAATAATGACTGGCTTCCGAGGCCCCAATTTCAACAGCTTTCCCTCATCCGTAGTATTCGGTGATATTCCACGTGGGATAATAAAATTTACTGCCACACTCCCCGAAGTTTATTGCAGCTCTTCGCCATTTACGCCCGGAGGGGCGGACCAATGACACGCACCTCCCATCGCGGACCTACGCAGCAAGAACGCATGATCAATACGTTGGTATGGGAAGGAAAAGCCTAGTGTACGAGATGGACTTCACTCGCTCAACTTAAAATAATAAATAAATGGAGGTTATTTGTTTCTTCTGGGCCAGAAAGAGGTCAACCTGTAATATAAGAAGGGTTCTTTTTTGAAAAATTGGATTGCACCTATATTAAAACGACTCTTAAGTCATTTATAGGGCATTGCGTGTTTATGAAGTAACCCTCCGTTACATTTTGTGTTGGATCGTAGCGTCGCAGTCAGTCATTGCCTTTTATCTCTTCTGCCAGGGACTCGTCGCTGTTAGTAAGTGAGATTCTCTGAAAACAGGAATCCGTGGTGCCTTGAATTGTTTAACTTACGTCACTTCACGGAGAGTAGTTAAGCATTTCGGCTAACGACTCTGGCATTACCACCGTAGTTATGCATGTGGTTCATTCACTTAAAAGTTTAGATGTTATTTATTCTACTAATTTGGAATGCGCGCAGGAACTGATTAAACTTACAAACGGTCTAACATGTGTCTATTTTTCCATCAAACCCCCAGTGAATCGGGATATATCCAAAAATATTTAAACGTATTAGATTTTTAGTGAAAAATCAAATATTTATTTGTGGTATTCCCTCTCTTCTTATATTATGTTAATTGACTTTTCACACTGAATGTGACACTTCTTATGACACAGATCACGTAATGCTAGAGAAATGCTGCAAAGAAGAGGATACTCGTCATTAAATATTTTCTATTTACATGTTGCGTCCCGAAACACAACTTTTCTTTATATCCGTAGAGTATAAAGAACTTTTATACTGAATGCAAGTACATTCTATATTACGTTATTTATAAAGTAATATTTGTCTAAAATGCATTTTATGCAGTGTTATACGCAAGTATTTTATTACTGTTCTTGAGCAATATGCGTGCTACATTTTGGAAATCTCTTTGTGCGCTTTTGGTCAACAGCCTTTTTATGTGCTGCGGGCCTGTAATACATACTAGAATATCCAATTCCGTCGAATAATGAAAATCTGAAATACGAATAGTGTGGGTTTCACGTAGTTTCTGCTTAAGGTTAATGCAATTTATAAACTAGTGGTGCTTTAGAATGGCACAGATTTTCTCGTGCATGTTAGTTTCCTAACCTGTTTAATCTGGCCTGTATTTTTGTGTTTTAATTACATTCTATCAGAACCTAAAATACATTTTTTCCCAATTTTCCTAATTTTTTACTCCCTAAATATTTCAATTAAAATACGACTTTTAGACTAAAATATGAGCATATTTTTATATACAAATTTTCATTGAATAAAATTGAGAACTTATTTGAAAAACCGTCCTTTGAGTGCTTTTGCAATTGCGCAAATTGGATTTCTTTTTAACTAGACCCGGACACAAAGACACTCGGTTCCTATCCTTCCCGGACACGATACTATGGCGCTGCTTGCGATAAAGATAGTTTTGGCACTGACATTTTTGAGAACGAAAGATATCGATACTGTGTTTGTTAGCGGGACGATAACCTGTAGGTCGGTGGACGAAAAGGTATGCAACGTAACGAATATTTTCATTTTCAGGAAACTTTACCGGTAGTCTCTAGTTTCAAAATTCTTTCAAAGGGCTTCAATTATTTTGATAATAATACTTTTTTCGGATAGCATGAAGAACACCTAAAAGAAACACGTTAGATTCGTTTTCTTTGAAATCGCTGATTTTTCGAAAATTGCGAATATTTTGTATCTTTTTTCAAATACAATATTAAATATTATTTTTCTTAATCAAATCTGTTATTTAAATACAGATTAAAATAAGGTTATGCACAATTTTTCAAATAGTATTTTCGAATTTTTGCATGAAATGCAGACATTTTAAAGAAATTATTATATCAAAATCGACTTCACCTTTTTTCACAAATAGTTCAAAATACGCTTGAAAAATTGCGCTGGTATAATTTTCGTTTAACTGGGTGAATTTATAGAAATAGAAAAACTTGGAAGTAAAGCGAGAAAGTACGTTCTCTTGTAGCACGACTAGTTCTGTACCAACGCTCAGCAAAAGCTTGTCAGTGGAAAAATCGTCAATTTCCGCTGCACGATTGCAATACTTTTTCTTTGCCACTAGCGTAATGAAGCAAGAAAGTAAAATAAATTGAAGGTTATTTTAAAAGTGATTACAAGATTTAGCTGAAGAATGGTAATAATAAATGTGCTTTTATATTAAGGTATCTCGCGAAGAAGAAAGATACTTTCTGAAATCACTCGAAGAAAATGATTGGTCAGGTTCTATTACCTGCACAGGTAACGCATGGCTTCGGAAGGCATCATCAGCAACTGGAATCTGGTCCAGGAGCCACCTGTCAGCCTGCAACACACAAGAGACAGGGTATTTAATATCTACACACTGGTAAGCTTTTAACAGATTCAAAATATCTTAAATGCGAAATAATACACAACTCAAAAATTCCCCTAGCGCTTTTAAAGTATTAATAAGAAAGAAAATTGTTAATTATTTATTAGATGGATTAGTGCATTATGAAAATGTGGTGTTGTTTACAACAAAATGAAAGAAATAAAGTAGTAAGTGCAAAAAAATAATTATCAATATTAGGTCAACAGCACGTTTTATGATGAGAAACAATGATAACAAAAATTAGAACCTGATACAAAGTATGTCGGCGTAATGTGAATACAAAAAATTGAAAATCCAATATCTCTCCAAAAGAAAAGAAAAAAACAACATTTTGTAAAAGCAAAGAAACGGGCTTCAAAAATTATTATTGGATGAAGATGATGATGATGAATAAGCGTGGTCAGAAGGAAGAGCAGGCCTAATGGGCTGAGTCTCGCCACGTAAAATAAGGCATTAATTCAATTCAATTCAATTCAACAGGCTGATGACGAAGAAATTTGGGTATTGTAAATACATTGAGTTAATGCCGCAGAATGACTCCAGAACAGTTGACAGTATTAAAAGGTAATCGATGGCTGGAAAAATAGCAATGTTCCCGCTAAAGATCTAATAGGTTAAACAACGATCGTGCAAATTAGTATCACTAGAAATATATACGAACATAGTAAACCATGTCATTTTATATGAATTCCTTCTGGGTCATCCGTGTCACAAGAATGACCTAGTACAGCTTTTGACAAAGTACAAGATATTTAAATCAATTATATTTTTAATAAATTGGAAAGGGATGTCTTAGTATTTCTCAAAGTTAACTCACGATTACAACATTTCAAATGCTGTTAGGAACATGAATTTGAAAAACACCAAATAAGTACAATGTACTGATGGGTTTTGCGTAACATGTTTCAATTGTAACAAAGCTATTAAACGAAGACAGTATCATAGATTCAATGATAGCGGTCTCAAATCTCAGCGGAGATTAAGACCGCTCAAAAGATAAAAGAGAGAAACTAATATTTTAATGCTCGCTTTACTTCGTAAGTAGTAAAAAAAGCTTTATAATCGTGTGGCGGAAATAAGAGATTTTTCGACAGAAAAACTCATCTCTACTTATAGTGAATTATTTCCTATAACACATCATGCAGAAAAAAGACACACAACACAACCATGCCCGAAGTGGAACTCCAATCTTCTGGTTTGAGACCGCTACGGCACGACAGCCATCGGATCTTGGCCATCACATCGGCTATATAAACTTAAAATATGCATTTTTTTTAAATCTCGACAACACGCACCACCCGGGTGTGAGGCGGGTAGTATCTGAGACAGGCACGGCAACAACAAGGAGACAGGCAAGGACGGGAACATGGAGGACCCGGGCAGACTAGCGCAGAAGAGAGTAAAGCAAATCAGGACAGAGCAGCACAGAGCAGACCAAGACAGGTCAAACAACGCAGAGGATGTTCTATAAACAGAATACCTTCCTTTTCGTGTATTGATGGTAAGGTAAATAAATATCTAGACAAAAAAATTCGGCTTTAAGCTTTCCATGCGATTCTTATTATTATTAATAATAATAATAATAACAATGAAACTTTTACAGATCCCGGTCACTGATAAGACCCCCACTTTAAGCAGGCTGAAAACATATGGTTGATTATAATTTGCCTTATTGCTATAATACATTATATCATATTACTCTATTGGGTGACCAAACATAGTTTAAACTAATACATTATTTCATTATTCATTCCTCAGTTCTTAATTCATGTTAATATAATTTTTTCTCACTATTTAATTTAATTCTCACTATTGGCACTTCCCTGGTACTGTTTACAAGAATGTTCAAAACATTTCCAGAATGACTAAACAGTTCAAGATTCTTCTATAGACTAAAATAATATAAACGAATTTATAACAATCAACAATTCACGTGATATGTTCTAGCTGCTTCCAATTTACTGTCTGGCACTAGTCTAGACCAAACAGGAGCTGCTATCTTCTGTAGACTGTGGTACCATCAGGAGAGCTGTCTGTCTGGATTTCTACATCCAATTAGCGGGCTTTAGATCGTTGTGGAATTCACCCATATTTGTCAGTTTTGCTTCATGACATAACCTCCCAATCCCCATTTCTGCGTTCAGCTTTGAGAACAGCGTCTTTGATGTTAGTTTGTGTAATACAGAACTTGCTTTCTATCATTTAGCGAAAAAGCAGCAATGTTTTTTAACTATTGTTCCTGACCATGTTTGAGATCCACGTAATAAAACCAGCAAAAGACAACAGCGTTTTGGTTTTTAGGCTGATGTAAAAAAAAGGTTCCATATTGTTTACAAGAGAGCGTTATTATTATCTAATTTCTTTACCTCAACGATATGAGAATGTGATTAAGAAGCCTATGTATAAGATATGATTGCGTGTTGAGATTTTCAAATATGCATTCATGTTAGACAGGTCATATGTTTTTTTCTAAGTTCACAAAAGCGATATGTAATTTAAAGTTAAATTCATTCGTTTTTATATTACCTTATTAACTGCTTGTAGATGATCTGTAGTAACGAAGAAAGCTCAAAACCGAAACTGTTCTGACTGGAGACAAGCTGTTTGGACAGTCTTTTTGTTAAGAGTTTTGAAAAGATTTGACATCAGACATATCGATATCTAATTGCTGTGATCGTCTCTACTTCGCTTTTTGTAAATGAGAGTACTGGAACATAAGCACTACTGTGTACGGCATTTTTTGATGCTAGGATATTAAATAATTTTGTCATTTCTTGAAGTAATTCGCCGAAGTTCTTCCTTTATATTTTGAGTATTAATG
>BOPP01000289.1:49660-74291 GCA_017312745.1 Gryllus bimaculatus
TATCCTTGAGATCTCTTCCGCATGACAGATGGCCACGACTCTTTATTAACCCCCACTCCATACCTACCATGTTACTCTAACTTCACAACTGTTCTCATTATTTTTTCTGGGGATTTTATCCAGTCAACAGCCGGTTACCTTTTACGTTTAGGTGGAGCGCATATTTCACCACGCACTTGACACCAACACACCTGCGGACTCTTATGACCTCGGATCACCAGAACACGAAACCCTCCGTGACAACACATGTATGGGAGACAGGAAGAAACAACCATTCTCAAGGCGGAACCCTTCTGACTGATGGGCTGAGTCGGTATGCGCTCTTAGCCACCTCAGTCATGCAGGTCTGCGTACTCTTTATGCAGATACCAAAATAAGATTGCAACGGGTTAACGTAAAGAAGGCTGTGAGAAGGCGTAGAAGTTTCTGGAAGCGAAGACGTGTGACGATGATTTCAATTTTGTGGAGAACATCTAATAATTCATTTAGAGTTAGAAACGTAATAATACAATCGCAAACGATGAAGCATTAACTTCCTTCCTAAATAGAGAGGAAAAACGAGGCTGAAATCCGCGATGACCTGCCGCCATTGGTAAGCAACTGTTAGCGACACGTGGGTCATTGATGAGACACGAGAAAGGGCATTATCTATTATGTGTACATAAAAGTTACGTAATAAAATCATCGAACATATTTAAATTTAGAAGTCATATTGAAACTAACATAATTTTTTCCATTTTCTACACGTGATATAAGACTTTTTGTTGTCAACTTATGAGCTCTATAGCTTGAAAGTCTGGATACAGAAAGTTCTTTGAGTATCATTTCTTTCCTGTCTGGTTTTTATTTCAGTCCGGCGGGATGACCTCCGATAACTCCTTTCAACTTCGTTTCCCCTGCTCTCACCTGCAGAAAATCCCGTTTACAAGGCTTGTTTTCGCCGTGTCACATTCCCACGCTTTTGTCATGGAGAACCAGTCTTACCAAATCACACTCAAAGCTTAGTCTGTACAGCGCCTCACAAAAAACATGAAATATCTTTGACAAGTCGTATCAAAGACAAAGTTTGCAGTACATCTGCTCGCAGCGAAATGTTCGCTTCTACGAAGCTGATGTTCACGAGAATATTAACATTTTTCATTATGTCGTGAATGGATGCAGGTTGTTTAGTGTGAAACTAATTACTTATAAAGTGGTAATAAACAATAACGCAAAATAAATTTGGTTTAGCAAATTCCTGCCTCCAAACCTTCTATTTATTTCTACCATTACATTTGAAATGAAAATCTTAAATTTTGTAATATTTTAAAATTCAAATTTGTATTTTATATCTTAATCTCTATATTCAGGGTTTTATGCATAGTACAGATAAATGAGAAAATTGAGTATACTAAGGTAATTATAATCAAGTTCAGTGAATCTCTAATAATAGAAGTTATTACAGTTCTAAGTTACAGTTGAATTATTCTTAAAACTTATTTTAAAATTTAAAAAAAATAATCTCTCCTTTTTAAAAATATCAAATATAATTTTTACATTCTCGATTTCATTAATACGTTTACGTAAAAAAACTTGTATTGGCGGGCCCTGTAAACGAAAAAGTAGATAAATATTGTTCCTAAATGTAGTAAATTACTTTCTCTAAGATATTGTGTAGTTAGAATTTCCTTTTTGGTCCGAAACATTGACTGCAAAATATTGGCGTCTGTGTCTGTCCCTCAGCCAGCCTCTGATCAATGCTAGCGCCTACACCGTTCAGACGATTTTCTCCGAAAAGGGTTATCTCCGATCGATGAAAAAGGCTTCAAGGACCTGCGAGTCTAAAACAGATATTTTGATTTTTGGAGAAACCTTCCATAAATATTCAACATGGTTTTATTAAAATTTGACCTCTAATAGTGTGAAAACGCTTAAAAATAGGCACAAGTTTAATTTTCGTTAAAAATCTGTGATTTTTCAAAAATTACGAAGGTTGAAACTTTTTTCCTCGTCTTTCTACAAGTAAAATATAGAAACGAAAGTTGTTTTAATGCTCGAACCACTTTTCGCGAATTATGTATTTTGAAAAATTACGAAAATCTTAACATTTCTAAACTATAGTATTGATAATAATGAGTTCTTTTGTGAAAAGGAATCTATTCAAAAAACATTTTAAATAAGGTCATATTCAATTTTTTATAGAAACGAACAGTTTGTACGTAATTCTAGCTTAAAGTATTTTCTGAAAAATATTTAATTTTTTAAAAAATATTTTTCCTCGGATTGAGTATAGGACAAAAAAATGGCGCAAGTTTTATTTTCGTTGAATTGTCTGAATTTTGGAAAGTTGCATGTTAGAAGTAATACGAGGTACCACTTGTTTTTTAATTACCAGGAAAACTGACTCTGACTTTACGTGCTGCATCGGTAACGTGCTTGGCGTGTTGACGGGAAGGAAACAAATTTCTGGTTGGAAACCATTTACAGGTTCATATAGTTCTATAACATTGCGTAGGCGTTACAAAAAATCCTAGAAAATATGTGTTGTTGCAGCACCACTAGTTCAAATCTAAACGAGCCATAAAGGAATACGAGGATTTTTATTTTCGTGTCCTTAGTGGTGGAGTTGGCGTTGGACTCGGTGTTGGCGGCGACCTTAAGGGCCGTGTTCACCTGTTTCGAAACGCGGCGCGGTGCCCGCCGAGGCCCTGGCTAGCGCGGGCTTCTTCCGCGCTGCGATGCGCGACGCAAACTTTGCAGACTCCCCGAGGCGCTCGCTGCCCTTTGTTTTCATTCCATTACACGGCGGCCGTAGCTTCTCCGGTGTAATGTGACTGAATATCGTGAACTAGCGACGGTGAAGTTGCAGATATAATCCCGAAGGGAACTACAATTGTAAAATACACCCAGGAGGTATTTATGGAATACATACTGAAAGTAGTGAGGTCGGGTTGTTATCTAGGTCCTTAATATCATACGAGTGTTCTCAATGTTCTTTCTAAATTAGAAAAGAGACCCATAACCATTTTACACGAGACGTCCATAACACAACTTACAAAACTGTGTGTTAAATTAATTTATTGAAACTCGTAGTGCTATCAGAAAAAGCGTAATACTTACAGTTGGATGTAGTATTTGAATATAAATGTATACATAAAAAAGTTTCAAATTCAATGATATCTTCTCAGAGCTATTTACCTGAATGACTTTATCTATAATTTGTATGTTTAACCTCTGACATTACTCACGCGTGCAGCTGCCCCGGGCCTCTCGTAGCCTCTGACATCACTCACGCGTGCGGTTGGGTAATATGACCGCTCTGGCGTTTCAAATTGAATCGTTTATTTCAGAAACCCGTCAAAGGCCAAAATCTAAAACACGCATTAGTGGCGGATTATTTCTCCAAGACAATAGACACAGCGTTTAGCGCATATTTATATGAAAAATATAATTTTATCAACTGCTTTAAAGAATAAAAATACTATAAAATCAGAAAAAAATTGGGAGATTTTTTCACTTTTTTTTTGATATGAGGAAGAGTGTGGTCCTTTGACTGAGTTTCTGAAATGATACGATTCAATGTTTTGAAACGAAGGAGCGGAATCATTTATTAACGTCAAACAACACAGGATGGAGTGATGTGCAGAGTGTCTCTTACAGAGAGGCCGGGGCAGCTGCACTGGGCGAAGACAGCAGCGATAGCCGGAGAGTGGCCAGCGATGTGAGACGGAGGTGGGAGGGGGTGGAGGTTAAAGGTGGAGGGTTGTGAAGTGAAAGGGTTTAAAGGAGCGTGGGGGCCGGGGAGGAGAAGAGGGGGGTCGTGAAGGCAAATCCGAGGAGCTATATGAGATACAGAACCCCCGCCGTCAATTATTTACAGCTGCAATGTATCTCAGACTCTAAGCGGCCCCGCTCTTCGTATCGGGCTTTGTTCCCTTCGAGGGCGGCGCAAGGGCCTCGCAAGGGCAGTGCAAGCACACCGCCTCTACGGCCGTGGACGGAGGACAACAGAGGGGCAGCCAGTCGCAAAGCATTGCAGGAACTTAAAAGAAAGAAACGGCATAAATATCAGTCTGCACGAAAAAAACATTTCGTGGTCCTTCAAAATTAAGTGTTTCACTCGCTTTCAAAGCAACTAAATACTTTTTTTTGTAGATTTATATTAAACTAATTTTCAACACGATCGTGATATTAGAGAAACAATTATATAATAATAATTATGATAACTATTTCATTCATACTTTATCTGATAGGTATTTTACAGACCTTTGTCATTCAGATTTTACTATATTTTTCAATGAACATTCTTCCTTCGACGTAACAAAAATCATGTTCTTTTTCCTCCATTCGAAAACATTTATTGTTAAATTTTATATATTGGGTACATTCCGCAAGTCAGTGAATTGAATTGTGTGTCTTCCTTTATAGTTACCGTAGTACTGACTACTACTACTCTTTACGTATTTATAAACCTAACATGGTGTGTATTTTATTTCTAATTTGTGTAATTATAAATAAATATAAAACGTTTATATTTTCAAAAGTACATGTTGAAAAATCATGTTTCAATTTCTAATCCCTTTATTGAATTTTTAATGATATGTAATGTTAGCAAACCTCCATATTTCAAATGACTTCCATATAGTGTATCGAACGGCTGGTTAATTACTATAACGGCTACAGCTGTAATCCTCTTCCGCTTCATTGAGTTTCTGAGGAGAGGAGGGATAAAATGGTGGAATAGCCTATGACAGAAAAGCCATGGAGCAATGGCGATGAAATGAAAGCAATGGGAAAAGCCTGCATCGGAGAGAAATGACGTGCAACTTGCCAAGGAAAGTCGACGTTTTGTTGAGGGAAACGTTTTATTGACGCCATCGGTTCCACTCCACCTCATAATGGTACTTTTTTATAAACCTTTCAAGTAAAATAAAAATGGCAACGACTTACGTAAGATTAAGAAATGCCAAGGAATGATTGTAGAAGATATTTATTGCAGGAGACGAACAAATTTACACAACTGTTCGTGCTAAAGATTAACCGAGATGCAAGCGTGTGTTTTGACTAAAGAAAACAAAGATACACTGACATGTCGCATGCAGTGATTACCACTACGATGCACTGAGGTGTGATCCGTGGTAAAAGAAATTACATGGAAAAATGCCAGTAAATTTAGCTAAACCTGCTCACTATTTATATATCACTGTTCATTTAAAGCAATTAAAATTCAGTAATATTATATCGAAGATATCATGTAGAGCTTCCTACAAGTATGACAACTATGACAAACACACATAATATTTATGATACGAAAGGTAGAAGTGACATTTAATTATGCGAGAAGGTAGGTTGAGGTAGCGAGTAACGAGGTCGATAAGCCGAGCAGCTCAATCTTCCGAGCAAAATAAAACTCTTTTCTCACCTGTGTCATACTCTAGTTTTTAGACAGTCTTGTTCACTTTCATTTTATTTTAATAAAAGTATACAAATAATTTAATTGTTAGTTGTGTTACGTCAAATATAGTAGTAGCTGATGCAATCAGATTACATAAGTTGTATCATGAGACCTAGGCACAGGTGGTAACCTTTCGTTCGGCATTCTTCAATCTTTCGGCGGGTAAAATACATCATCCTCGTAGGGTATACATTTCGCCCTGAGGAAGGTCATAGAATGATGTCAGAAATTTGCTCACCTGTGCCTAGGACGCGGCGTCTCCTGGGCAGCCAAGTAGGTACTTACTCCGGCCACGGAAGTCTATGCTTTTCAATTTTGTTTTCTTTAAGGCAATCACACTGTTTTATCTGAACGTACGAGCATTGTCTCATTTTTGCAGTAGTGCAAATATTAAACTTTCAGAACGCACTGTATACCCTAAAACTAAAACAGGTCTTACTAGCATCTGTGTGAAAAGTATTTTTAGCTTATATAAAAGTCGGATTTTTAACACTGCTATAAGCACGCATTTTTCAATATCCATTAAAAATAATTATTGCCGCGACAGCTGTCTTGTTACCTTGAAGAAACGTACTTCAAGTATAGAAATTTAACGAAGTAAACAGACGTATGCCTCAGTAACGCTTCAGTTTTTATGGCCCCATGTAGTACATTGCCAGTATCCGAGATAGGCTATTAAGCACTCCACTCCAATATATAATTACCGCCTTAATATCAAACATTACAATTTTGATATAGCTGCAGAAACAAATGTTCATATGTCATTTGCAAAGTGAGTATTTTTTCATGGACTGTATTGAAATGATTTTTTTAAAATCATTCTTGAGCGTAAAAAGAAAATGCGCGTTTAATATAAAAATTCCACTCACTCGTTATTCGTTTCAATTTGGTCAATAGCGTTTTATAATGATATAGTTTCGAACCCATCACGAGCGCCTACAATCAAAATTTCACATGAACACTTTTCGTTATTGTCTTACCGCAGATGACGTTCAACAGTTTTGGAAAATAAATAAATATTCCTTCCACGACGGAAACTGCACTAGCGTCTGAAACAAACCTCCAAGAAATATGTTTCACTACTTTTAACATATGTTTATACTATTTAATCGATTTATGACTCTTATTCGCGAAATAGTCTCACTGAATTCTACTTGTGGTTTGAAACTTCACAAATAAGTTTCAAACCTCTAGTGAAATTAGTTTTGAAAATAGCTATTTCGACTACGCGGAAAGTGAAAACTGAGTGTAACTGTTGTGTGCCGCTGAGACAAAGGAGCTGGCGACTCTAGCGGCAACAGCGCATGCTAGCAGCGACGCCCTTCAGTCGCCTCCGCCGTCCCCAACCTCCCACAACAGGGTCGGGAGAGGATGGTTTTTGCGCAATTTATCAAGCTCCGGTGCAGGAGATTTGACCGTAAGAAGGAAAAACGGGAGGACAGCGACTACAATAATGGCGTAAATCCTCCGAATTAAAAATTGTAGGGACGTATCGCAATTTTTTCACAGTTCTATTCTCTTCTTTACCCATTTCGTTTCATGTGCTGTTTACCACATTCATTTGCAATTTTTTTCTTCTAAGTATTGCTTCAATGGCACTATACCATTTATTTCAGCTTTTGCAAAATATAGACAAGTACATTGATGCGTTAGTGTACTTTGAACAGTTTTCAAAGTAGAAAATTTCATTCACAGTAGCAAATTTCATTCAATGATATTGTTAGCCAAAATGTTTTAACCTTCCTAAAAATTATTCTAAAGGAATAAAATTTAAATAGAAATAATTTTGTGACGTACAAACGTTTTAAAAATCAGAAAAAAGGAAAAAACAATATAATTCAAAATATAATACGTTTATTCAATGCCAATAATTAACATTGCAAAGAGATTTACGATTTTTCAGACCCATATGTTGAGTAATTTTAACGCAAGTATGAACTAATATAATAAATTGACCCTCATGAGAATGGAGTGCATTAAACTAAGTAAATATTAAGTAGAGCTACATTAGAATGCATTAAACTGAGCAAATAGAACGTGTCCTATGTTATCATAGTTGTCTGTGAAAGCATACGTGTTCTATTCAATTGCACAAACACGGCTGTATTGAGACGCAGCATTACATCACTGAACATATTTGATCGGGTCGATTAATCAAAACCATCAATTACAGACACAAAATCACCCGAATTCCTCTGCTAATAAACACGCTTCAACGACCATAATTTTATATGCTTTGGTAGCGTATTCCAGGATATGCATGATGCATCGCGGTAGCAACAATTTATGAGCTAATTATCTTGAGCCAGTGCAATAGGAGTAATATGTTTGATAGAAATGCAATTACGTGAATCCACGGAAATGTGTTGGTATACGATTTGGGTTCAAATAATATCAAAGCTAGTTTTACATGTTTAATTTAAAATATTTAGGAGTTATCTGAAACATCCGTTATACGATAAGGGGAACAAAAGTCAATACTCTACTTCGAAAATGAAATGCTGGTGTAACTCCTAGTTTTATTAAATTGTGCACTTGAAATATTCTACGTGATATGGCATTTCTTTCTGAGCATATTTTATTATTGCGTCTGACACACTGGACTGCTTCATACACTTGACTTTTACTTTCTTGCTACAGCTTTCGCAATATAGAGACAACACGCACCGTAATTAGAATCTATGTTTTGTGGGTATTCGATAGCGCACAATTTAACTGACGGAAAAAAGGGTATCAGTCAGTGTCTATGAACAAAGCTAGTGACTCATTTACAGCTAGTGCCTAGCGGTTATTGTTTTTTGCCTGTCGCTAAGAGCACATTAGCTCCTGCCTCACCATAAGTTAGGGGTGGTGCAAAAGAACTGGCGCCAGATCCTTTTTTTATCAAATAGCAATCGTTCTATAAAATAAAATGTATGAAAATATTAAATTTTTTCTTCTTTGGTACTATACACTGATTAGTGAGTCGGCTAGACTCCAGAAGCCACCAGTCCCTTCTTGTGAGACTTATTCTAAGCAAGAATACCGAGGGTAGTTTGCCATTGCCGTCCCTAGGGGCGCTGGTGTAGCAATTTCCACTTTTCATTTGAATACCAAACAGCGCAGGCCAAGATACAATATCCGCAATCTTATCTAGTCATACAAATTGAAGGTGACTGGTGATAATTGCTAGAAGATTTTAATTTTGCCGGGATTGGCCTTTCCTGGATCTGCTTTGCATGCAGACAGGCTTCCGCATGCATGCTGTCTATTTTCGACACTCCGCGACTTTGACCGAGTTTGAACCCGCCAACTTGGGGTCAGAAGCCCGACATGATTACCACGCATTAAAGCCAGCAAAATACAGTATTTTATTAAAATTAGAACTAATTGAATTATAAAACCTTTGTTTAAATGAAATTGATATTTTTCATCTTGCACAAAGATTGAATCTGAAGAAAGCCGGGTATTTTGCAAGTGTCTACCAAATCAGGTGTGTCAATTTCTGAACCCGCACCCCTCTGGCAGTAGGCTGTTCTCGCTGTTAGCGCGTTGTTTCCGTCGCAGCCTGGGCCTCGTGCCCTAGCGCGTGCCGGGCTCTCGAAGAAAGCGACGCGACGCAACGCGAATTTCACGCGCCGCCGCGCCCGCCGCCAGGGGCGCTCGCGTCGCCATTCGAGCCGGCGCCGCCCTGCCGGGTGGGGCTAAGCAAGCGGAGGCCTTAATCGAGTTTCTCTCGGAGCATTCCAAACACGGGGGCGACGCTGCTCTTCCTGCTCCAAATGAAAATCCAGGTGGCAGCAGGTCTGACTTCACAAAAAGGCGCGCCCGCGCGGCGCAAGGAGGAGCGAGGGGGGAGGGTGGGGCGGAGGAAGAAGGGAGGAGAGGGGAGGGGCGGGACTGGAGTGACGGGGTCGCCGGAGAGGGAGGAAACGGGGGTCGGGGAGTGCCGGGGCAGGTGGGTTGGCCGGGGCGGGGCGGGCAGGGCGCGAGGGGGCGGAGCGGGCGGGGGGCGGCGAGCGGGGCGAGGCGGAGGCGAGGCGAGGCGAGGCGAGCGGAGGAGGAGGGGCCTGGGTGGGCGGGTAAGGGTGGTGTGGGGCGAGGCGAGTTTGGGAGGGAACGAGGTTCGGGGCGGTTGGGCGGGAGGAGTGAATGATTTGTTGGCAGGGCGGGGGCGGGCGGGATATGGCAGCCTGGGCTGGACTGTACGAGTAGGATCGGTACGGGGAGGCAGCGGGGCATAGCGTGGGTAGGGGCTTGGCGGGTCGGGAATGGCGGGGCGACCCAAGAGAGGAAATTCGAGGCAATGAGAAATGCCACGAGGGAGCTTCGCGCTTTTCGGGTCTGGAGGGCCTTTTTCGCACGCTGAGCAAAAATCGTGGGGCTCTGTGAAACGTTTGGCGTCGTTGGAGCGTCCAAAGGTCAAATAATATTTACACTTAGCTCTCAGTCTTTTGGTTTATTTTTCGAACATGCAGTGAATGGCGACTGTGAATGGCCGAGGTTTATAAGCGCCTATACCGTACTCAGCACTTCCGTGGTGCGAAGCAGTTGCAGATTCAAATGCCTGCGCTTTGGGTGTGGTTGTTTTGTACTTTGTCTCTATGTATGTGTTTTGGAGGATCTCGCGTTCTCTGATCCGCAGACGAGAGGAGCCCGCAAGTGTGTTGGTGTGTAAATGTATTCGTCGCATCGGCACGAAAGAATAGCTGGCCTGTCGTCCTGGAGAAGTCCCAGGGAAAAGAATGTATACACTGATTTAAAGAGTGTGGCACTTTCAAGATGTTGCGCTCATGGCGGACGATGAGAGGGGACATTATCATTTCAATCGGGGCGATCATTCAATCAATTAATTGAGTTAGAAGTCCTAAGGTCCTTAGGTGCACAAATGCTTCAAAACGATTTCTGGACTTTCTAGGCACGGGGAAGAAGACAAACAAGCAATGCCGAGGTCACAGAAAAAATTAATTTGTTACATTGTCTAACTATTATAATAATATTCTAGTGATTTAGTAATGGAATTAGGTACTTACAAAGATTTTCCAACGATATTGATGATTTTATTACTATGTTAACCCTTCACAATATTTCCTACTCCCACAACCTGACTTTCACGTAAACGCATTGAAATCCCCGCTCCGTGAGATAACTTGTCAACGGATTTTGAATAACCATTGGTGCAGGAGAGTGAACGTAGAGTTGTTTACGGCACCAAGGGAAGTTCTAAGGGCTCTCCAATGACCAAAAACCTCGGGCCGAAGATCCCCAGACACTTGATGTTCGCGCTCGTAAATTAAATTAATTAACTTCCTAGGTAGGTACATGGGCTTGGTTTTATTTTTCTTACTAATTTTTAATTATTTCATATTTATTTATTCACTAAATATTCACATAAAACGCTTTAATAAATTTACCTCCCTAAGAGAAGAGTAGTGACATTCACTGTTTTCGTACATCCCGCGTGAATAAAAAGTTCGCATTAAAAAGCAATACGGCACACTAATAACGTGTCAATAAAAAAGTAAGCAAAGCACGAAGGAAGGCGAGACTTAAAGTTTGCTATCGTGTTTGTCCGAGCAACAGCGTTTTCAAAGGCAACGAAACATAAT
The DNA here is from genome assembly GCA_017312745.1 of Gryllus bimaculatus. Taxonomy (NCBI): domain Eukaryota; kingdom Metazoa; phylum Arthropoda; class Insecta; order Orthoptera; family Gryllidae; genus Gryllus; species Gryllus bimaculatus. Next base: position 60,683 of record BOPP01000289.1, read on the forward strand.
CGCCAGAGACAGGAGTCGGCGCACTCAAGGTCCCAGGGTCGCCAGATGGCGGACAGGTGGCGCGACTGGCGCGGGGTAGAGGCGCGTATGCCGGCTCCGCAGTTGAAACAATGTGGCCTGGGCGCCGGCCGGGAAACGGTCTCTCGTTATTCCGGAGTCCCGGAGCAGCCCGCGGAAGAGGTGTAATTGCGCGAAACTGAATATTCATGAAGCGGCGATCCTAGCCCCTCCTCGTCCCCTCCTCTCCTCCCTCTCCTCTCTCTCCTCAGCCGTACCCAGCCCACCCACCCGCACCAGTCCGCCTCAACCCCATCTCATACTCCCTCCCCCTCGCCTTGCCCGTTCTCAGCCCTCCCATTCCTCGCCGCCCCTTCCTGTCCTGTTCACCCCGCTGTCCCGCCCCTTCGCTCGCCGCCATGCTCCCACCGCTACGCACATAACTCTCTCGCGCACTGCCTGCACCCGCACTCCATCCATCCGCGGTTAGCCGCCCTGCCGCTACGGCTTTCCCCCGCCCGACACATCCACTCTGCTGCGTTCCGCCCCAGCCCAGCTCTGGCCGCCACCTTCCCCGCCGCCGGCCCGTCGCGCGCCCAGCTCTGCGCACCTGCGTCTTACACTCCATACCAGGCCCACGGCGCCAGCAACCCAGCCTTGCTGCGCCCTCCAGCCTCCCTCGCCGCCCCCGCCCGCTTTCGTCCCCTCCCCGCCCTGGCTCGCCGCCATCCCCGCCCAGCTCTTTGCGGCCCTTCCCCCCTCCCGCCCCAGCCGCCTCTCCTAGCCTCTGCCTCACCTCTCCGCCGCCAGCCCGCCTCGCCGGTTCCCGCCCAGCTCTGCTTCGCCCTCCCCCCCGCTCGCCGCCCCCGCGCAAGTTCTTGCCGTGGCCCGCCCCCGTTCCACCAACTTCTAGGCGCCCTCCCCACCCTCTCTCCGCCGCCGCCGCTCAGCTCTGCCGCACCTCCCCACTTTTGGCCCGCCCGTTCCCCGCTCAGCCTCTGGCCACCCCTCTCCCCCCGCCGCCGCCCCCCGCCGTGCTCTGTTCGTGGCCGGCCGGCCCGAGCGCGGATATTAGGATTGACGGCGCCACCAAGCCGCGCTGCTCTGCGGCGCTCGAAGGCAGCCGGCTGGTTCCGCAGCGGGAAGTATCAGGGCCGCGCCCGAAGTGGTTTATTTTTATGCGCCGCGCTACACGCGACTTTCTTGCGCTGGTGGGAGACAAGCCCCTCCTTCATTGTGGGCTTATGTACTCATTAACTCTCCATACTTGTTGTCATATGACTATGTTGTGAATATTGGGAGCGAGGTTGATGAAACTGGGAAGTTTCTGATCATCCCGTAACTACATTGATATTTAACAGTAATGATCTCAATTACCACTAGCAAAATTAGTAAATAAATTATAATTTTTTTGTATGAAAATAAGACAGTAATATAATACATATTATAGTATAAAATATAAGTCTATAGTGCTGGTTTTAAGCCATCATATACTTTACATCGCAATAAATACAGAACAAGTTACTTTAGTGCAAAAAAATTAGCATAGAATTTATCATCTATTGCATGAACAAATGTTTGTAATATCATTTTGCTGAGCAACTCTTCGTTTCATGCAGAGGACTTTCTTGACGTTAAGGTGGCATAGGTGCGGACGGCTTTGCGGCAAATGGTGAAAGCTCTGAAGATAATTTTGAAAATTTCGAAGAAAAATCTACTTCTTTAGAATACAAACGAAGTCATATGCGTGAATTGAACGAAAGTGACACCATACACGGCGCACATCTCTGCCATTCACACCGTCCTTAGAAACTTAGCCCACAAGCCGGCTGTCTCAATTTCAGTGCGCTACTGTTCGCAAATATGCTTGACCTCTCTAGTTTTGCATCCAACCGCTTTTAGTCTTCGAAATCTTAATATCTCAGAAGATCATCAATTCTCTGAATATAATGCTTTCTAGAAAATGCAAATATACTATTTTCTGCAATTATCCACGGTAGTAATTTGTGAACATAGGTTGAACATCAATAGGAAACTGTTTTTGACTTCTTAACATCTCCTCCGAAAAGTTAAAACACTTGTATTCTATAAAATAACTGGAACCATATAATAATGGATAAAACTCCTGTGTCAAGTATTTTCATAACATTTATTCAATCTCACATTCAGTTTAAAACATATTGTGAAACACTAAATTAGAAGGTCAATTTAATATAACCTTAAAATGTATAGTGATTTTACTAGATTCTACTACTTTAAATATTTTAAGATTATGTACAATCGAAGTACATCCACACACAAATTAGCCGCATATTGCACGCGGTAGCATGGCTCGTTTGTTTGTTAAGATGCTGCTCGGCGAATTCGCCTGGTGGTTGATGTGGGGAAACCACCGAAAAAGCACGGATCATGAAAACAGCCCAGCCGCCGTGAATTTTACCTCCAGACAGGCTGTGAATTAGACCTAATTATGGTCGGCGTGTCAAAAATCCTGCACTGTCGGGACTGGAACCCTAGACGTACCGGCCCAGAGGCAATCTGCAGTGAAATTAGTTGATGCTTTTGAGTCTCTAAGCCCTTTAATTACTTAAAAGAATTCAATTTCTCATCTCAGAGTTTGAATTGAGATCATCTATGGGAGTATGCCTAGTTGTCTACGTTAGTGTGGACTTCACCATGAACCGTGCAAATTCATTCGCTTTCTCTACACTCGTTCAGCCGTCCTAGGAGTATCGTCCAAAGTTGCTCTTCCTGCAGGCATGAAAAACGGGCCCGGCCCCGTCGCCCATGCTATCCTCGTTTGTGCCCTTCGGCTGTGGGGGCGGTTGCCGGGCCGAAGAGGGTGTGTGGAGGGGAACGGGAGGGGAGGGGTCGGGGTGCAAGAGCGGTGGCGGGGCGGGGAAATGTCAGTTAGAAGCGGTGCAGAGCGGACAAGAGGGCGGGGCGGGAAGCGGGCGGCGGGACAGGAAAGGGCGGGGCGGAGCAAGAGTGCCAGGCGGGGCGGCAAGCGGAGCGGGGCGCGGTGGGAGGCGGGCGCGGTGGAGCGGGCGCGGTGAGCGGGGCGTGGTGGTGCGGGGCAAGGCGTGGCGGGCGGGCGGGCGGTGCGGGACGGGGGGAACAGGAGCGGAGCAGAGCGGCGGCGCCGGCAGAGCGAGCGAAGCGAGCGGAGAGGGCGGGCGGGAACAAGGCAGGGGCGGGGCGAGCGGACAGGCGCGGGCTGAGCAGAGAGGGCGGGGCTGAGCGGGGCGGGCGGGCGCGGGGGCGGGGGAACAGGCGGCGGAGCAAGGGCGGGGCGGGGGGAACAGGGCGGAGCAGGGCGGGGCGGGGAGCGGCAGTACAGCGAAGAGAGGCAGGGCGGGGCCGGGGCGGGACAGGCAGGGGCGGGGCGGAGCGGAGCAGGGCGGGCTGAGCGGGGCGGGGAGGGGCGGGAGGGAGCGGGGCAAGGGTGGCGGGCGGTGCGAGACGGCGGCAACAGGGCGGAGCAGAGGCGGGGCGGGGTCGCCGGCAGAGCGAGGGCGAAGCGAGGCGGAGAGGGCGGGCGGGACAGCAGGGGCGGGGGGCGGAGCAGGCGGGGCGGGCGGGGCGGGGCGGGGGGAACTAGGGCGGAGCAGGCGGGCGGGGCGCGGCAGAGCGAGGCGAAGCGAGGTAGGGCGGGGGCGGGCGGGGACAGCGGGGCGGGGCGGAGCGGAGCCGGGCGGCTGAGCGGGGCGGAGCGTCGGCGGGGCGCGGTGGAGCGAGGCGAGGCGGTGGCGGGGCGGTGGGGGTCTGGGGCGGGGCGGGGGGCGAGGGCGGAGCAGGGCGGGGCGGGGCGCGGGCAGAGCGAGGCGAAGCGAAGCAGGGCGGGGGCGGGGCGCGGACAGGCAGGGGCGGGGCGGAGCTGGAGCAGGCGGGGCTGGACGGGCAGGAGCGTGGCGCGGAGCGGTGACGCGAGGCGAGGCGAGGCGGCGAGGGGCGGGGCGGGGCGGGCGGGTCGGGCCGCGTGCCGGCGAACGGGCGGCCAGCAGTGAATCGCCGAGGCTTATCCCAAACGCACAACGGCGGACTTCTCAGATTCGGTACGCCTAACCCCCCTGGATTTGTGACTTTACTGCAGGGGTGGCACAATCTTCGCATAATCCACAATCAAGCTCTGAACCCGGCGCAAAGCGAAGAGCTTATTGTCCCGGCGCGGAGGGATTGCGAGAGGGCGCGCGGGCGGTGCCTTTGAAGTCGTCCTCTCGATGCTCTTGGCGCGCAGCCGCCGCCTCCGCCGCCGCCGCCGCGCCGGCGACCTCGAGAGCAAACAGCGCAGCGCTTCGCAAGCCGCCCGCGGCGCCCGGCCAGACGCGGCTTTTTCCTTCCGCGTGACACAAGAAGAGCGCGCTCGGATGTGGCGGCGGCGCTTTGGAGGACGGCGCGGGCGGGGCGCGCTTGCTGGGGCCGAGCGGTGACAAGCGGTGATCGGTGATTGACTATCGGGGAGACGATTCACAAACTATACACGATGTGCGTGAAGCTTGCGTCGGAGAAATGTTGACACTGACACCACAACATATGATCATAAAAATGATCGCATTTGCGGATAATATTGTGGACTTAAACAATCGTCAGATAAAGAAAGAAATGCTCTGTCTATGCTGTGCAAGTTGAATCTGAAATGTACTTGTAAAGGAAGGTTTCTCGTGAAGAAAAACGATGTTCGTCACTTAATATTCACTCCATTTAAGCATAAAATTATGTTTCGTTTGAATTATCAGACACAATCATCACACAGTGTATCACGTTGTTAGAATTGTTTTGCAGAATTTCACAGGAAGATGATTGACAGAAACATCAACTATTTACATATCTCTCGGTAATATTACGTACGAAAAGTGAATAACCCTCTGCTGTTTTAGAAAGAAACCCTACTGCCGAGAAATTCATTAATATTAACACATTAATAAATACGAAATTGTTATAAATAAAATATAAATTGAAATATTTGTATATATTTAATTAATTTTAGATAGAATTTCATAGATACTTTCTTACTTAATATAATAGCATACATTTAATTGTCGTTCACCCTCAAACTTTTTTGAATCAGTTCATTTGCAAAGAACTTGGCACTTAAAATATTTTAAAAAAAGAGAACGAATTTTAAATAAGCTTTTAAAACCTGTCGATTTTTTGCCAAGTCCACCAAACAAATTAAAATATAACTCGCCCTTTCTGAAAGAGAGAAAGTTCATTTTCCCCTCTTTCTTTACCTCCAGGAAGAAGTGAAATGAGATCTAAAGGGGGTTATGTCTCGTAAGTGCATAAGGCGAAATTCGATTTTAACAGAAAACCACTTAATAATCCTAACATTTTTACCAACTTTTCTTATATACTACAACAGTTAGTAACAAAACCGTCACCATTTCGAACACAAATCACACACACACACACACACACACACACACACACACACACCTACTGCAGAAATCCCCCTGTAGTAAGATTTTAAATTTGCATTACGTATTGTAGTATACTGTAGATGTTTCCGACGTGTTATTACAAGAAGAATAAAAGAGGAACGTGAATATAATCTTAACCATCACACATCATCTCATAATTTTTTGGAGCAGCATGGACAATTTTTCTGCCTCAAAAGCACAAATGTGGCGCCCAGAACACGACCCGGGATAAGGGAATTAACAGAAGCCAGGCCAGATGTGATAAAGAAGATAACACACGAATCGTGTTATATTCTTTCTCACATTGTTTGTAACGGCTACACAATATTGTACTATTACATGGCTTTTCAAAAGTATTTCCAACCTTCAATATTTACTTCCCCGTCCTTACTTCGTAAGAAGTGAAAGTATTCCAAGCGTGCGCCGAAAAAACCTAAAACTTTTGACGGAAAAAATCGAATTACAGAGCCCTGGTTAGGATATTTTTCCAATTTAAAATAAATTACCTCTTCTATCACGGGGTGTAGTTAGAATTTTTTTTCTCGATCATTGACATCGAACAATAGATTGACGTCAAAACTTCTGTCTCCATCTATCTGCCCGTCTGTGGCCATAATAGATCTTCAAAAGCCAAAACTGATATTTTTATTTTCATCTGTACTTTACGTAAAGTCTTAATGATATTTTGATTTTAATAACATTTTCTCGCAAATGGTTTCTAATATTTTTGGTTAACCTTTGTTCTTTGATAACGTAAAGGGCGCTAAATCAATAATGTCAGTCATATTTTAGTTAAAATCCTGGATTTTTCAGAAATTCTAAAAGAACAAAATTTTTCAGCGTCTTTCTACAACAACAACAACTACAGTAGTTAAGATCGAGATTTTTTATTAAAGAAATTTGTTCTCTAAAGACAGTGCTTGAAATAATATCATGTTTAATTTTTCAAAAATATGAACAGTTTTTGTACGATTTTCCATGAAATACAGACAATTTGTAAATTTTTAAACCGTTTTTCTGATAAATAGGTCCATTTTTTTTCTTTAAATATTCTTGTCATGTCTATCAAAAGACGGTAAAAATTTCGTTATCTTGACTGAATGTAGCTTTTTAATAGATACATACACGACAGTATTACTTTTTCATTGTGCTTAATATCAGCTTTATGACTTTCGCCCCAGAATTATAATTTGACTAACAAATTATTCATATTCTCTGTTCTATTACACGAGATACAAAGTGATATCTCATTACCTTCCACATCGCAGTTTAAAGATACTGCACCAAAATCAGCAACCCGTAGCAAAGGTAAGCGCATAAGTCAGCTGAGCCAGTGGGATAGGCAGTCAATGCACAAGGTAATTAGAAAGATATTTTAGTGGCATCCAATGGGTTAAATTTTTTTTTGTTGGTGTCAAAGTCATCAATTCAAGGTACAGGTAAATGCAGCGCTGGATTTCTCAACAAGCAAAATTATGAGCTATAGTCTCCATTAAAGGAGGACTCGTGAAAACAACACAAACATTGTGATTACTAGCATTGCATGTACTGTTTACTGCGAGATGTCTTATACATTCGATGAAATAAAAAAGTGATAAAACATTAGGTTAGATTATATTACATTTATAAATAATTCTGTAATTAAGTTTGAGAACTTGGTAGCGGAATACACTAACTTAATACTTTTACTAAACTTTACACATTAACGTGAACATTTCACCCTGCAATCTTTCACAGCACTCTACTTCGCCATACTTCACTTCACCGCACTGCGAATCACTGAGCTGTAATGTCTTTCTTATACATTCATCTCCTTCATTTTCACTACTACACTGCACTTCACCCCACTGCACTGAACATAATTAATATTAATAATATACTTAATTACATAGAAGACAAAGTTCCTTACACTGAATAATATTAGACATTTATAATACACATATCAACGTTCAGGAAACTAACATGAATGATAAAAATGGATTAAAGAGATGAAAACAAAATTATTATAAATGGAATAAAAGAATAGTTTGCGTTTCACACAATTATGCAATAGAATAGGTTACAGTTGAATTTCAAGTCGTTAGTGCTGGCGACGCAGATCACACGACATTGCTGCGTAATTGTACTTCGACCGACGAGTGGATGCGGTGTGGACCTCAGCGGTGCTGGATAATGGTTGAACCCAGGCCTCCCCCACAGTTCACCGATTACGAGGCGCGTCTGTGGCTTCGAGGCTGGGCCAATCACTCTCGCTCGGACTCAGCCAGCACGAGTGTCCCGTGTGCTCAGGTGAATGAACACGCGATGCCGTACTGCAATGCCGTTCACCCCGAAGCCAGTTTCGACGCTATTACCGAGGGCTCCGTTCGGTTCCTGCATGCCGAAATAAAGCCGCGCACTTCATTCAACGATATTCGAACGAGGGAAATATTACCACTAGTCTTGAACAAACACCATCTTCGGACTTTTTCCAGCTGACAGTCGGCTACAGATTGCGACCCAATGTGATGCATATTTGATCAAAAACTAGACATTTACACACTTTGCCGGCTCCTCTGATCTGTGGTTAGGAGAACTCGTCCGCAATTCATACTATACATACACGAGAGGTAAGGGACAAACAACCATGTCCAGTAGTAGGACTCGAACCCGCGAACCTTCGGACTGAAGCGCTGAGTTGGTACACGCTCTTAGCCGCCTACGATCATCCAGGTCCGCCTTGAAGAAACTGCTTATCGAAAACACAACAGACCCGCCGAGGGCAGCCTTGTCACGTGCCTGAGAAGACAATTCAGTGTCGAGAAGAAGCCAGAGTCGTGGGAGTTATTTACGAGTATACGAGCTCTGCCGACGTAATTATAAATGTTAAGATTTTTATATTAGGAGTATATTTAATTTGGTATGACGATTATTGCTTTACATTGTGATAATCTTTTTCACTTTCACTTCAAGTTTGTACCGTTAAAACAGTTGCACCACGCAGTGCAAACATTGAGCAGGGCAAATTAGTTTCCCTTTTCAGCTGCGCTATTATACTTGTCAGACATCACATGTCTCTCTCTGGATCTTTTTTCCGCTGAAATTGTATCAATTTTCATGATGACAGGTCCACACGACACTAATAGTAATTGTTGCATCAGGTCCGAGCCAGAGTTACGTTCATCAGCTCACTGCATCGTGCATTGTTGAATTCGTATGTTCCATATTAGTTTGTATAAAATACCTTTTCCAATAAAATCTTGATTACGCATGCATAATTGTTACCACCTTCTCATCTGCACGCAGTTCAGAGGCACACGAAGATAAAAATTGCTCTAACGGTCGATTTCAACCAGGCCAGTCAGTACCTTTGACTGAAGTTAAACTACTGATGGTTAATTAAATCACATTTACTTTTTACCGACGTCATTTCACATTATGATCAAAAAGCGCAAAATATTCGATCATAATTTTTGCGACTGACAGAGACTGACATTAAAATTTTAAGCGATGAAATCGAATAGGCTACTCAGGAATACTGCGTAGAATACTTTTTTTATGTCTTAAATATTACTAGAAGCCCTCTTCGCCGCCACTGCCGTCCCTGTCTCCAACGCTGCCCCATCCCCTCCTCCGCCCCCGCCTTCCCCGCCACCTGCGTCATCGCCGCCCTCGCCTTCCCCACCGCCCCCTCCTTCGCCCCCAGGGCCGGTGACGAATGAGTCGGGTGGGCGGGCGACGCAGAGCGCAGCCTTGCGGCGGGCGGCGACATGCTCCTCCATGATCTGCCTCAGCAGACGTCCCGCCCAGCGCTCTCCGAATTCAGATTCACGAAAAACCCAATCCACAGTACCAGAATCCAAAATAAATGGCCATTCCAAGTATTCCAAATTAAATTCGCGGGCCTGCAACCACTTTAGAGGGCCCATAGAGGGAGACCTCCTTATTGTATAGCATATAAGTTTAGAATACGTTAGTGAGTAAGAAACAAAAAAAGATGTAAAGTTTAAATAACTGTCTATGTACTTATCGTCAGAAACAATAAATTTATAAGAAATAAAAAAAAGCCAGTCGGGGCATGCCCTCACGAAATCCACACGCGCTGCAGCACTCGCCGTCCACAGCAGTCATTTGTTCGGGGTGGGGGCTGCCGTGGTGGAGTTGTAATGAGTTTTGTGGTGATGGTGGAAGTGATGGCGCGATGTAGCATTGTGGCTGGGATGGTGGTGGTGGTGGTGGTGGTGGTGGTAGTGCGGAGATGGCTACGCTGCTTCTGTCATGGTAGTATGATAAAAGTGGTGTTGGAGATGGTACCGGTTCTCATACTGCAGTAGTGTTGATGATTATGTAGCCTTTGATGGCTCGTTGGTCGGCGTGCTCGCTTTTCACGGCGAAACTCTGAATGAACACGTTCGATTCCCGCCCGGGAGAAAATAGTCTCTGAGCAAAATAGTCTCCTTACAAATGTCCCAGTACCTATTCATGAGTCACGACGATAAAGCACACCCTAAGGTTATGAAGACCATTATATACGGTGAAGGGATATCTTCGTTCTAACCACACCAACCCCTTATCCCAAAGCCGTGAGGCTGGGCCACCGCAAGTCGACTAAGGCCCGGCCGAGCTACGAACAGGACAGGGCAGCAGGTGATTATGGTCATGATTGTATGAAGGTTGTGATTCTGGTAGTATGGTGCTGATTATGGTGGTGATTTTGATGGTGGTGAATTTCAGATCCTAATGATAGTGCAGTGCCCTGGGGCTCTCTGATGGCGGTGACGGAGTTGGAGCGGTGATAAATTGGGCTTCGATTCCAAGAGTATCGAGACGCTCTCAACCAGAACGAGCATCCCTGAAGGAGCATGTTGGATGGTTAACGGAATCAAGAGAAAATACCTCAGTACCAGCGTAAATTAGTTTATTTTGATGAAAATTTAAAAAAACAAGGCAACATAGGAAAGAAAGAGGCATTTATGAGAGGGGAATTTTGCTATTTGATATTTTTAAGATGTTATGCCATCGACTTTATATCGTTATCTTTAGATTTTAGATTTTAATGGGTACAAAAGAGAAGGGAAAATATTTGAGACTACTATTTTAAAATCAATGTTTTAAGTGTTAATAAATTGATTTAAAATATTTACTTCATTATATTGCTGAAACTGGTCTTGAGGTACTTAACTACGAATATCCCAAATAAGTTATTTAAATTCTATTTTGTTGATTGACGTTATAATGTTTTAGGAATTGCTGGAATGTAATATGAATTTATTCAGGAAGAGGTGGCGGTAACCTCAGTAATTATTTCACGTTCTGGTTGGTCTATAGATATTCAAATTTCTTATCAGCCTGACAGATATCGATTCTTCCTCATTCCGACGAGAGAGAAATGTTCTGTGACTTTTTTGATTGAAGTAGTAACGTTCTTTGTATTGTTTTCAACATTTATAGCAAGTTAAATTTTCTCATTGTTAAGGCTTTTCACCAAAAGGTTGTGTATGTAGGGTCAGAGGGGTCGAGAGAAACGTAGTGAATTACTGAGGGGTGCATGAGCGATACACCACCACCGGAGAGATCAACAAGGATCAGTCTAGATCTGCAGGGGGAGTGTGGGAGCGGGTGCAGCGGGGAAGAGCTGCTGGTGTGGGGGCGTAGAGAGCAAACACACGCGCGCTCTCTCCCCCCTTTCTCTCATCTCTCTCTCTCACTTCCCCTCTCTCTCTCCCTCCTCTCTCTCTCTCTCTCCCCATCCTCTCTCTCTCTCCGCTGCAGATCTGGCGTCAGCAACTCAGGTGGGTCGCATTCAACCACTGCCCGAAGGTGGAGTCTAGTGGCCGGCATCTCTGACAGGGAGTTTTCCGTGGTTTCTCCGAACAAACTCTGACGAATAGCAGTACCATAAAAAGTGGGCCTCGGGTTACGTGCGATCTTTTTTTCTTCCTTTGCCTTGTACTTACCCCCCCCACACACACACACACACACGCGCGCGCGTCCATGCACCACACTACCACGCAAGTAGGGAGACCAGTCCGACGTTCAAGGTCCAGCCTGGGAAGGAAAGTGCAGACGAAAATTCCTGGAGGGGGAAAACCGCGCCAGCCGACGTGTTGATGATCGGCAACGGATCTCACGTCCCAGAAGGAAGGAGCATCGCCACATCATGGGTCATAACATTCACTACACTGTCGGGAACAATTCAATGGAGGTGGCCGGAAAAAAGACATATTAAGGCCAAGCAATCAATCTTCTCCTCTACGCGAGAGTTTAGTTGCAGCTCTGACAGATGCAAAATATCACGATGTGCTGTCCAAAAATGCAAGGAATTCTAGCTATCCAAGCTCTCCAAAAAATGAAAGGAATCCTAGCCATCCACAAAATGCAAGGAATTAACTGTGGCAAATTTCCATTGTCAAAGAAATCTGAATAAGAATGAAACTTTCCATATTTTATCAAAGATCTGTTTCATCATTCGTATTGTCATTTTCACTACAATTACCTACTCATGATTGATACTTAAAAATAAATAATATATTTCTCAAGTTTTGTTTCTTTTTCCAGTGTCGCTATTACCTCAGTATGGTAGGGGAATCGTCATAAAGCATGAAAATCTGAAAATGTCTGGAATTAATATGTATTACGGTAACTTACCTATTTGCTATGATATAAAATGGTATGCAGGGAATGTATCCATGTTTCATGTGAAAATGCCATGTTCCTTGTGTAAGAGGACTGGTGGCGCCATTACCCTATCGTGCCTTACATCAAGGAAAGCCAGACCTAAACCCATTTTCTGCTGTAGATAGAAGAGAGTGAAGTTTTATCCCACGTAACACCCTTTTAGGAAAAACCTTCTTCGCGAAATCCTCACTTTCCGTTGTCGCTAGGAGCAGTACATCTTCACGTTGAACACACAAAGGTTCTGCACACGCGGCTGCTGCCCCCCCCATCCACTTCACCCGCTGTTCGCACGCAGCAGCACCGTCGCGAGGAGCTTAACAGAGAATACGGGCGTAGGTAACGAGGCGCAAGTTAGCATCAACTTCCAGCGCTTCTAATAGAGTTATGGCTCCGAAATTTAATTAAATTCTTAGCTCGGTTCCGAGCACCACTTCGCGAAATTTGATCGAAGTATAAGTTTCGGATATTAATGGAAATTTACATGAAAATTCCATTGACGAATTTTCTCGCCATTTGCTGCACACAAATCTCGCCCCCCCCCTTTTCCCTCGACGCCCCAGCCCCGCGCGGGTTGATGGAGTCCTGAGCGCCCGATCCGGCGGAGATCTAAATATTTGCATTTTCTGCGGGACAGAGCTGCGAAGAAGCCCAACAAAGGAGGGCCATTCGTAATAGGTCGGCTGTTGTTTCTTTACAGATTGGATTTTTCGCTCGGCGCTCAGCTGCGAGTCCGGGCGAGTTACTAGGAGGCCGAGGCGGCAAAAACACAGCGCGCGCAGCGGACAAATGTCGGAGCGCGCAAAACAACCGCGGGGAACTGGTTTTGGTGAGGTGTGTTGTGTGGTTGTGGGAGGGGGGGTGGACGGGTGGAGTGTGGGTGTGGTGTTGGGTGGGGTGCGAGGGAGGTGGGCGGGCGGGCGGGCGTGTGTGTGTGTGTGTGTGTGTGTGTGAAATGTGTGTGTGGGGTGTGGGTGAGTGGGTGAGTGGGTGGGTTGGGTGGGCGTGCGGGGCAGGCGGGCGGGCGGCGGGCGGCGGCGTGGGCGGGCGGCTGGCCGGGCGCTGCGGGCGCGGGCGGCGGCTGGCGGGCGGGCTGGTGGGCTGTGGTTCCCGGAGCGTCTGAAGAAGGTGTGGGGTAGGCAAAGGCGTGGTGTAGGAAAGTCAGGCGACGGGCGAGGAAGCCTGCTAGCGTGCGGGGTGGGCGAGCAAGTTGAAGTGGGCGAGCCAAAGGCGTGGTGGGCACGGACGGGCGGGGGCGCTTGCGAGCGAGACGGCTGCTGCAGCGAGGAGGCGGACCAATGGAAAAGTAATTTCATAGTTCGAGGACCCGCCGACGCCGCCACGTAGAACAGATTTTCACCCGAGGCCGCCGCCCGCCCCCTCTCCGTCCTGGAAGGGACGGCCTACGGGGCCCTTTTGTGTTCCTGCGCGGCGCGGCGCCGCCGCAGCACCGTTGTGAGAATTGACGCGGATGCGAGGAGGCCAGATTGGAAACCGACGGGCAACTGCGGCGAAACTCGCACACACTGACGGACACT
>BOPP01000289.1:74316-89277 GCA_017312745.1 Gryllus bimaculatus
CGGAAGTGACAAGGAGGGGGAGGGGCAGGGCGGAGGGAGGAGTGAAGCCCGGGTGAGGGAGGGGGAGGGTGGGGGCAAAGTGGCGGAAAAAGAAGAAGGTGCTGCGCTAGCGTGGAGCCGAAGGAGCCCCGGCAGAAGAACGCGAACGACGTGCACGCAGCGCGGTGCGCGCGCAGAGCACAGGCAAGAGATTAAACTGCGATGAGGCGAGATGTGGAGGTGGAAGAAGTGAATTACTCAGGGGGGGGTACTGGGAAAAGTTGGCATCGATACAATATCGACAAAAGTGATAACTGGATACACCTTCCAAATAAATGAATAAATGATTTTTAACAAAATTGCACACAGGTAAAGTGCATCGCTTCAGTACATGAGAATTAAATGATAGAATAGAGAAAGGTAACATTTTGTGATGTTTGGAAACAACTCAAAGGAAGAAACAAAACAAAGCGCGAAAGTGAGTAGAAAGTCCAGAAAAAAAGAAAACATTGAAATGAGAGAAAAATGAAAAAAAAAATCTACTGACGTAATAAGAAACTACTGCCAAAGAAAATAAATGAAACGAAAAGAGAAAAGTTACTCCTGGGTAAGTGGAAGAGAGATACAGAAGCTCAAAGGGAAAGGACAATGGGAATGAGGAGTAGAAATAGTAACTTTCTAGAACTAAGTATCAGAATAATCAAAAGGAAGCCATGAAATAAACGAAAACAGCGTACACCAGTTTTTTATAGGTAGAAGGAAGCTACCAAAGCCAAAAATAGAGATAAAAATGACATGAGAAGCAGAAAGTAACTTTCTAAAAATATCAGAATAATTCGAAGGAACAAAGAAATTAAAAACCCAAAATAAAAGGGGAGATTTCGGCTGAGAAGAAAAAATAATAAAGCCGAACATTAATTTGCGCAATAAGAGTGAAAAGGAAGAAGACGTAAGGCGACCCAGTGCAGGGAAAGGCGCGAGCGCAGCGGATGAAGTGTAAGTAAAAGCGCGGGCTCGTGGGCTGGGCGTGCGAAGATGTGGGCGGAAGAAAAGCCTGGGCTGGCAAAGTCGGTGTTCGGGTGAGGCGAGCGGGAGGGCGGGCCGGGTGGGCTGGGTGGGGTTTTTGGGTGAGTGTGTGTGTGGTGGAGGGAGGCGTGGTGGGGTTGTGGGTGTTGGTGGGTGCGAGGGAGGGCCGGGCGGGCGGGCGGGCGCGGGGCCGGGGCGTTGTGTGTGGGGGTGTGGGTGGGTGGGTTGGGTGAGTGGGTGGTGGGTGGGTGGGTGGGTGGGGCGGGGCGGGTTGCGTGGGCGGGCGGGAGGGGCGGGCGGGGCTGTGCTGGTGCTGGTTTTTTGGGTTTGAGTGTGTGTGTGGGGTGGAGGGTGGTGGGTGTGGGTGTGGGGTGCGAGGGAGTGGTGGCGGGCGGGGCGGGCGTGTGTGTGTGTGTTGTGTGTGTGAAATGTGTGTGTCGTGTGGGGTGTGGTGTGAGTGGGTGAGTGGGTGGGTGGGTGGGTGTGGCGGGCAGGCGGGCGCGGGCGGGCGGCGGGTGGGCGGCGGGGCTGGCCGGGCGGCGCGGGCCGGGCGGCGGCTGGCGGGCGGGCTGGTGGCTGTGGTTCGCCGGGCGTCTGGAAGAAGGTGTGGGCGTTGGCAAAGGCGTGGTGTAGGAAGGTCAGGCGAGCGGGCGAGAAGCCTAGCGTGCGGGGCGAGCAAGTTGTGGCGAGCAAAGGCGTCGGTGGGCCGACGGGCAGGGGGGCGCGAGCGAGGACGGCTGCTGCAGCGAGGAGGCGGACCCAAGAAAAGTAATTTCATAGTCGAGACGCCGCCACGCCGCCGACGTAACAGATTTCACCCGAGGCCGCCGCTCCGCCCCCTCCCGTCCTGGAAGACAGGCGCCGAGCATCGCGCTACGACACTCGGACAGGTACTGATGCAAAATGCGGCTCTAGAGCAGTGAGCGTCAAACCGACGAACGCGAGGTACCAGCAGCGCGGGGCAATTTTCCTTAGATCGCGAGTCATTCTCAAGCTTGAATAACCTGGAGTTGTTCTACAGAAGTGAGAAAGATGACTTGTTGTTCTTGTATATATTTTTATTAAAATGTGTTTTATATTCAATAGAAATGTATGTTTATAGACAATAAACAAATGTTAAAATTAAAAAAATATATTTCTTGGTAGCTCACAGTAGGATAAAAAACGGTATAGTTTCTCACAAGACTCGTAGTTTGGTGACCACTGCTCCGGGGGTTGTCCACTTGAATGCTTTGTATATAAATCAGCAAGATGTTTCCACCTCTTCGTATCTTTAATTTAGAATAGAGGAACAATGGTTCCTGCTCTCTAGTCCGGCATACCCTTCAATTTTTTTCTGATTCTATTTTTTTATTTCAAGGTTTAATTTTTTCATTTCATTTTGGAAGTTTTGATTAATTGGGTACACTAGTCGATACGCATTACTTGTTATGTCCCTCTGTGCTGAACTGGTGCTTCCCATTAGTCTAATCACGCGGACGTTATTGTTCTCTCGACTTTATTTCTGAGTAGATTCAATTATTAAGGAGAAGAGATAAAATATTTGTTTGAACATGAAACTAAGAACAATAACCGATGGACTGAAATTCACATCTGCCTTCAGATTCAACTGTGTAACAACCGAGCAACGGCAGTTCAAATGAATTCAATACAACTACATTTGTATCGGTAACTTTATCTTTGTGTGTAAATTGGTGTATTTTAACGTTAAAAACAACTTTCAGTGTTCGTGATTTTCATATTTATCTAAGGTATTATTAATTATCATATTACTACTTGTTTAATAGGTAATTATTACAAACGAAATAGATTACTTGATCTTATGTGGCTAGGCCTATTAAATAAATAAAATAAATAAATAATTTGCTTTCGGTCGCTTTTCTTTGCGGATTCCCCAGCCCCATTCCACTATTCTTTCGAAATCCATTTTCCGATTCTACAGAGAAGGAAGCCTTTCCTACCCTCGTTCCGCCGACTGAACGTTATTAAGCTCTCCCTGCTTTACACAGGATGCTCATATTGCTATTCAGCCACTTCAGGAGCCCATTGCCCCTTTTACCTACTAACTCATATTAACCATCTTTTATTTTGTGTTGAGATAGCCTATAAAGTCTTTCCGGCCCAACTACAACTAATGATTGCATTATTGCAGCTGAAGGAATTGAGGCTGTAAAAGTAGCTCGAAATCGTCGCTTTAAGTAAGCATCGGAACCACAACCTCAGTATATCGCTCTTCTCCTCTTATCTACTGATTACGCTACAAAGGGCTGCACTAGCGTTGTAAGTACTTTCTCAAGAAAATGCGTTAAATAAACAGAACCTACGAGAGATATACCTCACGGTATTGGTCGGAGTTTAATAATGTAGTTTGTCAAATTTTAGGAATATTTTAATTCCATCATCAGGGTCACTAATAAATTTTTGGCTGTCACTCAGCAACATTAATATCCAAGTTCCAATCAATGTTTCTGAGTGACAGAAACATTAATTAGTTATCAGTAATGATGGAAATTAAAGATTCTGAAACGTCGGTAAATTGTTCATACTCTGACCAATCACCAACTACATTCCTCATTACATCATTGTTGTGGATTTTACAGTGATTAAAATAATTTACACCTCAAGGGAATACACATATCTGTTTGTCTACTATTACTGAATTTTATCAGTTGAATTTTACGTGTTGTATTCATCTGTATGAGTTTTATTTTCACTTTCTACATAACAAATTTTGCCGCGACAAACTCTGGCCTAATGTATTGTTTTATTAAGAAAATATAATAAGATTTACATTTTAAAAAAGTCAAAATTTAATGTCGCGACAAGGTGTCGAACATTTTTTCCCTCTCAATCTGTTCCAGAGGGAATACAAAATTCTTCAATATTCTACTTAAATTCATGCAGGGAGCATAAAAATCCCATTTCCGGGATTTAAGCTTCACTCAACATACTTTTTACATCGAGGTTTATCCGTCATTATTTTTTTACAGGGCGTCCGCTCGCCGTAAAGAAGAGGAAATGCCGGGGAAATCACTCGAAAGCTGCAGCTGCTTCTGCTGCGACGCGCGCTCTCGACTGAAGCTCCGGCAGCCGACGCCGCCCGGACGCCGCCTCGACGCTCGGAGCGGCTCGCCGACGCTTTTGCTTCCACGCTACTGCTGAAGCGGTGAGTAGGAAATATTGAAATGCTGCGGGAAGAAAACGCGAATTTCCGACCCAAAACCTTTAATTGCGGTGATCGACCCTGGTGCACACGTAAGCTTCCGCGGCTCGATTCCATAAATTCTTGCGAATCGGGAAGACGTCGCGTCGTTGGCTGAGAGGCCGACGTTTCGCCTGACATGTCGCAGACTTCCTTCGAGCAGTGAGAAATCCTGCGACATGTCAGGCGAAATGTCGGCCTCTCAGCCAACATCACGGCGTCTCCAGGACAGCCAACCGACCTTGGTAACGAAAAGGTAGATAAAGCTTGTCCCTGTATATACTACATTACTTCCTCTAACACGTGTTGTAATCGGGTTCCATTTTTGTGCGCACTTATACCCGAAAAATTGATTGACGGCAAAACGCTTGTCAGTCCGTCGATGTGTCGGTCTGTCTAACTGTGGACAACGTTACCGGCTAAACCGTGCATACGATTTTCTCCAAAATTAATACTACCCATTAGATCTAGCTTCTTGTGTTTTCTTGAATGTTTTAATTTTGGTGGGGGTACTTTACACGTAGCCCCTGACACATTTTCAAAATTTGCATTTTCAATTAAATTATGTTGTGGCGACAACAGAGGCAACGTGTTTGGTAGCTGGAAATGCTGGGAAACATTTAAATTGTAACACCAATTATAGTAGATAATTTTGTTACATTTTTAAAGGAGATGCGATTATCCGATGATGTACCTCCACTCATGTGGTTCGTGAGCGGGGGAGTCGGATATACCTAGGCTAGTAACAACGTTCAGTAAACTTGAGTTTATATTCAAGTAGTGGTGCTCCTCGCATTATATCACATACTTTCTCGCATTATATTTAAATTTGTGATTTTTGAAGAAATGATTTCAATGAAAATGAGACCTGCACCGTTCTTTTAAGCATCCTTCATTCTATGCGAGGACAATTGTTAACCAGAATTTCTATTTTTTGGAAAATGTTGGGTAGATTTAATGTAAAGTACCTTCAAAAATCAAAATATCCATTTCAGACTCGCACACACACATGCGCACACACACATGCGCACACATACACGTGCGCGACGGGCACCATCACGCGTCCCCCACACACTCACGTGCGCGCACACGCACACACACGCCCGTGCGAACACGCACGCACTTACACGCACGCACTTACACGCGCGCACACACGCGCGCGCTCCACACACACGTTACACAGCCACACACACGAAGCCTAGCCGCCACACGTCGCCGCGCACACGGCAACGACACACCACGCACACACACCTACGCGCACACGCACCACGCGCACACGCACACACACGCACGCCATACCATACGCGCGCGCACCAATACACATGTGCACACCACACATACATGCGAGCACACGCACGCGCAAACTCACACGCGCAAACACGCATGTGGACCCACAGTCGATGGGCTCTCCTTCACGACGCACGCTGCCACTGCCGCTTCACAGTGCCTTCTCTCAGGTCCGCAAATAAGCCGTAGCTAAGTTTCCAAATATATTAGAAAATAGTCTACAGAAATCGTCGTCCAAGGAGTTCCCAAAAAAGGAATTTGGTTGCTCTTCGTCTAATACTAGAAATGCGACTTTCCGCTAACTAGAATTCGCATTTCCGATATTATTTAATGGCAACAAAATTTCTCTTTTTGGCGTCTAATGAGGAAAAAAGCGACGACCTTCTATGTAGAGTTTTTTTATCTCTGCCATATCTCTTTTTTTGTAATCGGCGGTCTAACTCGGTACCAAGTTGGCAGAAATTTGATATAGATTTTAAGTGTTAAGTTCTGTAATGTTAACACTTTGTTATTATTGTTGGTATTATTGAAAACTTTCTTACGCTAACTTTACGTATTTCCTTCTCCCTGTAGGTGTTTCGAGATCAGCATGTATGTCTTCAACGTGCAACGGTGTCGAACCAAAAATCCCAGGAAGAGATGTACAATGTCTAAAAGAAATACTGCATATATCTGTTTCAATGGCTTGTAAAGAGGTGATAATTTTGGTATCTGACGGTATTTGAAATTCCGCTAAACTGTAACGCGAAGTGGTCCCTGAAGCACATTGGCGCAAGTCGGGTACGCTGCACAGTAGCTCATCTGTCTTTCTATCATGAGCAGCCTGACGGCGCGGCGTTTCTGGTGCTATTGGTACTACTCTGATACTATTGTTCATGCGAGCCAACGCTCCGTTATGCCGTCACTTAATATGAGAGAGAGAGAGAGAGAGAGAGAGAGAGAGAGAGAGAGAGAGAGAGAAAGAAACAGAGAAAGAAACAGAGATAGAGAAAGAAAGAGAGAGAGAAAGAGAGAGAGAAAGAGAGAGAAAGAGAGAGAAAGGGAGAGAGAAAAAAAGAAAGAAAGGGAGAGAGAAAGAGAGAGAAAGAAAGAGAGAAAGAGAGAGAGAAAGAGAGAAAGAGAGAAAGAGAAAAAAGAGAAAAAGAGAGATAGAGAGAAAGGGAGAGAGAAAGAGAGAGAAAGAAAGAGAGAAAGAAAGAGAGAAAGAGAGAGAGAAAGATATACAAAGAAAGAGAGAACATCTGCTCAACTCTAAACTTTACCAATGATGCTCTACTTAGCACGAGAGAAATATCTCGCTAAGTCCGTGGCTGTTCTGCGTGGAGAAAATTTTTAAGTTGCGTGAGCCTCATCAAAGGAGAGCATATATCCCACCGTCGCGGGTGAAAGAAACATTTCTATCACTCGCGTCACTCGAGACAAATCTTTTAAGTGTTTGAAACTATCTCAACGGAGAGAAAATATTCTTGTCAAACTCCGCAAAAATCGTCACGTTCAAGAAAAATTTTCAAAGTCAAACTGTCGGAGGCTTTGCAAAAATTTCCACCTATATGGGGAATCGAATTAAGTAGTAAATACAAAATCAGAGCCCAGCATGCGTTTATTACAGGCAAACATACATTGGTAATTACACAATTATTACGGTGCCACATCTTACCATTAATGAATACGTACAGAAATACGACCGGGAATGCAATCATGGAGGCGTACAATGTACTCCCGAGGAGATACATGCCTCAGCTGCAGTAATTGACGTCCTTGATCCCGTTTAATTGAAGATGACCATAGTTACCTTCCCACGTCGTCTGAAATGGTGAGCTCGACAGGTGAGCGCACTGGAGACTTTGCCGACCAAGAAGCCTTGAGGATATTATGAAGGAAATTTACGGATTGTTAAATGTTATAAACCATTATACAATTGTTGCACGGTCAAAAACTTAGCATTTGCATAACGACAATCGAAATTAAGTATTCAGCAATCACCTTCAATATGTAAGGGTGAGAAACGATTTTGCAGAATAAACTTTCTGACAATTCTGGAATTCCATGCATTTTCTTACAATAACTAGTAAATTATTCTACACATTCACATGATAATTATTTACAAAGCTTGGAGGCATTTTGAAAATAAGAAAAGTCATACTGGGATTGTTGGAATTCCACTTTCTTCGTATAAGCTCTGCGCTCGACAATTTTTATCTTAATACATAAAAATCAATGGTTGTTTATTTGTTCGTATTTCATGCACTGCCTCGATTCATTCGATTGCGATAAAACTTTGTCAAGTTATTGTTTACACTTGCACAAAGCATGTAGGCATAGTACAATGGGAATATGCGTATGTCGTTCGCATATAGACGCGCGTCGATGAGTTCATTCTGATTCGAGTGCCCTTCTGCAGGGGCGATATGCAACCCGCCGTACCCACAAGTATTAAGCGCATCTTCGCTGCATATTCTACCCCTTCGGTTGTGAAATAGCCCGCAATATTACTTGAACGTTGTCTCGGACAAGTAAATCAATTGTCTCGAAGACATTGACGTAGCGAATTCACGGTCACATTTGAGACAGAACTATTTTAACTATAAAGTACTTGAAAACCATGTCAAAATCAGGAGAAGAATAAACTCATACTCGTCAGAAAGGTTTGCTTCTGTTAACCGGCCAATCTTAAAGAACGTACTTCTCGTTAAAAAATGTATACAATCGCGTGTAATCACCCCCCCCCCTCCCCTGTAACCAGGCCTACTAGGCAGAATCAGCTGCTCAGGATAAAACATTTAACATTTTTTAAGGTATACAATGTGATTAAGAACCACGTGACCAGAAGCGTATGAAGTGTAATAAATTGCAACAGCGAAGCATTACCGCGTCCGCTAGTTTCTTATAATAACATCGTAACTGCAGTTCGTAACGATGTGAAAAATAAACAGAATGCTCTAATGAAATTGTAAACGCTGCTGGTTTCAGCAGGAAACGTAGAATTAATCAAAGCTCCCTGACACAGACCTTCCGCCGACGCGTCGCCACAAGCAAACCAGAACCAAATGCGGTGCCTCGCGGGCCGCAGCGGATGGAGTCGTGAGTCTGGGATGGCCAATGGCGTGAGCGCTGGCCGACGGGCGAGGAAGCGAGGTGCTCTGCCGCTGCTTTAGCAGCCGGCGCGTCGTAAAACCTGCGTCTCTTCGCCCCCCCCTCCCCCCACGCCCAGCCGCCTACCGACAAGGCGCAGCAAACGGGAGAACTGCTTCTACATTCAAAGCTACTCAAAGTAACATGGCGGGAAACACTAACGAACGTCCAACTTTGCATTTATAACGACGGGTCGGTTCGGCTCAGGGCATTGTATGGTGTCACTGGGTTGGCGTTTACCGAAAGGTTCTGGAGTTCTAGTCCCGATGGTGATGGTAGGTTTTTAGACACTAGCTAGATCAAAGCTATATCGAATTCAGCCGCTGTCTAGAGGAGAAGGCCAGTAGTTTTCGGTGGTTTCTCTAATCAACACCAGGCGAATGCCGAAGCACTCAAACAAACAGGCTACAGACCACGCGCGATCTTTCCTTCCTTTTGCATGTCCTAACTTCACCTCGAAAACTAATCAATCAATCTAGTTTTCTACTACTCATATAATTTTATTATTTTGCCTTAAATGAATCAATTCGTAAATTTTGAATCTCAGTAAGTAAAGTATATTTCTAAGTATGTTATTAAGAATGCATTATATTAGTTGCATGTAATACCATGGAAAAATTAAAGACCAAATTTTTGGCCATTTTTGAAAATAATGAAATACCTTCAAGTGTAAACTACTCGCTGTTTTCCAAAAATGTACATTATTCATTTTAAATCTAATTTTTATAATTTTTCATTTTTGGCAAAATTCTCAATCTTCAACATCATACTTTTGCGATGATCATTTTTTGTTCTTTTCGAAAATGGAGAAAATTGACCTAAAATGAGACCCACATAATATATTTGATCATCCTTTCAAACGTACGAGGATAATATTTAAAGAAAAAAATATTATATTCTTTGGCAAAATATTCTGTTTTACGCAAAATTACGAAAAAATGACCACAATTTCTCAAATTCTACAGATCTTACTATACTATTTGTCAATGAGCAATACATTCATTCAGGAAAAATCTGTTTCTTTAAAATTGTAATTGAAGCAAACGAACTGAAAAAATTAGAAATATTGATACTTCAAAAAAATTGAGATTTCAACAAAATAAGACCTGTGTTATTTTTATATGGTACATCACCATATATGTGGACAAAATTTCATAAAAAAGAGTCAATTATTCAAAAAAATTTGAAGAATATGACTTATGGAGAAAATTGTCTGAGCGCTTTCGCCACTACCGTTGACCACACATTGAAACAATTAGCCGTTCGATCCCAAAGACCGACCATACAAGAATTTTGACTCCTTAATGTATCAGAGATAGTAATTTGCAACATAGAAAAACAAACTTATGTAGTATTTTCATTACCAGGGCCCGGCAATAACAGTTCTGTCAAAATTGCGTATTTCCAGCGCAAGATTACATAACAACTTCCTTCGAAGGAAGACAAAGTAAAAACACCACAATATTTTCAAATAGAAAAAGTAATACAGGGCCAACACGGTTTTGCCTTCTTAAAAATTCACACAAAATGTGTTGATTTCAGGATAGAAATTTTCATATAAACACTAATAATTTAAATTAAGCTTACAATTTTACATTTAACATTTAGTAGTTTGAAGTATATTTTAATGAGTTTGAAATGAGTCACTTCATTTCTACTAATAAATTGTAATATGTATAACAGTAAATCGTAAATTTCTTCACAGATCTAAGGAACCGATGTCATGAACTTCGATCCTGTCATGAAACCGATCTACTTTTAACAGGCAGTGAGAAGAAAATCTCTGTGCCGTTAGAAGAACAAACTGAAGTACAGCCGCAGAGAGCACGAGGTGCACAAGAATGGCAAACGCCGCGGCAGATAGAGGAAAGCCCGGAGTGCTTCCTTTAACCCAAAGCCGAGTGTGTACGGGGCGGCCGCGGCGATGCAGGTGGGCGGCGGCGAAGGGCGGCCCGGGGGCGGCGGTGGCGGCAGAAAAGAAGGGACGTCGCCGCTGCGAGCTGATCGCGAGAGCCACAGCGGGGGTGGGGGTGGGGGAGGCAGCGCCAGCGGCGCAGACTGTGAGGATGGCGAGAGCGAAATATGACGGATAGGAAAGAACGTGTTGGAAAGAGGAAAAGACAATTCGGAGGTCTTGTTTTGAAAAGAAAAAGAAACTCAGAGGTAAAGAGCTACACATGAGAGGAGAGTTTACAGAACGATTATTATATAAATAACGATTCGTATGTTTTATTTATGCATACATTAACCAGTTAACAGGCGAATGAAACTTGATTTCTACATCATAGGTGAATATTTTAAGGTTCTTCAGCTTTATGACACCCAGTTTTAATAACTCTCTTCTCATGTTGAATAATATTTCATTTCTGTGAGGATGATCTAAAGAAAGGCTGAGTCGCAACCTTTGATGAAATATTTGTATTTTAGTGTTTTCATAATTAAAATTAATAATTTAATAATTAAAATGCGTTGAAAAAATACTTTATACGTCTGCTACGTGCTCCTAGTTAATAATATATAAAATATAAGTAAATATTAGTATCCGGAATGGAAAAAATGGAGTAATGGAGTAATGGAAAAAAAGTTAGTTATTATTTTAGGCTTTGCCAGAAATTTTAGAGTAAGTTATCTCGCCTTACACACACACAACTAAATAGTTCTCCCATCGAAATGGCGTCTGAGCAGACTAAAGGCTCTAAGAAAAAATGCTGGTGATGTCGCTGCTACTCTATTAACACAATAGCGGTACACTTTAACACTGTAACATTCACAATATTCAGTAAGTAACGCAGTGACAAATAAACCTGCGCAAAGGAGTGTAACTGAAACCATTCCAAGGAAACTTATTCCACGCGGAACAGGAGGGTGGAGCGCAAACATCGAGTCGCTGCTGTGTTTACACCCAACGTCCGCCGAGACGGAAGCTGTGGGAGCCGGCGCACAGCGCGGGCAATGGAGGAGCCCGCTCCAACCGTTGGGCGCGAGGGGGCGGGCGCAGATCGTCCTTTGGGACGAAGCGGCATCGGTGTCGGCGGCGGCGGCGGCCTGCCGACAGCAACGACGTCCGCGCTGACAGGGGCGGCGGCGGTGGCGGCGGCGAAAAAAGAGAGAGATACAGGCGAATGAAATCTTGATTGCAGTCAAGGGTGAATAATTTTAAGGTTCTTCATTTTTTGACACAGCAGTTTTAATAATCTTCTTCTCATTGTTGAAGTAATTTTTTCATTTTTGTGGGATTGCTTAAAGAAAGGGCTGAGTTCGCACTTTGATGAAATATTTGTATTTTAATGTGTTTTCATAATTAAAATTAATAGTTTAATAATGTAATAAGTGTTTGAAAAGAATACTTTAATTAAGTCTGCTAGTGTCTAGTTCATAATATATAATATAAGTAAATATTAGTATCGGAATTGGAAAAACATGGGAGTAATGGGAAGTGATGCAAAATAAGTTAGTTTTAATTTAGGTCTTGCCCGAAATTTTAGAGTAAGTTATCTCGTCCTTACACAACACAACTAAAATAGTTTTCATCTGAAATTGGGGTTTGAGCAGACTAAAGGCTTTACAGAAAAAATGCTGGGTGATGTAGCTGCATCTATTTAACACAATAGCGGACACTTAACATGTACATCACAGATATTCCGCTAAGGTAACGCAGTGAAATATCAACTGGCAATAGGAGTGTCAATGAAAAATGCATAGGAACTGTTATCCAGCGGAACAGGAGGGTGGACGCGCAACATGAGTGCTGCTGTGTCTAACCAACGTCCGCCGAGACGGAAGCTGTGGAGCCGGCGCACAGGGCGGGCAATGGAGGAGCCCGCTCCAACCGTTGGGCGCGAGGGGCGGGAGATGTCTGTTGGTGAAGTAAGCGGCAGTGGTGTCGGGCGGCGGCGGCGGCCTGCCGACAGAACGAGTCGGTGACAGGGGCGGCGCGGTGGCGGGGGGCGGCGGCGGCTGGCGGGGCGGGAGGGACCCTGGCGCCGTCGCGAAGCCATATCGCCACGCGGCAGATTTGGGATCGGCGCCGCGATCGCGCGCCCCGCGGCGCGCATCACTGCTCCTCCGATCCGCTCGCGCCCGCCCCGACTACCACCCGCAATCCACCCGCAATCACCGCACGCCCGCGCCCACCGGCCCGCCCCCGGCCGTCATGCATGGCGCGCTGTCCCGCGCTCTCTCGCTCAGCTCACGCCCAGCGCCCGCCGTTGCACTCACCCCGGGCCTCGTCGCCCGCTCCTATCCAGCACGTCCGATTCGCCCGCACCCATGCCCGCCACGGGTCTTGTCTCCGTGGTCAGCCCCGCCCCGCTCTGTCGCTTCCGCCATCCACTCGCCCGCCCGCTCCCCGCCCGCCCGCCGCCCGAATCCGACCAGGAAGCGAAGCGGGAGCGGCCGCACGGGCAAGAAGCAATCGAAAGGCTGCCCGGGCGGGTCTGGAGCGCCGGGCAGATCGTGCAGAGCTGCGGACAGTGAATGTGGGCAGCTACACTGCGGACAATTGGAGGTGGAATCTATTTCTAAGCGGTGAAGAGACAGTTTGAACAGACACACCGGATTGTTGCGCTACAATTGAAGGATATTATTAAGGTCGATTTAGATGAAATAAGAAAGACTATGACTATATTAGGATGAGACTGTACAGTTGAGGTACTATATCTAAGTCATTAACACTTGCAAAGAAGTTTCACATAATCACAACCAATGCTGCGTTACATTGAAACGAACTATCTGAAGGCCAATTCACTAGCTTACAAAGGACAGTTGAAAAATTGGTTAGGAATGATGCGTAAGTGGAGACAAACTTAGCTGCAAGGTGATTTAATTGCTTTTATTTGCAGGAAGTTGAACGACTTATAATTACTAGACATTCAATTGTGTGATGTTTTAGAATAGGCTTAAAAATGAGTAAAAGACATTCAGCTTTAATTGTTGAATTACATTAATTTTAAAATTGAAGTAATTTTGGTTGTTCTTGTAAAGGATGAAAACGCTAATAAAAAATATAACCAAGAGATAATCAATGAATAATGCAATGGATAATCAAGCACTTTGTGTGCTGCTAACAGATATCTATTCTTTTCAGGTGATAGTTTAGTTTACATTATTACTTATGTTGCATAACTAAATGAGCATAGAGATATTTTGTTGTGAAAAGCATCAGTGAGGATACAATTAATAATTACAAGTATAAATTTTCTATTAATTTATTTTCCCGCCTATTTTAAAAAATAAAACGGTGTCACAGTGGATGTTGTGTTGTCGTTCGATTCATTACGGGCACAAGGACAATACACTCTTTTACACTTTCACTTCCTTGAGTCTAAAAATCAGTTTGGAATACAGGAAAAAATTTTGTCCTGCAGCTTGTTATAGAGGGGACTGAGTCTGAAAGACACAACGTGCCTCACTTTAAAGGGTTGGAAGTTCTGTAATCCACCGGGCATGGATGTTTTGCGTGTCGGTTTACCGTTAAGCTTCTCCGTTTTGAAGGTTATTATAGAACGGTCTGAAGTTGAAAAGTGTCCTTAAACAAGTAAAGATATGAATATTTTTGTCTTCTATTCGTTGCAAGACTTTCAAAAAAAAGTTAATTTCATGAATTTTTACATGCGTTTATTTATCTACGCTGCCAGGCGTAAATTCACTTGTCCTCAATAAACCCCATACATTAACTGGCTCGGGCGGCCCAATCGCCGCGCGTGCTCAATTTGCAGCGCCCGCGGGCGCCACTAACGCCGGCCTCGGGGCAGAGAGCGCAGATAAGAAGAATGGTGATTCGGTGGCGGAACAGGCGCGACTTTCGCTCTGCGCCGGGGCCCGCGAGAACGGAGACGCGCGGCGTCGCCGGAGCGGGCGGCCGTCCATTAACTAGCGACGGCGTCGCGACGCTGCTGCGGCGACGCCCGCCCGTCGCGCGCGCGACGCAAATGAACAATTGCACCCGCGGCGGATTTGCATGGGAATGTGCGGCGGAGGACATGCGGGTCCAAGGGTCGGGCGCGAGGGGCGGAGCAGAGCACGGGGCGGGATGACGGGGCGGGCGGAGCGAGAAGCGGGGCGGGGCGGAGAGAGAGGCGGGCGGAGAGGGGGCGGGGCGGAGAGCGGGGGGGGCGGAGAGCGGGGCCGGGGCGGAGTGCGGGCGGGGCGGGGCGGAGGGGGGCGGGGCGGAGAGCGGGGGCGGGGCGAGAGGGGGCGGGGCGAGAGCGGGCGGGCGGAGAAGCGGGCGGGGCGGAAGCGGGGGCGGGGCGGGCACGGGGGCGGGGTGTGAGCCGGGGCGGGCGGAGCCCGGGGCGGGGGGAGCCCGGGGTGGGGCGGAGCAGGGGCGGGGCGGG
>BOPP01000289.1:105170-153490 GCA_017312745.1 Gryllus bimaculatus
CTGAGAAGACTACCCAACTGTGGAACATTTTAAAATACACCATGTTATTATGGCAATAACATCTCTCTTCTACAGCGTTTGTTCTGCGGTGAATGTACCGTTTTGGTAAATTAAAACGGACGTAGCTTCATTCCATGAATTGTTTGCTGATAAATATTTGTTTTATAGATTTTAATTTCCTTTTATAAATTATGTTTATTATATTTCCTAATTTAAATGCAAGTACCTTAACATAAATCAATTATTTATTTTGATTTTATATAAAAATTAATAACTGAATGTTTAATTTTAGTACGGTTCTCGGTATTGTTAGCACATGGAGCAAAAAATATTCAAAATCCAAATGTACATAATTTATCTTTAAACAGTATTTACCTCACAAAATATTATGTTGGTAGCCGAAAATATATGATAACAAGATATATGAAAATTTGAACGTAAATAAGAAAATGTCGATTTGAAAACGCATGAAAATGTTGTTTGAAACCTGCTATATACATATGTACTCGTCATTAAACTATCATTCACAAATATGAAAATGAAAAGCATTTGAGACAACAGAAAAAGAGTTATTTGTATATTTATAGTTTATTTCAAAGAGAACATCTCTAAGCCATGCATGAACACTCTTTCTCGTCTCCATTTATGTACGCATATGGATGTTTGGAATATTATCATCTTCCCAAAACAACACGTCAAATGTCATGTTAAACAGTTAAAAAAATAAATGCCACGAATGGAACCCACACTGAATTAGTCCAAGAGTTGAACTGAGCCTAATTTTATCATGTATTATCCTTTTTTTTCTCCATCAACTATCTTCAAATCTCTTATTAAATGTCTGAAGATCGTTGCATGAGGAAAATAGTTTAAAGAAATTTTATTGTAGTACATCTCTCTGACCGGCTTAAGAGATGTTTACAAATCAGTAATGAGAAGTTATCGTGTAGTAAATATTTTGCTTTCACGGAACAACCTACGAGAAATAACCGACAAAACGCAATGACAGAGTAGAATAATAGTGAATCAGAAATGAAATACACTCCATCAAATTTAGATGAAACAGCATATATGATAATTACGTAGGTTAAACTTTTAAGAGTAATAATTAGTCGTTAAAAATGTTTTGCTTGAAACTGCATGTAAAAAGTATATTCGTGTGAAGACTCTCATATTTCAATACACTCCATATTCCTGTGTTAATATTCCTCATTTCATCATTGTTTCATATGTCTTTTACCAGATACCCTACAAAACATTTCAATTGCAAGATGTAAACACTGCAATAAAGTTTGTAACGAATTAAAAAAGAGTTTAAGAAATTCCAAACCCACTAGGAATCCCTCAGATATTAAAGACATATAAACACACATGAAGACATTATTCCCAACGATCCTCCATCCATCAGTATATCACCCTCCACTGTTTCCATCAGTATAGCTCATTTCTTTCCCTTCTCAATCTCCCAAACTCGGCACTCTACCTTTCTTCCACGCTGCCTTCGTCCCGAAAGACTCGACCTTGATGCTCTTGCACCACCGCTCCGGCGCCGCTTCTCACTCAAGCCCCGCCCTCCCCTCCACCTCCCAACCCCTTCCCCGCCCCCCCTCCCCCCCCCTCCCGCCCGGCCCCGCCTTGCCCCACCCGCCGCCCCCCGCCCGCCGCCCCCCGCCGCACCGCCCGCCGTCCTTGCGCCTGCGGGTCGTCTCAACCCGCTGACCGGAATATATAATGGACTTTGGGCCAACTACTCGCGACATTCCTCCAAGTTGCGCTTAGCCCAGGTTTAGTCGCGGGCTCATCTCCGATAACTCGCGGGAGAAGTTAGGCCCCGCGCCGCGCCGCGCAGCACCGTCGCTGCAGCCGGAGTCGGAGCAGGGCCCGGTGGTGGCTCTGTACCCCGCGGGCGACGCCCCCGACCCCGACCACGCCCCTTCCCCTTTCCAGCCGGCTGTTCAACGGTCCCAGTCGGCTCTCGCGGTGCTACTACAAGATCATTGTGTCTACGCTTAGAGGCATTTAAGTCGGACTTGATAGTCTCTAACTAATTAAAAGACGGATGATGCATTGCCGAGGCTAAGGGAACTTAAACAGGTTTTAAAAAAAATAACATGAAAATATTAATATAAATTCACAAGCATCGTTTATTTGAAATTTTCACCATGGCTGCCCAAGTGAGCAGCCTAATTATCATGTCCTAACCCTGGGGTTGTGTGCGGGCAATCGGCGTGACCCGCTGACGCGTAAACCCGATGAAAGAAGGGAGATCCTCTGGTGCAATCGGCTCTAACTTAGTAAAACGCATTTCGCGCAACTGCAGAGGAGCACAGCGGGAAGGCTGGCGGGGATTCTCACATTTGGCCAGCAGAGATTTACAAAAACTCCCCAAACACCCGTGATATCTACATCTATATGACATTCAAAATTGAACATGCGCATTCAACGACGGAAAATCCCTATTATACAGTATCTTTTGCGAAGTTATTTGTGCGAGAAAGTTTGCTGTTTGCGGAACAGTATATATTGCAGATATCAAAACATAAGCTGTGATTCTGATAAATCCTGCTGTATTATTTTCCCAAAGGCGGAATCTTCTGTAAATCCGGAATCTTGTATATTGCGAAGATTTTTATAATGGGAAATATATTGCTCCATTGAGATTCCACTGAATCCGGCATTTTCATTCTCTTTACCTAATCGTCGTAACACCAACCAACCACTTACGGCGCGCCGAATCCCTCCGCCGAGGACCTAGAGCAGGCCCTTGCGGAACGCCGCGCTTTATAAAGGCGTCGGTTCGCGCCGCCGGCCCCCCGCGGCCCAGCTGCCCCGCGCGGAAGGCGTCCGGCCGGGGGGCCAGGCCGCGCAGGCGGCACCGTATTAATGCCCCGATGCGCCCAGATGCCACCCCGACACCTCCGCCAGATGGCCTGTAAAGTTGCTGGCGGGCGGCGAGCGCCGGCGCCCCGCGCGCTCGCAGCGATGCCCCGCAAAAACCATCCGCCCCGCCCGCCCCCGTTCCGCCCCCGCCGCCGGAAGGAGGCGGACGGAAGGGCCCCGGACGGCGGCGCGCGGGGGTGGGGTGGAGGGGCGGAAAAAAGAGGCGCGCCGCGCGAGATAAACTGCCCCGCCGGCCGCGCCGCCGATTTATTTTGTTTCGATCGCCCGCGGCCACCGCCGCCACTGCCACTGCGGCCGAGGGCTGCGACGCGGCGCGGGAGAGGGGAGCGGGTTGTAGTCGGGGTGGAGGAGGTGTTTGTTCAAGTCAAGTGGAAGTGATGACGTTATGTATGAAATGTTACAGAGTAAATGTTATAAACTTCTAGAGCAAACATGGGGGTTTCAGATCATCGCTTTTTGCCGATAAACGTGTGGTAGAAATCCTCACATACCGAAGTTACCTACGAGTATGTGACATTTGCTTGACTATGAGGGAGATGCTGATTCTCTTGTGTTTAACAGATACAAGTGTGACAGAAAGAGACTTTGCGTTACTGTCAAACACTATTGTAGGGTGTGGTGTCTCCTATTAGAAATAAAATGTCACATGTGATACATTGTTATATATTTTTCCGCACACGTCACATTTGCAAAACCTGACTATCAAAAACTTCACTAAATTCTTTACACGTTCTTGACAAATATTCCATTTTGTAATTGTCACTGCCTTCGCCCCGACACGATGCATTTTGCGAAAACGTTGGTTCCTAAAACGGAACAGTTCGAAACAGATGTTCTTCGTTTGAGGAGTCTACATGAAGACTAGATGTTGCATACGTGTTACAGCACGTATAAACAATAACTGGTGTGAAGAAAATGAAGTGATTGCGATGATGTGAACATGTGTTCAAAGCCTACGCGATTTAGGTGACTCATGGCAACAAATGATTTTACATCAGTGCCTCCGACCGGGGGTCCTAGGTTTCGAGTCCCAAGGGAGACAGGATTTTTCCACACTAGTTACGTAGCTAGGTCAACTTCCAGCCGCTGTTTGGAGGAAAATTCTACGGTGGCCCATGGATCTCACCATTCAGCTGGGAAAGATCACTTACGAGGCTAATGAACTTATCAGTTAATGCGCACTGAATCAGCGAACAATCAACGAAATCCCGATAGATGTGATACGTTTTTCTAATTCCTGATGATTTGAGAATTACAAACATGTCCATAGAAGATAGGAATATAAATTAATTGTTAATGCGATTAGATTATAAATGCGTTTGAAACGAATTGATGATTCTCAATTAAAACAATGAACATATGAAGGTGATTTTATGAAGTTATTTTCTCTCCATGATTGATAACCTAATTAGTATACTATTAGAAAGCGTTCTTATTTTTTAATATCATGTGATCATAAAAATGTGTTGCACATGAGTCAAAACTGGCACTTTGGATGATCACAAGCAAAGCCTTTCATCCTAGTACATATACCAATAATGCGCTAGAAGCTTATTGACGCTAATCTATTTTTTTACATCCCAATTAATACAGTCTTGTAAGTTAATTAACTGCAATTTTTAACACACGCAAATTAAATCACTGAAGTCACCCTCCATCTGGGAGATGAACTATGAACTCCAGAAAAGCGTTTTCTTGGGTATTTGTGTACGTTATGGGTTACTGTATCAAATTTAAGGTCATTAACTTTTTAACCCTTTTACCCACTTAGTAATAGTTTTGACTTTCAACACTGATATATATATATATATATATATATATATATATATATATATATATATATATATATATATATAATCAGTAAAGAAAACAGTTATGCAATACACGCAACATAGTGAATATAAGTCACGGCCGTGGACAAGTTCTTTCAAAACAGGTCGTGGCCGTGTCACATGAAATAAGGAATGATGATTTCATCTCTACTCCTGGGGAGTGATGAGGCCACTCACTGTTCCAATCCAATCCTATCTCGTTCTTAGTGTGTCTGTACCCCTGAAAGCTCCCTTCTTCATCTTTGTCAGTCCAGATTGGTTTCATATAACAACAGAATCAATATAAGCTGAGGCACCGACCACAAGTTTCACGACAGTTATCGGTCCTTCGTCAAAGGATCATCTCCTAATACACAAATTTGCTGCTGCAATAAATATTTGGTAAAAGAAGGCTAATTAATTAATTTATTAGTTATACATCAGATCCACAATTTAATCCTATTTGATACCAATCATCAACATAAGTAGAAAGGAGACATGTTTTAGTTGAAAAGTTCATCTGAAAACAAGTAGGAGAGAGTTTCTAAAATATTGATTCACACTGACAGATTAAGAGATGAAAAAGATTGTGTAACACCTTCCCAATTCGTGAACTAAAGGGAACTGAAATAGAATAAATTAGCAGTGAAAACGATTTTATCTGATAAAAGTGCAGAATCAATCGATGTTCTACTAAATTCTAGAATTTAATAGGACAACTGAAAGGAAAATAAACATTGTTTTCAGGAATAATTGTCAGGATTTAAATAAAACTCAAATTGAATTCTCAAGATATATCGGCTATCACCCCTGTGAATACATTTTCAATCACCACGCGCACTAACTGAAGCTATCCCTCTCGATCTGCCCCACTACAAAATTTATCCTTCTACTACTCGCCAAGAGATCGATACTGTCAGTACTCTAAATCACTGACGGTTATGCAACCATGCGAACCAAACACTTCCGTGTATCGCGGGTCCTAGAAGCGTATCGGTGCCAGGCGCTGATTGTATTCTGAATTAGAACACGACGAACGAAAGAAATACCATGAATAAAAAAATAGTACATCAAACATAAAAAGCACATCAATATATTATTTTTTATGTCATAAAAAACTGACAATAAAATTAAAAGCATTTCTAAAACAGAAGAATTAAACAATTTCACTCTGAGTTAGTGCTCTAAATAATATAATATAAAACTCTCATTAAATTAGTTAAAATTGTAAGATGTTATACTTTTAGTAAAAAAACTAGAGTGATTAAAAAATTGGACACAGAAAAATTTTAAAATGGCGTAAAGATATAATCAATCAAAAATAATCGAAAGAGAATTATTGATTTTGTTAAGGAAACCAATATTTACAACAGCATTTATAGGTACTAATTACTATACTTGTATTGTGTGTACAGTCTTTGTATATATTGTATTATGTTGTTACGCATATTATTTTATGTGTGTGTTCAACTGTTTGTGTTGTATTTTAGCATTAATTTTTGAGAATTAATATGGTTCT
Source organism: Gryllus bimaculatus (assembly GCA_017312745.1). Classification (NCBI taxonomy): domain Eukaryota; kingdom Metazoa; phylum Arthropoda; class Insecta; order Orthoptera; family Gryllidae; genus Gryllus; species Gryllus bimaculatus. The sequence goes on from BOPP01000289.1 coordinate 111,402, forward strand.
AAATTTCATACTCTAATTGTAAAATATATTTATCTGTTTAGTGTCTTATGAACTTGATTGATAAATAAATTTATATTAAAAAAGAACTTAAGCACTGAAGTCAGTAGGGTGTTTGATTGGAAATCGTTCACAAGAATGAATTATTTCATCATTTCTTCATGAGCTTGCAACAGATGTGACAGTAAAATGATATATTCATTGATTTACTTATTGATTGATTTTTAATTTCGGTTGTGCCAATTACTTAGATCATTAGTCCCGTAAGTGTAGTGTACATTTTTATCGCGGGAAGTGGAGGTTGTTTTCCATCACTGGATGAAGATACCCCAGTCGATCTACCCGTCGGTTTGCGGGGAATTCATCAGACAGGTACCTCCCAACAGTTAAGCACCTTATTCGATGTAAAGATACAAAATGTAGCAACACAAAATGAATAAATCAATGCTTGAAAAAATATTTCAAGGATTGCATGAAAAGAAATAGAAACATTTGTTAAATCACAGGTTACCAAACCAAAACCAATGATACATTTCATAAAAAAACTCAAATTGATAAGCCGCCAGTTAAAAATGAGGTAAGAGTGTCTTTGTCAGGTATACTTAGTAAACAAGATGACATGGCGCTTCAACGGGATGCCTAGGGGGACGGCTGTGAGCTGCAAAGTGGGGCAGTGGAGCAGGGGGGGGGGCGTGGAAAGGAGAAGTGGCGAGAAGGCGCTCTGTGGACGTCTTCAGCCGGTGGCTAATGGGCGGGAACGAGGACGCCTCTCCCCGCTCGCGCGTCCTCACTCGCACCGCATTTCTCTCCCGCGCCGCGTCGCGTCGGTCGCCCTCCACACCCTTCTCCAAAATGCCAAAACCTCCAACAACTATACATTTGGCATTTAGGGCACAATTATTTGAGTTTGTCCACCAGCTAACGGTGCCCTCCGTAGTTACGATATATTAAAAAACATTGTTACATCGATACATCACAAAAATCGATGTCAATATCGATGTTTAAAAACCATTGTTGCTACCATTAGTCCTCCGTAACCTCCTGGGACAAGATTAATTCCCAGGTTTACGGAATTAGGAAGGCATATGGCAAACGTGTCATTTTCCTACACAGTAATTAGCAAACTCCATCTGCCTGAGCTCTTCTTTGTCACATAGCTACAGAAACTGAGACGATTTCTGCCACTCCTGAAAGCAATACCTACAAACATTGATATCCGTTATACACGAATAAAAATATTTATGTATTGTGAAACAAGGATAATAGGGGAATTAAATATAATTCAAAAATTAATACTTTATACTACCTGAAGTTACTTGACTTTACTAATAGAAAAGTACCCAATATATATTAACATTGGAGTTGTGCCAAGAACAATACACAAATATACTCTACATGTATCTACAAAGTAATTCCAAAATCAGTTTTTTTAGTTGTCTGATTAAAATTTACAATTTATTTCTCACATAAAGAGTATATTTGCCGTTGTAAAAACGAAATTTTATTTTAGGCGCTTTGAAAAGAAAAAGGAGTTATTTTTTGATATATTTTAATTTAAATATGTACAAATGAAGCACCATTTCACGAGAATGTTGAGACCTGCCGTTTCATTCCTGGCCTATGTCTTCCGTCGGTTAAACACCGAGCGAAAAGGAGAAAAAGGTTTCATTCTCTTCCTCAGTTTCACTATGGCAAGTGGAGCGTGAAATAACGCCGTAACTCGAAGGGAAAATAAAGCCCGTCCAACTCTGTGTCAAAGCGGAGAGACCCCCACAGACCGCTGCGTCAGCCTCCTCCTCTGATGGGCCCCGCCCCCGCCCCACCCCCGTGCCCGTCGTGCCATCGCCTGCGCCAATCTCTCAACTGCCACCCACCCGTCACTCTCGCCGTCCTCTCACACGTCCACTCTCAGACGAGCGTTCGCCGAGCTCCCCTCACTCCTCATTCCGTGTATTCCTCTCTCTTTCTTTCAATCTCCCCGTATACCATTCTTTAACTCTCTCTGTAACCCGCTCTCTCTGTAACCCACTCTCTCTCGCTCTTCCAGTATCCCTCTCACTCTCTTTCAGCATAACTCCTATCTCTGCTTTTCTATGTCTCCCCGTACCTTTTAATAAGTTCTCTCTGTATCCCACTCTCTCTCTCTCTCTCTCTCTCTCTCTCTCTCTCTTTCTCTCTTCCAGTATACGTCTCTCCCTATACCTGTGTGCCTCTCTCTATCTCTCCGTTTCCACTACGCACCATCTCTCTGTATCCCTCTCTCTTGCTCCGTTTGCTTCTATCTATCTTTCTCTTTATCTCTCTCTGTCTCTCTCTCTCTCTCCTGCTCTCCCTGTGTGTGTCTCTCTCTTTCTATCTCTAAACTATTTTTATTGCAATTCTCTCTGGCATTTACGAGTGTAATATCATACCCTTCTACCTCGTGAAGGAACGCTGTTGAATCTTTCACTCCTTTTTCACCATTTCTACCTTCGCTCTTTCCTCCGAGTGTGCTCACTTTTACACCCTCCACTGCCAGAACCGCTCATATCACGATTACTCGATCCTTTGCCACCATGTACCGCAGCAAATACAAGAAAACACGCAGCATTTATTAATGTGTTGAGTAATGCGGTACGACGTCGTACAAATATTTCCTCTCATGCCTTCAGAATGGTGCAATATAGCCTTCGTGCCGGTTCTTGCACACAGTTTGCGTCACTCCCGAATCCTCTCCACTTCTCCTTCTCCTTGGCTTTCGTCACTCGGTCGCGCTGTCTTTGGGTTCCTGCAGGCGCTTGGGGGCGCTCGCGCCTCATCTTTGCCTCATTACAGAAGTCGTTCTCCCCTCTGCCACCAGGTCTCGGCGCCGCAACCGTCGCCACCCTGATTGGGCGCAGCGCGCCAACTTTTCTCCGCCGCCTACAAGCCGTGGCAAGGCGGTGGCGCAGCGGCCAGGCAGGCCGCAGCGGGGGTGGAGCCGAGGGGGAAAGGGTAAAGCGGGGAAGGGCGGGGCGTGGAGAGGCGAAGCGAGAAGAGGCAGAGCGGGGAGGGTTGGAGCGGGGATAGGCGGAGCGGAGAGGGGCGGAGCGGGGAGGAGCAAAGCGGGGAGCGACGGAGCGGAGAGAGGCGAAGTGATGAGGGGCGGAGCGGGAGGCGGAGAGGGGAGGGGCGGAAGAGGGAGGGGCAGAGCGAAGGAGGGCATGCAGGCGGAAGCGGAGCGGGAGGGGAGAGCGGTGCAGAAGGGTGAACGCAGAGACCGTAAGCGGAAGGGCGGAGCGGAGAGAGACGAAGAAGATGAGAGCAGAGCGAAACAGGGTGGAGCAGGGAAATGCGAAGGAGAGGAGCGGGAGCGGCGGAGGGCAGAGCGGCTGAGAGCGGAGTCGGGGGAGCGGGCGGGCAGGAGGAGCGGAGCAGGAAGTCGGAACGGGAAGAGGTTGAGCGGGGAAGGGCGGCAACGGAAACGGGCCGCAGCGGGGGAAGAGCGCGAGTGGGGCGGGTGCGGGAAGGGGGAAGATTGGAATTGCTGGAGGAGGGGTGGGTCGGAGATTGGAGGCAAAAGGCCCCCACCAAGGCTGCGTGTAAGTGTGAAACGGGGTTAGGCGAGGAGGGGGGACGGGCAGGCAGCGCTGTGGGCGAGGGGTGGGCAGACAGGTCGCGTTATTGGTCGAGGCGAGAAGCGTGTGCGGTTGTGGCGGCACTGCGTGGGTGGGCCGCGCTGCGCCAGAACGCGCCGAAAGAACTGGTCAGCGGAGCGACGAGAAGACGAGTTAGGGGGAGTCAAAGCGAGAGGACGGCAGGGCGAAATTTTCATTTCATCACCTGATTCTAGTGACCGTCTTTTAGTTTAAAAATTTGCTACATTGTGATTTGCCATAACCCACATAACGTTTAAAAAAATTGGATATCGAAACTAAACTACTGATTAAATAATATCGATCGTAAAAATTGTAAAAGTAAAATGCTGAAGTTAATCGTAAAAATAGGAACAGTATGTAGCAACATACTATTTAAAAAATAAATACATTTTCAGAAAATGAAATTAATTTATCTTCCATGATAACCCATATTTGTTGTTAGTACGACTCTTAAATTACTGGTCACATATGATATTAGAATTCGAATTAAGCTGCGATATTATCGGTACAAAGGTAATATGTACTTTTTACGCGTATCTGACAATGATTTAAAGTTCAGAGTTAAAAGTTGTCAAAAGTTTGTGAACAACAATACAATGTAAATGATATATTAAAATAAAAATAGCTCAAAAGGATGTGCAAAGCAATGGCAAGAAATAAATCACATCACGAAAATAAAGATCACCAAATTGTCATCATAGCTGTAAAAAGCATGAATTGAGGTCTTCAAAATAGACGCAAGTCAGGGAGATAACATAAATATTCAATTTCACAATTAATATGATAAAATATATATTGAATAGAAAATACATTTCATAAAATCCAAAGAAAGATAGAAAAATATCATGCTAAAGTATTTCCAAGACCATAATTTCACCAGTAGCACATACTTCAAAAGGAAAGCTTGGTAAACACAGTTTGCTTCTGATTTTGGAATTAAAAAATGCGTCATATTGAATAGGAGGTAATGGTATATTTTACTAATTAATAGTCTTTTTATAAAACTTTGATGTAATTCCTTACAGAAATCTAAAGGTGCTCATTCAGCCAGAAAACGTAAAAGAATATTTTCGGAATTATAGGATACAGAAACGTTCATGATTATAGATATTCCAAGACACAAACAAACATGTTGTTGTTACCAGAGTTGATAACATGAAAAATAAATGAAAATATTTATGAGAGGAGAGCATATTTAGGAGAGCATGGAGACGGTGTTCTAAAATTACTACACCTTGCTTTTTCCTTTGAGTAAGCAATAGCATACTCATTTTACTCTCCTATTGAAAGGTTACTCCATGAGTAGAACTCACAAAACAACCAGTCAACTTCTTATTCAAATTATCAGTATTTCCAAAACGCACAACACTAATGCACTCTCACAGGGAGTAACCATTTTGTAAAGCGTTTTCCTTTGCATGCAGTCAGGCCAACAAATAGCTGTGAAGCGAACGCGAAGAAAACATTTCAGCACTCGGTGAAAATAAATTCCAGAACATCTGAAGAGCGCACTACACTGCAAATCACAGCCGCGCAGCTGTCGCATCGTAGTCCGGGGACAGCCGTGTGCGCGAGAGTGCGAGTGGCGCGGCGGGGCCTACAGAGGAAATGGCGCGTGGCGGCGGAAGCGACCGACGAAGGAGGGGAAGTCGGCGTCGAGTAGGAGGGGGAAGGCGGAAAGGTGAGGGAGAGTCTCGACGGATCTTGCAACGCGAAGCGGTGGCGGCGGCAGCTGCCAGCAGCCGCAGCCGCAGCCGCAGCGAGGAAAGGGCGATGAAGAGGCGAGAAGAACGGCGGAGGAACGAGAGGGTGGAGCTTATTAAGTGTAGGGAAAGTACAACGCCCTGAGGAGGGGAGGAAAGCGATGTGCAGGCCCAACCACGTCAGAAAGGAACAACGTGCGGTGCGGTGACGGAACGAGACAAGCATCTGCCAGCGGCTGAGTTGGTTCACGGAGGCAAATGTTGCCACTTCCTATTCCGACTGAGACTAGATATATGACTGAGTCCGATTCAGCCACTCCGCTGTCTGGAAGAGCGTTCTACGGCTCCAGTGGGTGGTTTTCTGTCGTCTGTGCGATCAATGCCAGACAAATGCCGGCACAATCACTTCATGCGGGCAGCGGCCCGCGCGCTCGTTTTTCCCTCGTCGAGAGAGGAGCCTTAGCAGCTTTCAACTTCATCCGGCCTGGGGTGGGAGGCCCACTGGAGGAAATAGCTTGAGGTCAAATTCTGGCTTGACGTGTAGGTCGGCGATGGATCTCACGTTTTATTTATAAATCTTGTTCTGCATTTACGCAAGGTCGTCCAGTAGGTGGGGCACGTGGGGCTTGCTTCAGGCCCCCACTAAGACTGGGCCCCTAACATTTATACAATATGTATTTAATGCATTTATTTGAAAAAAAATATTTAACTGTGGATGAAATATGATTCACTTTTAAATATATTAATAATTAATAATAATAAATAAGGGGAAGTTCTCTTGGAATCAAGGGGACCCTGTGGATATACTGCCCCAGCCCCTTGTTTTTTCTGAGCACCCCTGCACTTACGCATCATAGCAGTTGACACGCCCAGAAACAAGAAATGAAACAATCAATCAACGAACTGACCAGCCAAAGACCGAGAAGGGATGTGGCGAGAATGAGGCGGCGAGGGAGGACGGAGGGTGGAGTGGTGGACTGGAACATTGATTGATTAAAAATCTCAGGCGCGTCCATTGCTAATGTTATTATTCCTATAAGATTAATGCATGATTTTGCTCGGGATCTGGCGGTGATTTTTCCCCCGATGTGTGGGAACCTACCGTCAGCTAGCAGAGTGTTTCCCCAACCAGGTGTCTCCCACCAGTGGGGCACCGCCCCAGCCGGGACTCTTGGCTCCAGAAGTGTTTCCCGGCATATGTGATAGTGTAGTGCATGTTAGTGCATGTGCGTGTAAGTGGTGAAGATTGGACAAGGAAGAGGAAAGAGAGATCGCGCGAGGTCCGTGGCCGTTTGTTAGGGTACTGCTCCGGCCTTCAGCTAGTGTTGATCGAAGAAACCACGGAAAACTACCAATCAGGACAGCCGGCCGCCAGAATTCTCTCTTAGACAGGGACTAAATTCGACCTAGCTAACATGCTAGTGTTGAAAATCCTGACACTGTCGGGACTCGAACCTAGGATCTCCCAGCCAGAGGGACTGCAGTGACATCAGTTAATTTCCTGAGCAATCTTTCCCGTTGTGGTGAACTGGAACATTGATTGATTGAAGATTGTGGTCGCGTCAAGTACTAAGGTTATTAGTACCCTAAGTGTAGTGCATGTTTTTTATGGCGGGAGGTGGCGGTGATCTGCCCTCGCGAGATAATGAGATCGGGTGCCGACCTATTACTCAGCTTGCAGGTGTATGATCTGGAGGCACGTCCTGGCTAGGCAGGTAAGCGCACTGCATGCAAGTGTGTGTGTGTGTATGTGTGTGCATGTGTGTGTATGTGTGTGTGTGTGTGTATAAGTCAGGTGCGAGGATATAACGAGGAAGTAGAAGGAAAGATCTCGCGCGGTCCGTTTGCTACAGCACTGCTTCAGCATGCGTTGACGAGCGGAAACCACAGGAAAAAAGCCGATCCGAGGCCGCCCAAGGAGTTCTCCTACCAGCGACGAGATTCCGGCCTAAGACCGGAATATGAGAGTTTGCCCAAAGGGAAGAGAGCGGCGACGGAGGAAGCAATGCTGCGTGGAGTGGGGGCGCGGTGCGACGCGTGCACGGTACGTGCGAGAAGCAACGCTCGGCAGCGAGCTTTGGCTCTTGGTCAATTACACCGATATCTCACTGCGCGCGCCAACCCCTTCGCTGTATTGGTTCCTCCCCCCCCCCACCGTGGCCCCCTAAGAACCACTTTAAGTTGACTTATCCCCGCGCGCGGGGAAGTTTTAAGTTCCGACGCCCAATTTCTCTTTCTCGCTCAGCCTCCCGCCTCGACGCCCCGCTATATATACGATTTCGGTGAACGGCGTACCCTAGATTTGACGCTTCGCAATAAACCACTGAAGAAACATAATTCGTTTCCCGAAGTAAATTGAAAATGAATTGCCGCTGCGACGGGGAGAACTGGGTGTTATTCCTTTCATCATGAGCTGAATTATGGACTTCTGTCTTCATTCTTCTTATTCTTTTTAAGTTAAAATATGAGGTATATGCCCTTTAAACAATCCCGCGACAAAACTCTTCACAAGTAGGTTATTTCTCACCGAGATTTTTCTGCGATGGTGGAATTTGTCTTTAGTCCCATTGTACTTTACTCTCAATAGAATTTTTCTCGCTCATATTTGGTCACATTTGTTTTTTTATTCAATATTTATAAAATGTAACTTCCAATAGCTATAAAATATTCTGCATATGATTAATAGAGTTTTTTGCAAATATATAATGAAACTTTATGTATCGTTGTAGAGCATAAAGTGAAACTGATAAATATTAAATATTCAACTCAATATACATAATGTATGAGGTCTTGAAGAGATACACGTAATAACAATCATTCTTTTCAAAATTCCACAAAGTTTGTAATTAATGTTGAAAATTATAATAAAATGACTGATTGATTTGTGGTTTTGGGCACGTCAAGGTAATTAGTTCTTTAAGTGCAGTGAAGTTGTGATCGTGAGAGGTAGCGCTGATCTTCGTCTGCTGGCTGGTGTGATCCGGCACCAACCTACGTCGGCAAGACGGGATTTTCCTCAACCAGATATTTTCCTTCAGTGTGTGACCGCCTTAGCCGAGACAAGCTCAAAGTTCCCGACTGCTTTCCATGACATGCGTGATAGGGTAATGCGTGGGGGTGTAAGTGTATGTCTGTAAGAAGTAGGACAAGGAAGAAGAAGGAAACATAGCGCACAGTTCGAGTACCGTTTGATAGGGTAATGAATTGAATTGAATTTGCCGTATTTTACGTGGCGAGACTCGGGCCATCAGGCCCGCTCTTCCGTCTGACCACGCAAATTTCGCTACGCTCCTTTCATCAACTAGCAGAGAAACGAGGTATTTCTTGGGCGAGAAATAGGCGATTTAAATTTCACTCAGAGGCGTCATTTAGGCTTGAGGATCTTTTACATGCAAGTAAATCTACTAACATGCGACAGCCGGCTTTACTTCCCCTCCGAAGGAAGGCGTACGAAGGACTTCTTCGCCCTTAAATATCCACGGCTTCGATCGGGTTTCAACTCGATCGGGTATAACAGTTCGGTACCCTATCCGTTACACCATCGCCGCCGCAATGGTCTGGCATTCGCCCGGCTAGATTGTAGAAACAAAAGGGAAAATACTGATCAAAACAGCCGGCCACCAGAATTCTCCTCCAGACAAATGAATTCCACCTACGTACCTGAGTAGCTAGTGTCGAAAATCCTACCTCCGTCGGAACTTAAACCCTAGAGCCTCCCGGACAGAGGTACTGTAGTGACAACAGTTGATACTCTGAGCCATCTTTCCCGGTAATTATAAAACTATTTTATTGCCTTCTAAACTCTTCAGTAAAACATTTAGAACGTATTCCATTTCAATAAATTTCATTTTTTTAAATTTTCGTAAAATAAGTTATTATATACTATCATGCAATGTAACGGATATAATATAGTATTTTGACATAGATTATGTGATAAGTAAATAAATCTAGAAATATATTACATATTTTTTTAATATTAATATCTAACATTTTGCCCTTTTTATTGTAGAAACCATGTAGTTAATGAAGCATAATAAAATTAATAATAATAATAATAATAATAATAATAATAATAATAATAATAATAATTAACAGTTATTTTTTGTTTATGTATTAGAATGCTTTAATTTGTTATGTAGATTTTAATTATGTCTGTGTTACCATGATTTGATATTGTATATGTGTGGTATTCATGTGAAACCAAAAACTTTGAGAATAAACAAAATATTAATAATAATAATAATAATAATAATAATAATAATAATAATAATAATAATAATATCCATCAAAAAGGCCTCACAAGTTTCACCTTTATCCTACGTTTGCTCGATCAATCAAAAGGTCGTTATTGCATTCGAAGAGAAACACTCCGTCCGCAAGCGAATGATAAAATCGGAGCAGAGACAAAACGCCCCTCCTCATTCCCACACAGAAGCTACGTGCAAGCGAGTTCGTATATCTTTGCCTTCCGTGGCTGAGCCGAAAGAGTCGCCCCGATCAGGCCATAAAGCGCTCAAACTGCCGACGGCGCCGCCGCGACGCGACGCGGGCGACTGCGAAAGGCCGCCTAACCGGATAAACGGGTTTATCGCCCTCGGGTTATGGCCGCTACCTTAAGCGCCGTACACCTTTCCACGCTCGTGATGGGCGAAATCAGAAGCAGTGAGAGGAAGACCACAAATGTCGTTTCAAATGGTGGGAAACGATTTCATGAGCGTGTTTCCGTGCAACAGAAATGGTTTAGGATTGAAACGTTTATAGTTCACGTATTGTTGATAATAGTAGTTGGTTTTATTTTAATGGTTTTAGGGATAAACATTGTTTAGCACATTTCTATATTGCTGCGTATTTGCACGCTTTTACGAGTTATATGACGTATGACACGTAACTCACACATTCATTTGAAAGAGTTTTCAGACGTTTCTGACATCTTTGCATCAAAACATAAAAATGAGAGTTCAACTGTTTCCACTGTTGTAAAGAAATTTATGAGAACAATATAACATACCCTGTGGAACCCTGTGGAAAACTCTTCATTATTTTTAAAACTGGATATATTAAATAGTGTAATAAATAATCTCTTTTACTACTAATTCCCGATAAAACGTCATACCCTTAAATTTCAAATTTAATCTCATACTTTTAAAGATTAGAGCACTAATATACTAAGTAATAACATAAGCAAACGTTTCTATAAGTGTATATTTACGAGTATAGAATCGAAAGATGAATATTGTATACTTATAATTTTGACAAAATATTCTGAAATTGAAGCTTCACAGAAACACCAAATCCGTTAGAAACATTCTCCACAATTCGTTCTACTCTCCTCTTTTTACGGAGCAAACTTTGTCGTAATGGTTCGCGGGCTAAAGCTCTATACCGTAGCAGACTATCATTTACGTAAATATTGACAGTTCGGAAAGAAATTTTTAAATTGTGTTTGAATAAAATACAGTGTCCCTAAAACTGATAGAAACTCTTAATATCTCAGGCGGAGTTATAAAAACCATACAAACAAACGATGAAGTCTGAAAATGGGTTCTTTAAAGTTCAGCGCGCGCCGGTGCTCCCGTTAAAAAAGCGCGGAAGCCGTGGAGGAGCAGCCTGCGATGGATTCAAAAGACACTCTTAAATTCGGTCCTCAGTTTTCATTCAAGACCTAAAACATGATTTGTTTTAAGAAAACATTATTTTGTAAACAAAGTCTACCTGTGGTCACCAACTTCAGGGAAATGTAGTTTGCATACTGCGATATAAAACCAAGTTCATTTTATTTATTTGAAAATGGCTATGCAAATTTGTGGAATAGATGGAATGAAACTGTAAAGGTTTCAGACGCATATGTATTTAAATTTTTGAAAGTCTAATGAAGAAAATAAATAGTTTATAATTGATCAACTGAATAGACTTAATCTACAAAATTTATTAAATGTTTTATGTAATAGGTTATAAATATATTTATTTAATTATTTCAGCCGAGGTAACACTTAAGGGTTCTACTACGTTGAATACAAATTAATGTAGTGCTGCTTATTCGTTGAGAATTGTTAATTTGATACATTTATTTAAAATGTGTTTAGATATTGGAGTAAAGTACAGCATTTATTTCTTTAATTTGTTTATATAATTTTACTTTACTAGAATTAATGTAAGAAGATCTAGTGACCGCTAATGCAAATGTAGACGGCACTCATTTCGGTTTTGCCCGAATATTTTGTGTACAAATTTTAAAAAGTGACTGAATGACCGAAATTTTTGCGATGTTGTACATCGGACCATACAAATCAATACCGCGCGATGCACTTGCGTGATGCATTTTGTGAAGAATCGCGTACTTCTATCCACTGTCAACGTTTCCAATCATTTACACCAAAAAATGTATCTCCAAATTATTTTCGATCTTCCAAGTGTAAACCGTACAAAAAGTGAAAATTATTCACGTATGATGTATTTTAGAGGGTTAAAGTTTAATTCATTCGTACAGATTTTAGGGGTTTACGTTTTATTCACTGATGGGTTGTCTTTGTTCTGTTTCAATTTCTTAGAAAAATGATAAATATATCTTTTAAATTGAAAACAGAAACCTTATAACATTATCTAACGACTCAGAAGTCTTTGTAACAGGCTGAGAAAACGACATCAATTTTTCAAAATACATTTTTAGCCACTCATTTACATATTTTTTCTTTACATTTTAAATGATTAAAGTAATATAATGATGACATCTCTTACCAAATGTAAAGCAAAACATCTCTTAGCAAAAAGTCAATATTTCACAATTAAACAAAATAATTCACAATGTTCAAATACGACGAGTATTATGGAGAACTTTGAGAACAGCCACCATTTGTTATAATTGCAAAAAAATATTTCACAGAATTATTAATACAAATAACACCATAGATTCATTTTTAAATAAATGTTCTACATTTGATGTTTTAATAACTATTAGAAGACGCATTTTAGGAGGGAAGGTGTGCAGAGTATTTTGATTCTGAACGAAACATTTTCCCCCCACACGTGGTCCCGGATTGGCCGGAGTAACCAGAAGATTGAGTAAGGTGCAATGCAGGCGATCAATCCATCAAGGGCCTAAGCGCCTTCGGGGGCGGGGGTGGGGGCGGGGGGCGCGGGCGGAGCCAAGCACTCACATTGATGCCGTTGATGAACCACTCCAGCGTGGCGGCAGGGTTGGACTTGGCCGAGGTGCAGTTGGCGCGCACGGTGTCCCCAATGGAGTAGGTGGAGAGCACCCCCTCGATCATGGGGTCGTGCTGCGGCAGCGCTGCGGACGCACACAGAAAAAACACATCGCTAGAGAGGAGGCCGGCGCGGAGCCATCGCTATGGCTACATCAGTTTGCTAGAGCGAGGAAGGTGAGGAAGGGATCAGGTTAAAGTTATTGTGGATGAGGTGTGGAGGGAGTTGGTTTCAATGCTTTTAGTTGGAATGCGGAACTTATTTTGCAATAATTAGCAGTCAATAATAAGTTTAAGTAAGCTGTACATGTTGTAGAATTATAATATCAGATGTTTAAATTGTTTACAAAAATAATTACTCCGACCGGGACGGTGACAAATATTTATCAGATAGTATGTTGGCATGAGAAAGAGGCTGTTTCTATAGAGAAGTAATCACCAACAGTGTTATAATTTGGTTACCTTTTTGTTGTAAATAAAAATATACGATCAGAGAAACAACGCACATCTTGTTTTAACTCTGACATTTTAATGAAGTTTAGTTTGAAAAATCTATCCAGGAAAGGAAACAATTGGATTGTCTTAAGGTTATTGTTTGCTTTCCACTTATACCAATGTTTTATTAAATACTGGAATACCGATTAATTAGAAAAGAATATAAAACAATATGAAACTCTTACATATGGATAGACACAGAGATTCAAACGTGAAGTAAATTAACCTACATGCCCAAATAACTAGTATCTGAATACCTTAAATAACTTAAACCACATTCTGTTCACAATTTGAAGTATCATTGAACTGGTCATACAACTGTAGTTAGCTGCAATATATTTAACTTATGCAATATGTACTAGAAATGTGTTCATAAGTTTACATAAATTCCATTTTATCAATTATTTAGAAATTATATCTTAAAAGTAATATGAAGAGATTAAAGTAACTTGCTCGGGCTTTATAGATTTTAATTTAGTTATTCAGTCAATGGCGCGAGAGTTAGATAATATCAATATTCTACCAGCAAATAGATGTAATATAATAAAAAATATTTGTGTGCAATATTTTACGGTGAATTAAAGAACAACTCTAAAAGGTTCCAATTAAATATTAAGAATAATTTGAAACATGGACTATTTTAAGTAATGACTGAAATAAAATAAATAAGTACATAGAAATTTCTCTTGACTAGTTGACGGCAGGTGAGATAACTTCACATACGAATTTCAGTTTAAATCGTGAATATTTATTGTAAATTTCAAAATATTTGAATTGATATTAGTGTTTTTACATTCTTACCCTCACTTCGTAAAAAGGGAAAGTGTTGTAATTGTGCGCCGGATAATGGCGACAGAAAAACTTTTATTGCTGGGCCCTGGTAACGAAAACGAGGATAAATCTTCTATATACAGTAAATTACTTCTTCTAGCACGTTATGAAGTCAGAATCTCTGTTTTGTGAGGCTTCGATAGAAAAAACGTCTGTCCGTCAGATCAAAGCTAGTGCCAAAACCGTTCAGTCGATTTTCTCGAAAATTCATACCCGTCTATCAATTTAAAGAAAATATAGATTTTTGCTGTTATTTCAAATAAGGTCTCGACCTCAACTTTCTAAAAAAATAGCTCAAAATGTTTCGGTCAAACTTTGTTCTCGGATAGCGTAAAATGGCGCTTAAGATAAGAGAGCAGATCACATTTTCGTTTAACTCTCTGAATTTTCAAAAATTGCAAATTTAGACCGGGAGTTGTGGCTCTCGTCATCAACTGACGTCAATGCAGTGCCTATGCCAGGTTCGAGACCCGATGATGGGAGGCTTTTCTATACTAGACAGATAGCTAGGTCGAATTCAGTCGCTGTCTAGAGGAGAAATCTAGCAGCCGGCTGTTCTGATCGATAGTTTTCAGTGGTTTTACCGTTCAATACCTGGCGCATGCCGGAGCAGTACCCTCACAAACGGGCCACGGATCGGGTCTTTCCTTCCCCTTCCTTAACTCATCCTCACCCTTACTCAAACACACAGCTGGAGACCGATCGGTAGCTTAGAGCTTGAGAGCTTGGGCTTCCGCGGCCGGAGTCAGTATTCACTAGGCTGTCGGTGACGCCGCGTCCATGGCGAAGGTGCGCGAAGTTTTGGTCGCATTCTGCGACCTTCCTCAGGGCGTAATTTCTGGAGGAAAGAGCATTACATCTTCAGGCGACCGAATGGCGACGAACGTCGGCACTTCGCCATGGACGCGGGCGTCACCCTTCCGGCTGAGACGGTGCCCCGCTAGTGGTAGATACCTGGTTCAGGGAAACCCCACTAGCACACGGTGGATCGATGGCGGATCTCACCATTCAGCGGGCAAAGATCACCGCCATCTTCCGCGATAAAATATGTATTACACTTACGGGACCAATGACCTTATCAAGTGACGCGTCATCAAGCAAGCAAGCAAGCAAATCAAATTAAGAAATTTTGCCCAAACGTCTGCGAGAAAAATATCACAACTAGTATTATTTGCAACGGAGGGAACCAGTGGTGCACAGACGCTAGTGCCAAAATTGTTTAGTCGATTTTCTCTAAAATTGATATTCCCGGATCCATTAAAATGAACTCGGGGCCCCTTGAGTTTGAAACGGATATTTTAGTTTTCGAAGCCACTTTACTTGAAGCGTCAACAACATTTTCAAAGTTTTCTTTTATTATAATTCGTCCTCGTTCGCTTACGTTAATGGTGCAAATCTCATTTTCTCTGAACTCTCTCAATTTCAGAAAATCTCAAATTTCGAAACAATGCGAGAAAGCAGCACGCGCTAGCCGCAGCGTTTGCGCCGGCGGCAAAGCAGTGCTGTGCGGAGGCACCGGGCGTGCCCGAGGTCGCGCGCCGATGGCTGAGGCGAAGGCCGCCGCGTGGCCCTGTGCGCATCGCTCTCCATTACCGGCCACGCATAACTCACCTCGCTCACGCGCTCCATTGCGCTGCAGAAATGCAAATCATTCGATGATTGCTGCAGCCGGCATGTCAATAACACTATTTGTTTGCGCCAAACTACCTGCCACGCAACAAGTCCCAAGCTCTGGATCAGGAGCGCGACACCTTCCTAAATCAACACCGCGGGCCAATCGGAATAATGGGGCCAAACTACCAATCGAATGGAGGCTGCGAACTGCGTAAACCTATAAATAAGATACCTTTCAAGGCAGCACAATACCACAACGTTCTATGCAGAGTTATATAAATGATTTGTTATTGTTCGAACCATTCCATTCCAAAGTGTATTCCAACATTATAAAATTTGACGTGGAACAAAATAACGTTTCTGCTGAGAGTTTTCGTTTTAATTTTTTGCTGGTGACACTACTTTTGTTTACATTGATTGCTATTTTATATTAAAACGATAACACTTTTTGGGCCGTTTTCATTTGCAAATTGTCTAGGCGTTGTACGTAAAAGTCGAGAGAGGCATGTGGAAATGTATAGTAATATAATTCGTACGATACCTATAGCAACTATTTTCTACAATCTGTAACTCGGCATCATTAATTAAAATTCGAAATGATCTGATATTTTAAATTAGATTCTTCAGCACAACACAATAACACAATCACATCAACAGAATAACATTGCATTATAAGTTAGATTAGACAATATCTTATTTTTTATAGAATTCGCTCATTTGTCTCCTCTTTCTCAAATACATAAAAAATCTTCTGTCTTCTACTTCAAAACATCACACACAGAGACAACGTTTATTTCAAGCACCTTTCTCGGTAGAAACCCGCCTTATGTTTCCACAATGCAATCAGTGATGTATCTTACACGCCAAGGATGTTTCGTGTCTAAACTTGCAGGTCATAAATCACTCCATGAAAGCAACGTCCGCAGATCCCCTTTCAGGGAGCTTGGTTGCCGCGACTCGGCTTTCGGATCACCCTGTTCCTTACGCAACCTGTTGTCCCAACCTCAGCGAGAGAGCTCAAGTATTAATTGGCAAAGAGTAATTTATCGCGTTTTGGTTTTGACAGCCATAATATAGAATTTATTCTGCAGAGACGGGCCAAAACGGTGATACATCAATCGCAGAGGGTAAAATTCACAAAGTTCGCAGACATTAGTGTCAATTGCACGTATTAATGGTCTTGTTTTTGAATAGGGTTCGCGAGGGGAATGAAATAAACACTTTCAGTATTAAGGAGGGTGCATAGTAAAGTGATTCTTTCGTGGTGAAAAGCGATAGACTCAATGGGGTAGGGTCACCAACACGAGAAAGGGATATTCAGAGCAAACGACTTTTCTTCTCTTGAGGAGACTTTCAGGTGAACCGACTTCCTTCTTCTTTCGTTCTCTCTCTGGAAAACTTGAAGCGTTTAAGCAGATTTCACCTTTTTGTGTGGGATTATTCGCAAAGAGCTTCTACAAAGCGAAGTTTACCTCACAGTTACTGGTTGTGCCTTATACACTTATTTCTGGCCAGGTCTCGTGCTCAAATCCCAGTTTACAGGGAGATTTTTTCATAAATGTGCAATTCTTTGCAAAGAGACCTTGAACATAAAAACGAGAAAGGATGTATTCTTTAACATTTCCAGTACAAAACACTAAGGGCTTTTTACCGAAGCATTGGAAACAACTTAAGCGATAATTTATTGTAAACCAGTAAAATTAACAAAGTCACTATTCTTTATAATGACCCAAATTTTAAATAATTCCATCTCATATTAATATATATTATCTACTTCAACAATTTAATATTATTATTAACAATCATTGTTAATAATAACGAAATTACGTATTAAAATGTATGTTTTTTTCCTGCTCACTACGAAAATTGATAAACAAATCCGAAAGTAACTTGATGACAAATATCACATTTTTAAATACAGATGGTTTAAAACCCAACTAGACAGCCAATTAGCCCCTCTAATAAAGTGACAGGGTGTTGAAAATCGAATGTCATGTAACGATCATCGTTTAACATACATGTCCCTAACCTGTTAGAAGTTTCCCAGAATCTATAGAATTGGTGGTGTCGGTACCTCAGTGGTTAGAGTCACTGGACGTTAGCCAAGACACTCGAGGTTGATTATTGATCATGGCGATTGTGTTTGAACAAATTTTAATATGAAAATATACAACGAAATAGTATATTTTAAGGACACTTAGGCAATTCCACTGACTATAGAAGCCTCAGGCTAAATGAGCTTCAGCTGGGAAAGGAAGCGTTCAGTCTGTGACAAGAACGCGAGCGCTGGTGGTGAACGAAATGGGGGCAGAAATGAGATAGGTGAAAGGATCAATCGTTACTAGAAACAGAAGAAGAGTATAGGGCAAACACAGAGTAACCCATGATTTGCAAATGAAAAGAATAGGTATGAATTGTACCTGAGAAATATATAGTAAAACGAACGTCTGTAGCTTGAAACACTGTACTTCTCGAGAAAATGAAGCCAAGTGGTTCTTAAATAAATTTTTAAACGAAATTAAATTGTAGCTATGTTTTTCATTAACGGTAGCATCTCTGTTGGTACGAAACGAGCCTTATGTGGGCTACCATGTTCTTGCGCATGACCTTCAAATAGGCTCGTGGTATCAGCGTGTGAGTCGATGTATTACACTACCATATACGCTAGGAAACCGATCGGGAGCTTAGAGCTTGTCCTGGAGAGAGCGAGTGTCCGTGGCCGGAAGGGGGCGTTTTCCGCGAACACAGCGCTCGCGCCGCGCGTCCGTCGTCGCCACACGAGTTTTTTGATTTGTTATTTGATTAGTGAACCTGGCAGCGCAAACGTTAACACATTTTTAACTAACGCTATTTTCAAAAATTCAGAGAAAGAAATGAAAATGAAATCTGTGCATTTTTTTCACCGTCCTTTGTTCTATCCGTTAATAAAGTATAAGAAAAAAATTAATGCAATTTTTGAGAAAACGTTCTTTTTTATAAATTGCATTAGTTTCAAGCAGACATTTCACGAAAACTACTCGTTTTTGAAACAATATTTTTTTAATAACTGCTTTTATTTACCGCAGAATTACGCAAAGAGTACTCATATATTTAAAAAATTGTAAACAACCTTATTTTAATGTGTCTTCGGTCAGCAAACTTTTTTCACTCAGGAAAATATTATATCATAATTAATATTGTAATTGCAGGATGACGATGAAAAAAATTAACTTTTGCAATTTTTGAAAAATTCAAATGAATCCCGCAGTTCTTTTAGAGAAAATAAATGATATCCTCGCCATTCTTGTTAGCTTTTCTGCGCTATGCGAGGACAAAGTATTTTTTTAACTTGTCAGTCGTTTTTAGAAAGTGTTTAAAATGCAGAATCTTCTTGAGAAGTATCTCTAAGAACCAAAATATTGTTACAAACTATCAGTGCCTCGTATTCACTCAGGTCGATCGGGGAATATTCGTTTTGGAGAAAATTGTGGACGCAGTGCTGAAAGTAGCTTTGTCTGTATACGGACAGTCTGGAGTGTGTCCACCAAACGATTAAATGAATAAAAGATCTATAAAACATGACAACACAACTTGTTAGAGGAACGTATTGGATCAAGGTTTACACACTTTTTCTTTACCAGTGTACGACAAAAATACATTTTCTGTCGAAAAATCGGTAATTTTCGATACAGGGTTACAGTACTTTCTATTTACTACTTATGTAGTAAGACAAGAAAGTAAATAATGCCAGGTTTGTACATGAGGACCAATACATCGAAGATAAAAAATTCTGGCATCCGTTAAAGGATCCGTTAGAGGGCATGCTAAATCTCTTTGGACATAATTTGTCAATGTGAGGACGTGAGTGTTTGTTTGCGCAAGCAATTTAGGATATTTTGATTCTCATTTCTACAACCAAGTGCGCACTTCGTAACATCTCTTGAGTTTGGACTATATCTGGGGTTGCCTTTTCACATTCCCCTCAATGTCCAAAATAGCGAATTTTTTTAGAATAGATGAGAGAAACCATTTACAGTAGAATGGTTGGAGACAGGAAACCAAGACCCATTCCACAATCTCTCTTACCGTTCTCGAATCCGTGTGTGTCCCCTGGTCGATCGGCGAACCCTTTCGGGCCACTCCTTCGTTCAAAGGCCTCCTGATCCCTCTGCGGTGCCCAAATTCCCCCTCCCCCACCCCAAAGCTCCTCTCGGCGCTCGGCGGCCCTCCTCCTTCGCCGCCTCCGCCGCCTCGCCTCCTCTCGCCGCCGACGTGGAGACGCCCCGTTGCCATGGCACCGCGGGAGCAGATTTTCACGACACTTCGGAGGGAACAAGTTACAAACAGGCTGGTCACGAAAAACATGGTCGCCCATATTTCGTGCAGCCGTTTTGTCCTGGCAGTCGGGCAACACGTATATGAGGCGAGGACATCTGCCCGACAGTTTAATATAACAGCGACACCGTGGTCCGGGTTAATCCTGATATATTGCTGCCGGACGCTAGCGTCGCCGCCACGGCCGCCGCCGCCTCGCTGGCGCCTGGGTGCGGCGGGCGCCATCGACGCACGGGGGGAAGGGGGAAGGGGAGGAGGAGGGGGACAAGGCGAGGAAGCGCGAAAGCGAGTGTCTGTCCCTCGACCTTCGCCCTTTCCCAGTCACCTCTCCTCCCTTTTCGCCCCGTCACGCGCGTGGGCAGCGAAACCGAAAAATAGATCCACCGCTTCTATAGTGCTCCCAGAAAGTCTCTCCGCAGAGGCACCTTGCTCGTGAGATTGCATCCAACAGAAATTATGTTGGTAGCGCGACCCGCAGCTTGCAACAAAAGACACCGTAAATTGCCAACTGACAACAATCCAACTCCCAACAGTGGATGCTGGAAGTCGTGTCCCCTTCATCTGTTTTCCAGTGATTTGATTGCTACCAACATACATTTAATTTTTAATAGGAGGCCTTGATTCAGCTCGTTCGGCGCAGGGACTTTCCAGGCGCACTGTACTACTGCGGTAAAGAATAAAAACCTCTTGCAGCATTTGACTCACAAGATTAAAAATGAATGCTCTAGCTGCTGCGGAGAACAGTTCTTTGAATAGGTCTCGAAGGAACGTAAAAAGAATAGTAAAATAGCTATAAACGAGGATTTGAGTCGATGCATCGTCGTAAAATAACTTTCTCTAGTTTTTCCTCTTTTTTTCTTACTGTTCAACTTCACAAAATATTCCCATAAGCTCACTTCACAGAATAGTCTGATTCACAAAATTTTATGAAAAGCTCACTTTCTTTCAGAAAAATACCTGGAATTGACTACACAGAATTTTTGTCCGATCCAATTTTATATAAATGATTGGCTTTGCAAACAAAAGATTCACTACACGCAGATGGCAAACAAAAGTCAAGAACAGAGATGTCAAAAAGACGCTATGAGGTTGTTAATACAATACATCATACACAAATGTTACGAGTTATGTAGTAAAACATGTTATATTAATCGTATAGAAATAGATTTGCTGAATTTTTATAGTTCACCTACACTATTATCGTGTCGATCCTCGCTTTCTTCCTCGAAACAAATCGAATTGGGCAGTTTACGTATCAAATCGCAAGCTTACTCTCTTGTTGTTGACATTTCACGATCAAGAATGACCTGCTAGGTATATGCAGACATAAAGTGTGATATTTATTATACTTAATTTTCACTTTATTAGACTTATTGGCATAAATTGTAAGTGTAAATAAGTGTACTGAGTGATATGAGACACGTAAAAATACATTCGTTCGAAGCACGCGATCTTTTTTTTTAATAAACAAGATTCCAAATCGACAGTTACGTCTGAATAGCATGGAGAACCAGATGAAACAAAAGAGTCCCAATCAAGTGCCTGCTCTCCCCGCACTCTCTGGCCTGGGCGCCGTCCTTTCCCCCGACGAGAACACGATTTTAATAGTTTCTGGATCGCGTGGAGAGGCTGCGCTGAATGCCGACACTCGAGCCTGCTGTGCTTCCGCCCTCTACAATGGCCGCATTACTTGCTCGGCGAGATGCCGTTTCCAATTCAGTCGGCGAGCTACATCGTCAACTGCGCTCAGCCCTGCTTAAAGTGGATGCTGCCCGGGCGCGGCGCGCCGCAGCGCTGGCATCGCTCTCGGCTTCGTTTGCTACAAGTGGTTTGCGTTCGCTTCTCATTGTGCGGCGAAAGCCTAAAAAAAATGAAATACGCGTTAGCGGATTTCCGATGTCTGCGCTAACACTAAGTACTTCTGCATCAGATGAAGTGAGGTGAACAGTTGAACAGATTCTCTGTTCGAATGTTTTAGAAACGGGCGGAACAAATTAAGGATCGGAATATGATGATTTGAATTGCCATCGATTAAAACACATTGTTTTAGATGGATTCGGCTTTCTTATCTTTGCCGATATCTTTACAGATATCTTGGCCGATTCTTATCGATATTTTCACGACCACAGAACTGCTTATATTTTTATTTAAAATATTTTAGCAATAGATCGTATATACAGACAAGAATGGAGTAGAGAAACACAAAGAAAGCTCGATTAAATATTTCAATATATATTGATGTTTACATTTTTTATGAATCTAAATAATTTCCGATGTAAAATCACATTTTCTAACATACATGGTACATCATTTCAAAGAACATTTCCAGAAAGCTTTGCAAAAACAACTTAAAACTTTATTCTTCAGCAAGATGGATTAGATGAGTAGCTTGGCAGTTTTTTATGTTTCTGAAATTTTTTGTTATTGTACTTGAATTCATATGTAAATACTCATTCTTGTTGTTGCCAAATTCAGGTGTCCGAGTCCAACCCCCTAATAAGTCAACGCTTGTTAGGATTATGAAAATGTAGAAGTGCTATAAGAGGAAAGATCATTTTTTTATCCACAGAATAAGGAATGTATTACATTCTTACATCGTTCAACTGGCGCATTTCTTTCTTTATAATGTTTCAAAAGTGTGATAGACGGAAAATTTACAAATAATTGTCACACAACTTTCCGTGCATTCTGGTTTAAATCATCAGATATTGCTCGGTGACATGATATTTGATTACATTAGCCTATATTTATTTTATTTTTTTATATATTGAAACGAAGAACGTTTCTGGAATTAGAACAATTAAAATGATCACCAATTATAAATTAAAATAAATACTGAAGTTGATCAGCCGCAATAACGCCCGGCCCGCCCGCCACCAACGGTTCAAATCGGGGGGAAACGCCGAGCGAGCGACGGCTTAGTGGGCCGGAAGCCGCGATCAAGCACGGACGGAGCAGTGTTGCGTCCAAGAGATTTATTGTCGTTGTAAGTGCCCCAGTCTTCGACTGAGTGTAGGCCGCTGAATGTGTAAACCAGTTTGATAAGGCATTAACAAGTTCAGATGATTAGGAAGTTAGAATTGCTACCAGAACTGATAAGGACCAATAAGACAGGAAAATTCGTGTGGCCGGTTGGCTGGTGGTATAATCCCGCCCTGGTATAATATAACAGTGGCAGTGCTTACGGCACATTCGCGTCAATTGAGAAAAGGTTGCTGCAAAAAGACGAAACAACCACGAACAGTCAATTCCACGCGTCGTGCTCCAGTACCCGTGATAGACATTGTTCACACCGGCTGGGTGCGACCTCCGGCGTAATTCATCGGCCCGTTACGGTGGCCAGAGGATCTTGTCGCGAGCGAGAGGCGAAATTCCCGACGCGACTTCGGGGCGAACGAAGCTGCGAAGCCACCGCCGCCGTTGCCACGACGCCCCCGTGCCTCCTTCCAGAGAAGCAGTGGTTTTTGAAACATCAAGTAGCGTTGACCAGGGCGCTTGTTTCCAAAGGCTCTCTGCGCATTGGCTTTGTAAATACCTATCTTGTAAACGTGTGTCTCTGATCTATTAAAATATTTAGATGTGCAAAAGAATCCATATAACGATTATCTTCCTATGCTTGCGCGCACAAATCTGGAGACCATTCACGAAAATGTACCTGTCCCTTACATAATTTATTAATCGTGAAAGTACCGCTTCCCAGGTACGTCACAATATATTATTTTATTTTTATCTTTAAAAATATTACAGTAGGATATCAAGTTGCTTGCAAACGAACGAAACATGTAGTTTCGA
Source organism: Gryllus bimaculatus (assembly GCA_017312745.1). NCBI lineage: Eukaryota > Metazoa > Arthropoda > Insecta > Orthoptera > Gryllidae > Gryllus > Gryllus bimaculatus. The sequence continues at coordinate 134,967 of BOPP01000289.1, forward strand.
TCTGTTTGAATCATTACACATTCCAAGCTTTACAAGATATTGCAGGGGATAGTTATAGCATTCCGTATTGTAATGAGTTGAAATTAAATGTTTTATTTCGAACATAATTAATATCAAGATTATAAGTTAATGCATGGACAACTTAAATAGAAACGCAAGTCGGCAATGTTGTCTTGAAGACAGTCGACGTGAGAAGAGAATTGAAATCAATAACCAGAGATAGAAATGGACGTTCTAAAATGAAGGCGTATACGATAAATAGGAGTTTTCAGTGACAGTGGTATGAGTCAGTGAGAAATTTGGGTGTGCGAGGGGTAATGTGTTAAAAATTAGCTCTTGTCGATAATGTTAAGAATTAGATTAAGGACAATGTTAAAGAAAAGTGGGTGCACTGGAATATTTAGAAGAGTCGATGGTGAGAAGTATACATATATTTGGATATTGAGAAGAAAAGCAGGTAAACGTAGAATCTCTTCTGAAAATTTGTTGAATTAATTAATTGTTGTATCATTATTTTTAGTTATATTAATATTATTTAAATTTTGATTATAAAAACAGTATTATGTAAATGTTGTTATCTTCATTACAGTTAAATGTTCTCTTTTATTTTGAAACTGAAAGCGTTTTGGTTTGACATTTCAGTAAGTTCCCATATTCAAATCTATGATGAATGCCATAGAATCATCGGCCCCAAATAAATAATTCAATAGATAATTTCACTTCCCTCTATTAAGATAATTTATTAATGGAAAAATAAAAACCATCACAATATCACGTCTTGTGCACTGCCCGTCATTGTGCGTTCCTCGCTACAGCGATCTTAACTCCCACGCGAGATTTATTATAGCGATTCCGGGCGCGTCAACTTCTAAACCTATTATGCCCTTAAGTGTAGTGCTTGCTGTTTTGCCCGGAAGGTGGCGGTGATCTTTCCCCGCTGGAGGGTGACATCCGGTGCCGACCGACGGTCGGGTAGCGAGGTTTTCCCCAACCAGGTGTCTCCCATCAGCGAGGCACCGCCCCAACCAAGACGAGCTCTAAACTCCACATCGGTCTCCCGGCATGTGTTTAGTGTATGCGTGTGTGTTTGGAGTAGGAGAGGCACGGAATGAGAACGAAAGACGCGGTCCGCGACCCGTTTGTTAAGGTACTGCTCCGGCATTCGCCTGGTATCGATCGAAGAAACAGCGGAAAACTCTCGATCCGACTGCTAGAAATCTCCTCCAGAGAGCGACTAATTCTACCTCACTCTCTAGCTAGTATCAAAACGCCGCCAGCAGGATAAAAAAAGGCAATCCTCGAACCTAGAACTCCCCGGTCTGAATCGCTGCACAGGCAGAGGCAATGCTGGCTCCGAACTGAATGGTCTCGCGGCGGGAGAGGGGGGATGGCACGCGACCCCCCTAGCGGAAGATATTCTCTCTCGCGCGGTTATTTGTCGCGAACGACCCGTTCGGACACTGCGAAGCAGCAAAACAACGCCACGGCCCGTTGCCCGCCGGCGAGCGCGTCTGTCACCGCGCGAGAGTAAATCGCTCGCTTCTGATTCGATGACGAAAGGGCTTCGAGCTGCGGAAAGTATCTCCACTTGATGTCCATTCAGTCGAAGCTAACGGGTTCATGCGCCCAAGAGAGTCACCCCTAGAAGGAATGTACTCTTTCACAACACAAAATATTTCAAATTGTTAAATTTGTTTGAAATGCGTATTTTAGTTTCTATGAAATTGCCGTGAAGCTTATTTGCACATTTAGGATCTCAAATATTAAGAGTTAATTAAAATATTCATTTTCAATTGTACATTTGCCAGTTTTGTATGTCTATTCATACAGTTGTATCTACATATTGTTTTAGTTTAATTACCTGGCGTGAGTACAAGCTGTTCATTACTTCATCTCATTGCAACTATTCTAAATTACCACTGTTGTTTCTTAATGATAAATAAGAGAAACGATTTTACCACAATGGAAATGACCAACGATAAATTAAATATCTAAGTCATACGCTGCAGCAGTCATTGAATCTCAAAACAATGTAAAGTTTTATGCACTTCTTCTCTACATAAAAACACATCGATCTACAGTTACCTACTAGTATCTATAGCACTTTTTGGTAATCCACAAGACGAATCGATTTGTCTGATTTTTAATTTGATCACTATAAAATACTCTAAAAGAAATCATGGAAAACATGATTTGCAGGATTTCGAAACATCAATAAAATCATAAAGCTGAGTTTACTTATTATTTTTCTTGCAAAAAAATAAACGTTAGCACATAATGTATCACATCGACTGTAATTAAATCAAATTCAGTTATGAAATACTTTTAAATATTTCAATGTAAGATTTTTTTACACTTTTCAACTTTTTATGTTCAAGAATAAAAAAGGCAAGATTATGTATGTTTTAAAATTTCGTTTTATTTGAAACATTCATGGTACAAATTAAAATTTTCAAAACAAATTTACCCGCCTAAACAGCCCCACTAAGCTTATTGTTAAATATTATATTGTGAAATTTGCTCGGGTCCATAATCATTACTAAATGTAAGAGCTAACAAGAGATATTTCCGAAGTTATCGTCGCCGATTTTGCTAGATTCCTGATGTTGTAATATAAAAATTTTAAAAAACACTTATCCTTTTCTGATTGAAAAATATTTTAAATGTAAAAACCACTCTCCAAACGTTGAAATTAATGGAGTTTCCTTTACTGCTTCACATATACAATTTCATACATTCGAGAAAACGCAATTTCAAAGTTCATTAGACTTCAGAATCACGAGGCCTCGCAGTTTTATCAAAACTAATTTGCATTCGTTTGGTCTGCTGACAACTCTTCACCTTTTGCTGCTTATCTATATTTTTTAGAAAACATGCTGAGCCTTCTATGTACTTCAGTGCAATATTTGGCAAATGGAATTATGTAATAAAAAGTCCAATTAATTGCTTTCTGTGACAGAGTAATGACACCCGACATGTTTGTCATACCAAACTAATAGGACGGCTAAAGAACTTGAATAACTTTAAAAGTTTTAAAAAAATTAAAAGCATTATAAAAACTATTAAATATTCTTTAAAAAGGTTAGCCCGGTTTTTACACCTCCACTAGTAAAACATGGGTACTTTACGCATAATATAATAGAGCTAAAATGAATGATCAACGTTGTACTCATCGTGCAACACCTCGGCTAATTTATAAAATGTTAATTTAGAAACGTCAATTAACGTAATGTAAATTAACGATGTGAACAGTACCCTCAAAATTCATATTGATGACTAATAAAGCACTATACGAGAAAACAATGTTTGGATGCGTAAAAATATTGGATGTGGTAGATCTCGAAATAGCAATACAACACATTTTAAGAAGATGGAGAAGGCATCACAACATTTCACAAACTTATAGTATAACAACAAAAATGCACTATGAAAAAAATATTTGAATTTACAAAAAAAGGAGACAACAAAACAGTATACTAAATTCTTATAATTCTCGTGTGAGAAAATTTACCGCACTCATAGCATCGTTATCTACTAAAATTTGCTGTAAATGTATTTAAAGTACTGTCTAGCACACATCTATAACGAAAGTTAACCGCATTAAACTATACCACTTAAAAATAAATCATAAAATATTTACAAACTCACCTATTTAATCTGGTCATATCTCAACAGCACTTACTTTCTCGCATTATTTGTAACGGTTATGTAATATTATATTACATGAAGCTGCAAAAGTTTTTTTCAACCAGCAAGAATTTATTCTCCGCACTCGCATTCCAACTCAGATACTTAAGAAGTTAGCTCATAATATTTGCAATCCTGGTACTTGTCTCACAGCTTAACTCCTTGCCTAAGTTTAAAAAATTGTCTTGACAATTTCCAATGATTCTGAGAATGAAAATTGCATAATATCAAGATCTACTTTTAAAGAATTTATTTCCCCACAAAAAATCTTTAAAATCGATATGGTACTTATAAAACGATAATTTCACTATGTAATTTTTGAAATTTCAGAGAGTTTGCTGAAAATTGGACTTGCGCAATTTTAAAAGGACTTTACTCCATTCGTCAAAACAATAGGAAACAATTTGGAGCCATTATTGACAACAAATACATCAATTGAATTAATGTCATGCGAGAATTTTACAAAAACTACTCCTTTAAAAAAATTTAAATGACATTATTTAAATATAAAGATTTTGTTTAGAAGAATATAACTAACATTAATATTGTATTTTGCAATATTTTTTAAAAAGTTTCCAAAATACAGAGAATTTTCCCGGAATTTTCGGCATTCTCGAAATATTTTAAGAATTCTTTTCTCTTACTTTAAGTATATGAAAATTTGATCTGTTTTGGAGAAAATAATTGTTCAAAATCTTTATTTTACTTATCATGCAAGAATTACACATATTTTCGAAAAAAATTAAACGATCTTATTTCAACAAATGTCTTTGTGCAACAGATTTAATTGAGGAACAACTTTTATCTAAAATATTGTAGTTGTAGCAAGACTTCTAAAATCGTTGAACTTTTACAATTTTTACAAATTCAGAGTATCCAATGGAAGTGATCCCTGCGTCACTATTAAGCATTCTTTAAAACATCTGAAGAAGATTTTTGAGAAAAATAGAAAATGTCCATGCCTCATGCAAACCAGCCTTAAGTTCGTGTAAAACGATCGGAGGTTATCAATTTTTGATAAAAATGCCATGACGATTTAGACGTTAGCGTTGACCACGGACAGACAGACACACGTTTTGTCGTCAATCGATATTGCGGGATCAAGGCTACACAAAACGTAGATAGTGACTTCATGTGTGAGTTGAAGTAGTTTATTACTTACTAAATGAATTTAGTTTATCAACATTTTCGTTAACAGGGCCCAACAACAAAACTTTTTTTCTGTCAAAATAGCCACTTATTGACGTAGGATTACAAAACTGACTCTTTAATACTTACGTAGAACGGAGAAAAGAAAAAAACGTGTGTAATTGTTGAAAAATGGTTTGTTATGTCACGTTTTTCCGTGCAATTAACTCAACCCGTAAAAAAATCGGAAAATTGTGGAAATTTCACTAAAAATTGCGCAAAATCTACTAACATTTTCAAAAAGTGCATCTCATTTATTAAACAACAAATTTTAATTGAAGAAATATTATGTATCTTAATATATATTTTTATATATATGTATATCTGATTCACTAGGGTGGGTGGAAATTAAAATAAAACTTTTGCAATGTTGAAAAATGCATAGTTAACGATAAAATAGGATATATGCTGTCTTTTAAAGTTTATTTTATATTATACTTTACAGAAATTTAAAGAAAAAGGAGACATTTTCGATAAGATGGTGAAATTGCCTCAAGGTTTCATGTATAGTACCTCTACAATTCATTTTTTTTAATCGCATGGCTTTGAGTCGGGTATGACTGTCGAATATTCATTTTGAAATAAATCCTACGAATATTTTAGGCGCCGTGGTTATTCACAGATGGACGTTTTGAAGAAAAAACACTTTTGGGTAACAGGCAACCCCAACACGTATTTTCCCGTGAGAATATCGAAATAAAGTTTCCGCAGCAATATTTATATGTTTGTACTACATATGTTACTCAGTTACTCGTATAGGTACGTATACGAGAGAGTAAAATTACAAAAAAATATAATAACTTACCTCTGGCCCTCCAGAGGAATGCGAGAGAGAAAAGCTCCCCAGGAAGGATGCCGTACAGCTACCTGTTTGTCCATTAAGTGAAGTCATTGGTGGCACGCCCACTCTCACGCCCTTTGCTCTTTCGCGGCCCTTCGACCTCTCTCACTCAAGCTAAGGGGTTTTCTATAAGTCGCCCTTCATAGCCTATATATTCCCTTAAAAGTTAATTAATCTTTATTACGCGCATTTCCTCTGTTGAATTATTAACTTTTTAGGCATACTTTGGGTGCAAAGTGTTACATATTAGGCAAGTAAATCATTGAAAAACCGGCTGGGGGCGCGGGTGTATAAAGAAGGGAAGTATAAATTCATTGGCGGCCGCGAGCGCATAAATCGCGGTTAGGGCGCGGTCGAGTCGCCGTACGCACGAACACGCAACCACTCCCGCGTGCGTGCGCGTGCGCCAGGGCGCCGCGCCCTACACCGCACGGTGCACGCGCAGCCCTTGGGAGGGCCGAGGGAAGAAGCAACGGCGGTGTCCCTTCCTGTGCAGCTACATCGAGCGTTCTTCTCCGGGGGCGTTTGCAAGGGAACAGACGTACGGCTAAAGTAGCAATATTTCCTTGTTGCCTCATCTGTGAAAATTTTAGCTACGATGATCATAAGATAAGCTAAAATTAATACTTGAGAGGTTCAAATTTTGATGCCATCGCAAAAACATAAAATATTTTCGAAAATGTGTTATTATGATAGTTTATTTTGATGTTGTTCACCGTAAAAATATATTCTACACAGATTTTAAATTCCGAAATACGTTCAAATGAATATAATATTCAATATTCTTTTCATCCTTAACTTGATCTGGAGGAATATATTTCTTTATATTCACATTTGTTCTATCGCTCCCTTATATTCATTTAAACCAATCTTTCAGCTTCGTAGAATGCGGAAATAGACAAAAACGATAAAAAAATATTGTAAGATGAAATTTGAAAACAAAATATATAAATAAATAATGGTGTAATGATATTGATGTAAAAAAGAACATTTAACGTTGGTGAAACATTTAGAGAAGAAAGATAATACGGTTGTTACCCACAAAAATGGAACGAAAAGTTGCAATGTAGAGGGATGGAAGATATAATACCATTTGAGGCATAGCAGTGAGTGATAATCTACTCTCAGACGTTGGCAATTGCGTTTGATGAAACGAGGGCTTTGACGACTGGCGATTAGTACGGAGGAGTTTATCCTGCGGATGTTCTATGAAATTAAACGACGGAGGAGGCAGGAGACAGGAGAGGAGGAAGGCTAACGTATAAGGACGAGCACGTGACTTTCCAGTGGGTGGACAGTTATTACGCGGCGCGCAAAATACGTAGGGTAGGAGAATGCAGAAGACGCTGCACTGCAGAATGTCATGAGTAGAGACGGAAATGTACGGGACAGACATCCACCGCTGCCACACAGGGCCAGGAATGTAATATGTGACCGACACAAAATATGAAACTCATTTTACTACAATATACAGAATGTTCCATTTAAAATTGGTTTTGGGTGTATCTCAACAAGTGCGCATGGAATCAAGAAAAATGGGTAATGAAATGTGTTTGTATCGACGGGGCCCATCCAATGATATCACCCTCAACCCCGCACCCCTTTCCCGCGGAAGTGCGGTTAGGAAAAAATAACTAAGTTAAATGGAAACTTCCATTTTTTATTGCGGATTCATTTTCTCTGGGTCAAAATACGTTAAGATTTGTAATACTTGAAATAATATTCCGAGAGAAAGATATTCAGTTATTCTAGCTAGGCTTGTGAAACATTAAAAATATGAAACTACTTAAAAACTGTGTTAGGGCCTATTTTGTTTCGGTGTTATAGTAGGAATGACAGTTTATCAACAGCCTAAATGAAAAGGAAAGCATATCCATGCACGTTAAAAATGCAATTACAATCAGTTTAATAAACTTATTTTTATATAAAATTTCTTACAATTGGTGAATAAAAATTAAATTTTACTTTTGTAATTTGTCACGACTGACCATAGTGATGTTTATTTACAAATAAGTGCGATGTGTGTGAGTTTACAAGAAACTAGTGATGTTACAGAATGGTGCAGACTTTCTCGCATTTTAAATTTTTTATTATCTTTGTTCTAGACTAACTTCGCTGTATTAATCCACTCTTTTACCAGCCAAATTCTAAGGCACCTAAAATATACTCTTTCACACTTTCACAGCTTTTCGGTTCCAGAATAATAAAATGTCGAAGGAAAATTCTATAAATAGGATAGGCTTAATGTTGTTGGCTGATAGTCAGGCAGAAGAACAGACGGACAGAGAAACAAGCGGACAGACGAACAGCTGAACAGACGAACAGACAAAAGACGGACAGACGAATAGACGGACAGACGAACCGATGGACAGACGAACGGATAGACAGACGAACAGATGGACAGCCGAACAGATGGACAAACAAACAGATGGACAGACGTCTTGAAAGAAACACTTTTGGTGTCAAAACGCATCTATCAGTTCAAAAATCCAATTCAATTTCCTGCAGAATTACATATCTATCTCTATACTACGTATATTAGTCTGTATGCACATGAGAAAATAATGACTGAAAAATTACAAGAACAACGAATATAGTTATGTCTTCTGTCACCTCTAGATGAGTACCCAAGACGGAAATACGTTGTTTGGAGATGGCCGTATATGGGAGAGGCGGGAGGGTGAAGGGCGGAGGAGGAGGCTGCAAAGGACGAGAGCGCGACTGCTCGTCAACGCGGCCACGAACTCTCGGCACGTGATGGAGAAAGGGCTCGCAATACAACCGGAATAGGAAATGCGTCGATAAAAAGAACAAAACCGCCGAACCCAATATTGTCCAGGGAAGCGAGCGAATACCCCGGCCGGCGGCGCGGGGAGTCGAAACCGGCGGCACGCCGGCGGGCGGGGCGGCGGGGCGTCTTGGGGATGCGAGCCGTCGCCGCCGCCGCCCCACCGTCGGCGCCCTATAAATTCGTGCGTGGCGAGGGCGGCGGAGGGCGGCCGCGGCGGCGGACGAAATCGGCGACTCCATCGACCTCGCCCCTCGCTCGGCGAGGACTCGAAATCCTCCATCGATTGGCGTGCGCCGCAGCGCCCTGGATAAAGGCCCGCAAGGCCGCGCAGCCTCGCAGCTACGGCCGGCGCGGCGGCCGTGCGGATGCGGCGGGCGGCGGGCGCGAGGCGGCGGATTGAAGCAATGGGCCGGGCCGGCGGCGGCGGGGCGAGCGGGGCCGGCGGGCGGGTCGCGCGCGGCCGGGCCTGCGCGCCGTGGCGCGCGCCGGGCGACGGGCGACCAGAGAGCGGGCGAGCGGGGGCGGCGGGCGGTGCGGGCGGCGCGCCGCGGCGGCGGCGCCGGGCGGCCGCCGGCGCGGCTCGACGTGGCGTGGGCTGTTGCGAGGACGCCGAAGGAGTCGCGCGCGCCGGAAGCGAAAGCGCACCTACAATGTCGGGCGAGGGGCGGCGCGGAGGCTTCCACGTCGGCTTTGTGAGAATGATGGAGGAGACATAAGAGGCGACGGGATGTCGGAACAACGTCTATTAAAATGAAGGCCTAACGATCAAGGACTAGAAAAGAGCTTCGATAAATAATTATTTGCAATTAATGAACAATTTACCGAGGTAATACATTTTATTTTACAGTGTATTTCGTACTAGATAGTAGGATATCATCCATATTTGAAAATAAAAATAGCAAACAGTTGAGTTTTCACTAGTAATGTTTGTGATAGGGATTAAGACGTTCTGAAACACAATACTTCAATAATAATTAAAGAGGAGCGTGTTGTAGAGATCCTGATTAAGTAACATCCATACACAGGTAAAAATATCTTCAGCGAAGAAAATGCAACGTGTTTCATATAATTACTAAGAATTTATATTATTACGAATAATTGTTTTCACCCTCGGTTCTGCGTTTCTAAACATCTCAACAGACAACATTTCCGAAGAATTCAGGAATAATAGGAACATATAATAATAAGTTTTTGAAACACGAGCAAACACGAATTCGACTGAGGACCTAGTTGTGCCATGTCCCAGACCGGACTAAGAAAGTATCTCCACGAAATAAAGAAGACAGAAAGATTATTAGAGGGATCACTAGAGGTTATTCAACAAAATATTTCACAGGGCAAACTCAATAAAATGAAGATTTATGTATTAAAAATTCATTTCATCATAATAAATTAATCTGAATAGAATCAGAATTGCTGATAAATTGGCATACGATGAAAAATTAGAAATAACAGGTGCATTGTTTTCTGGATTAAAGTTATAAAAACTTGATCCATGAATATTAATGGCTACTTTAGTAATAGTATAAACGAACAACATTTTATATTCATGAATATTAATTAATTTGCCTGAGTTATATTTTTTGTTGTCTGTTGTACACTGCCTCTCAGAGCAATCGGAAATTTCAACCCTGCACTGGTCGGTTTCAACCAGGAGATCTCGCGGATTATAAAATTTCAGTACAAACTCGCAGTCACCGGTATACACTTATTGTTTACTCTTTGCATTCCAAAACATCCTTTTGAGAGCGTAACTTTCTATGTTTCCGACCGTTGCAAGGAGTCAGCGGTCACCTTACTGGCTAGGGATAGGACAACATTGTATATATTTTCAAAACATCGATGTTTTTATAGAAACATCGATAATTTAAATATCGATATGTTAAAACATGTTAAGTAATTGTAAATATTTGGGCTTCACAGTGTCAAGAGAGGGATCAAGTAATAATTATATAAATAATAAGATAAATCAAGGGAAACGAGTCATTAAAATGCTAAATACAATTCTGTGGAACTCCCAATTGTCAAAGAAAACAAAATATATACAGTACCTTAATACAAAGTATTAAGGCTGTATTTTTTTATCTGTATCGGGTATACTATCTCTTCCCCGACGAACGACCCTGATGTCTTAGGATTTCATACACGTTTCCCCACATATTGCTCATAGAGAAGCGGTCAATACACGCATGTGTAGCGTACAAAGGATCTCCGAATTTCTTTTCGTACTCTTCTTCACGAACTGAGGGCTGACCCTTTTGAGAAGACTTTAATGTTGGACGGAGGATCGAGGGTGTTAGGATTATGAAGCACATTTTGTCCATTGTTATTAACATTTTTTACTTTGTTGTCAATTAAATTTTCATTGTAAATTATTAAACACGACCAATAAAAATATATTTTATTGTGTACGACTTTAATGTTAAGTGGTTACTAAACAATCTTTAAAATTCTATGTTTAAGAACTTCGATCAATTTTGGTCTATACATTATTAACATGAATGATTTATCCACTTTTCGTAAACAGGTTTGGGTATTAAGATTTTATGTCTAAAAATTACCTTTTTCCGTGACACACTTAAAATACTATTTCTCTACTTATCTTTGCTACATATGCACGCAGTAGGAAATACAGTAGAAAGTAACATCCGAATTTCATGATACAAATGGTTGAAGTGGGTTAATAATTTGGGACAAAGGACAATATGCCGAGTGCCTCATTTCTCCATATTTTCGAGAGCCTTACTGGTTTTATTTTAATTTTAATTCAATTATTCAAATCCCTATTTTTATGTGTTTTCTGTTATTTACACTCGGTGAACGCCAGTGCAGTACCGTTACAACGGGTCACAGTACGCGCGCGATCTTTCTTTCCTCTACCTTGCCCTCTCTTCTCGCCTTACGTATACACACTTAAACTTACATGCACTATATTTCACATATTATGAGTTTAGAGCTTGTCGCGGCTGGACCGGTGTCCCGATGGTGGGAGATGCCTGGTAGAGGAAAAACTCGCTAGCCGACTAGTCGGATCTCGCCATCAAGCGGGAGAATAAAATGGCCACCACCCGCGGTCAAACAAGCACTACATTTACGGAACTAATAACCCCATTAGTTTAATCGGAAACATTTATCAATCAATGATCCGGCTCCACACATAGTCTTTGTTGTGCCGCGGCCGGAAGATAGCTTGGCCTTGCGGGACACTCGCGGCGCCGCGAAATCCACCGCATAGCCCCTCCCTCGCCCTCTCGGGTGTCAACAGCGACTTTTCAAGCGCAATATGTTATATTTCCTCACATTGACAAGCTACACATCCCCGATCACCTCTACCATACAACTTCACGAATAATTTAATTTCTAAATCTATGTAGCTCCACTGCATACTCTGCCATCTTGGAAATGTTGGTGGGTACTTCCATAAATCCCTTGGAATATTTTCAAAGTTTACAAACCATCAAAGACATTCAAGACGAAAATATATACTCATTCGTATAGGAAGGACATTAAGATCAGGTGGGCATGCAACCCCCAACACATATTAAAACACAACCCAAATTACCTTCAGGTATAACTCGGAAACAACGTGACCTAGAACCTTTTATAAGCCTAGAGACTTACTAAGAAACAAATTATGTATCCTAAAAAGGGAGAAAAATTTTGGGTATCTCTCCCAAAGTATCCCCCACGACCGACGTGCGTGGTAGTGTGATGTTCATTAGAGTGTGTGCAAGTGGAGATTAGAAGAATGAAGAGGAAGGCATGATCGCGCGCAGTCCGTTACCCGTTTGTTAGTGTACCGCTCCGGCATTCGCCGATTTTCAGTCGCAGAAACCACGGAAAACTACCGACCAGCGCAGCCAACTGCTAGGATTCTCCTCTCCACAACTCCATTCGACCTAGCTCTTAGCTAAAGTCTTTAATGTGAAAGTACTACTTGAGACCAACTCCCACAGGCTGTGGGGGCTGTGGGTGCGCCTCCTCCTGGAGAGCGCCCCAACTGTTGGCACTGAGACAACGCGCGGCCGTGGGAGGGACGATTGTCGGTCGAGGCTGCTCGGCTAGTCAACGAGGCCGGGCGGCGCGGCGGGCGCCGCCATCGAAGGGGCCGACGCGGCCAGAAATTGGATGCGGGCCGCCTCCCGCGCACGTGTCGGCCTCGCTGTCAAACGGCGCCGCCCACCCGCCACCGCCCCCTCGCCCCGCCCCCGCCCCGCCCCCCCACCCCACCCCCCCCCCGCCCAGCCCCGCCCCGCCCCGCCTGCGCAATTAACGGACTGCGCGTCCGTCGAACACGACAGGGACGGGAGTTGCGCGCGGTGGCGGTGAGCGTCGAGTCGGAAGGAGGTGGTTGAACAGGAATTCCCATTGACAACCCATTGGGCAAAAACGTTAAAAGTTACGCTGAGAATCACAATTTACCAAGTGATTTGGTTTTACTGAAATCTTGTTACAATGGATTTTCTCTATGAACAAAAAAACATTTTGTTCAATTATTAAATTGGTTAGTGATTCCGAGTGCAGAAACTGCCAAGATCAGTAATCCTGTTAGTTTAGTGAATGTGTTTTCCTTGAGTGATGGCGGTCATCTTCACCCATTGGATCATGACATTCGGCGACGAACTACCGTCGGCTAACGAGGTTTACCCCACCAAACATCATCCACAAGTGGAACACCGCACCATGCGGGACAGCTCTAAATTCCCGACCAGTCTCCCAGAATGTGTGGTAGTGCAGTGCGTATGTGTATAAGTGTGTGTAAGGAATAGGTGAGAATAAAACAAAAAAGGAAGAAAAGATCGCGTGCGGTCCGTGGCCCGTTTATTAGGACATTTTCCGGGTGTTAATAAAGAAATCACGGAAAACAATCGATCGGAGCGGCCGGCTGCTAGGATTCTCCTCCAGACAGCACTGAACTCGACCTAGCTATCTCGCTAGTTGTGAAAATACTGCCAGTGTCGGAACTCGAACCTATGCCCTCTCGGTCAAAGGCACTGCAGTGACATCAGTTGATGCCCTGAGCCACCTCTAACGGGGGAGAAAAGTTGGGAATTGAGACAATCTACACATCGATAAGAGTCGTCTAAGTGAGGCGTACGTACATCTGTACGAATTTTTACAGAACCTTGCGTTTCATGATCAAGCCGTAATTCAAATCCAGTGTCGGAATATGTAAGTAGTGACATACATTCATCATTAAAGGTTTATAATGCATGAATAGATGTAAATAGTGCTTTTGTCTTGAAAATGTGTTCCCTAATGTCTACTCACATTCTCCACCACCATAAAATGCTTTACGAGTCCTAGTTCACCAGGGTTCTTTTAATAGTTGTATTACTGAAATAAAGTAAATAAAATCAAAAAAAATATAATTCATCAGTAGTAATTATAAACAGGTCATAAAAAACGGCTCCTTAGAAAACCTTTTCACATTATGATATAACATAAACGTGCTACAAATGCATCTTGAATGAAACAATATGTCATATTGAGAATCGTGTTCAGATTGCACTACTTCTGAAGTACATGCATACAAAGATAAATCTTATGACATAAGCTAACTGTTTTCTAATAATCCTCTGCTTATATATGACATAAACATACTGGTTGAAAAAATTACTTAAATTACCTTCAAACTGTTAAGTTGTAAATTGTATTTGTAGAAGAGCACAAATGAAATTCAGAAATGTGACTGACATTTCCTTAACTCAGGAATGCATATTTCATATACTATATATTCCTACCAATTATCTTCTGCTGGATTCTATGCAATGGGGTTCTTATCACTGAATGATGTTTTGCAAAATAAATGTTTTTGACTGAAGAGCACCAACTCTACTTGCAACAATAATTTTTAGTTTAATTTTTAAGTCCTTGAAACCAAGAATAAAAGAAGTAGATGAAAATAATGTACGAGTAACAATGAAACAGGAAACAATTTGAAACCTTCTTTTGTTACTGACGCTTTTGCCTTTGGTATATTTTTTCGTACTTTCCAATTACCAGAATTACCTTCCCGGAACCTGGCCAGTGTCTTTATACCATCGTTTACGATGAGTTCTGCAAGATGTGAACTCAAGATATTGAATACACACAATGCCATTTGTCCAGGGAAAGCCTTTGCGGTATCCCTGAGGGAGGGACATCCTTTCGCTCGTAGGCTTAATTAAGAGTCGAGAAGCGCCGATACCTCTCCATTGCCATCGAATTTCGTTTCCTCGAAGGGTCGGGGGGAGGCTGGAGGTGCGGGGCAGGCCTTTCGAATTAAGGCGTGTATTATTAACGTCTGAGAGAGAGAGAGAGAGAGAGAGAGAGAGAGAGAGAGACAGACAGACAGACAGAGAGACGGGGAGAGAGGGAGAGAGGGAGAGAGAGAGAGGAGGGAGGGGGGATTAAACGTACTGCAAATTAGCCCGTCGCGCACAAGTAGTTCTTAAATAATTCGCAATCCATCCGACAGGGGCGCGGCGGTCGCTCGTTAGGCGAGTAGACTGCGCCTCGCAGATTAGCGGCCGCCATTTGCTGCACAAAGAGAATGCCTCGCGCCGCGGCCCTCGACGCCAGCGATCATCGCCCGCCAGCGAGGGGCGGCCCTTCCGAGGTGATGGGAAAGGGAATGTGTAGTGAGAGCCCGAAAACACTTTGATAAACGCGGCGCCGCATCTTGATGAACATGAATAAGTGATGAAACGTAAGGAAATGTGGTGAGTGATACGATGGAGAAAAGATGTTAACCCTCTGGTCAGAACATCTGTCTCAGAACCAGGTAGAGTATCTATTGATTGTTATTATCTATTGTGAAGGACTTCGGGCTTGTCAATTGAAAATGTCATTGTTCCCGTAAGTGTAGTGCATTTTGCTCCTCCAAAGGTGGCGGTGGTCTTCCGTTGCTGGATGGCAAGATCCGACGCCCTCCTTCCGTCGGCTGGCGGGGTTTCCGCCAACTAGGTATCGCCCACCACCAAGACAATGCTCCAGTCGAAACAAGATCTATGTTTCCGACTAGTCTCCCGGCATGTGTGGTAATGTAGTGCGTGTTAGTGAGAGTATACGTAGGAGGTGAGGATAGGACAATGAAGGAAGGATAGGACGAGGAAGGAAAGATCGCGCGCGGTCTCTGGCACGTTTGTTGCTGTACTGTTCTGGCTTTCGCTTGATGATTATCAGAGAAACCACGCAAAACTACCGATCAGAGCAGATGTGAGCTAGAATTATCCTCCATGTATCAACTGAATTCGACCTATCTGACAAGCCAATGTCAAAAATCCTGACTTTCATTGGTGTCGAATCTAGGTCCTCCCAATTAGAGGCACTGCAGTGACGTCAGTTGATGAACTGAGCCACCTCTCTCAGTGGGAACATCTAACATGCAGGAACAGTACCTATTGTGTCACTGGAAGTGCTACAAGTGCCCCAAGCGTCTTCACTCTCTTTAAGTGTTTCAGTTTTTTTACAACCTTCTAGTAGAGAGGGTCATTGCTGCTGCGGCGTGCGACCTTTTCGTGAAAACTTCAATATTTGAAAATAGCGAAGCCTCAGATTCAGATATTCCTTTAGATGCATGAATTAAAATATGCTTCTCAAAGAATTTTTTTATTCGATTGCTTTGTACATACTATTTAAATAATTTTTACATTTTAATAATAATAAGGGTTTATACATTTTAATGTTAATTATTTAAAAGATGTTCACTTTGGATACATATTAAAAGTCTGTCAATGTTTATGTCAATAAATAAGAAAACTTTATTATAGAACTTTTCATTGTTGTTTTGAGAAAGTTAGTAATATTTACAATAACATTTTCTATGAAGTATTTTTAATAAGAACGTGGAGGAAACACGAAAAAATTCTGAATTCGAGGAATAAAAGTTGAGTAATTGATGTTTTAATATAATAATATCTGACATAATGTCTGCCTCTGAGGTAGATGACCCCACTGAAGCAGAAAAAGCATGTGTCCACCAGTAGTTTAAGACCGTCTCGTTGACTGATATGTGACTCGAATAGAGATAGAATATTGTTATCTGAGAGCACGATTTGAAAGAACCACAAAATTAATTGAAGCTGAGGGACTACTGTGAATCCAATGATTAGGACCCAAACGTAATTTAGTGAAAAAATACTGCTTTTCAGTGTTAACAAACAAAAATTGTAACTAAGAACAAGGCATTGCAGAGAATATATACCGAGGAACAATTGAACTTGAGTACACGGACCTACGTGCGCTACAAAGAACTGCGAATAGTTCTGTTTACCCTCTGCTCGGTGCCAAAATGACCAATTAATAATAATAATAATAATAATAATAATAATAATAATAATAATAATAACATAAACATAAAAAACAAATGGAAGTTTTCTTACAGTTACATGTAAGTCGCATTTGTTAAAAAGCCATTACAGCCCAAAGTCCTTATCTACAAATTCTTGATATTTTCTCCAACCCCTTCTGTTCACTCCCCTTTCCCCCTCTTACAGCATTTCCCCGAACTTTTTTCTGCGCCAGTCTGCCGACTGAGCTCTGCTGCAGCCCGTATTTACGACCCGGAATCAGGCAGTTCGCCCTTAACGCTTCGCTCGGGCGGCTGCTCCGCAGGCGGCGCGGCGCGGCGCGGCGCGCCATTGTCGCCGGAGCAGCCGCTTGTCCCTCCGCCCTCGCGGCCCAGCGCCCTCGGGGCCGAGTTTCCGACTCCGCTGTCGCCCTCCCTTCCTCCCTCTCCCCCTCCACCCTCCGCCTCAAACTCCGGGGGCGCGAAATACCACCTCAGTCTCTTCCAAGCACTTGCGATACCCGCTTCGCTGCTGAATGATCTCTGCCGGCTAAGGGCATCAATAGATGTCGCTGAAGCCATGTCCTAGGTTTCGAGTTCTGACTGCGGCGGAAGCTTGGAAACTAGGAGCATAGCTAGCTGTAATTTAGCCCGTGTCTGGAGGAGAATTCTAGAGTTCGGCTGTTCTGATCAGTAGTTTTCCGTGGTTTCTTCGATCAACACCAGGCGAATGCAGGAGAATTACCTTACCAAACGGGTCATTGTCCGCGCACGATCAGATTTTCTTTTTCCTTGAATACTCATCCCCTTACTTACACAATTACATGTACATACACAACCACGTAGGTCGAGAGAAAAGTCGACAGTTTAGAGCCTGGCTCTGATTGAGGCGAATCTCCTCCGATGGGAGATACATGGTAAAGAAATCTTCGCAAGCCGTTGTGTATGTCAGAGCGGAATCTCGCAATTCAAAGGGAGAACGTCACTTCCCGCCAAACTAAAAACATCACTTTCACTTACGGGACTAATGACCTTAGCAGTTGCCACGCCTGGAATCACTATTCAATCAATCTTTATTCATAACGCTACTATTCGCTCGAAGGGTTAGTTTTGCACCTTTGGATACCAGTGGTTGGAAACCACGCCACTTACATAATGTGAAATGTGAAGATCTGTACAATTTGAAGTAGTTGAGTTGGAACTCTAAAATATTAGTTTCGAATGCTCTACTATTTTTTTAGAACCTATTATCATTAGTTTAATTAAAATTTCATTTATAGTTCTCACAGTCAGGTATGCCACTTGAGCAATTTCTGCGATTTAACTCTTTTTGTTACTTTATATTACCTTATTACCTTACTTTTTATATTCACCATTTTTCAATTTTTACACTTTCTCATCTATCCCTGCAGTGTGCTCCATCATATATTTACCTCGACGACACGTAAGCGATGACTAGGTGGCACCCAAATCATCATTCTCGCTGAGAATACTGTTTTCTAACTGTGATATAATTTCGCATCCCAACGCCCATCTCCCTGGAAGTTCTTCGGTCCTCGCTCTTCCGCTTTCGGCGAGCAACGCCCGCCCACGCCTTCGCACTTGGCCGCCAGCGCCACCGTCGCCGGTGCGCCTGCCCGCGCTTCGCCGCGCCAGCTTCAGAGGTGGCGGTCGCGGCTTTCGCTTGTTTTACTTTCTCGGAAGCGCGATGCTGCGGCGCGTTGTCAATTTCAGCGTCTCAGCGC
>BOPP01000289.1:164418-189351 GCA_017312745.1 Gryllus bimaculatus
CCTTAACAAGCGACCTCATCGCGCATGCGCGTAATCAGAAGCGCACTGCTGCGTCTTCGCGGTCGACCTCCCCCCCCTCGACACTCAATCCGGTCTCTTCCCGCAGAATACATCTAGCGACTTCAATGCATGCAAGCAGCAGTGCTTCGGCATATTGAGAGCTTATTAGCTTTGTAATAGGAAAACAGTCTAGGTCGTGGGGCGAGGTCGCCTACGCCGAACAGCCGTAGGTGCCTCGTTCCTGAAGGATAATGGGTTCGAATCCCACCCGCGGCTAAATGTTTGTGAGCATTCGTATACCGTGACCCTCCAAGGTATTTACAGTGGCCGCTATGAGACATTATTAGTTAAAAAGTGATCTTAAATAAGTAAAAAATTTCAAGGTCCTAACAAGTCATAAAACGATACAATGAAAAAATATAATGGACAAAGCAAGTAACAGAACAATAACATAGAAAAGAGAGATAATAAATGCGTATTAACACATGTTTTCAAAAAGTGTATTTAAAAATTATTTTAAAAAAATTAAAAAAAAATATAGTGGATTATATAAACAAGGTATAGTTGAATAATGTAAAAGGAAATGAAATTTTTAAGAATGCAAATAGAAACTGTGTGTTGAAAATAATGAGAATGTAAGCGTTAAAGTAGCAAAGAAAGCATCATGTATCATGAAATAAATTGCGATAGACGTCCATAAGGCTAGAATAGTAGAGCCTGAACACTCAGTCACATAATCAGTTCCACTCCTTCAGTAATCACAAAACGCTGGTCTCTGTACACTGCGGAAACATATTATTAAGTTAACACACTTGTTTAAGAATGCTATGTTGTCAGAACCTGCTGATATAACTATATAAAAAATTTCTATCAATGTATTTTCTCATCATTTAATTTTTGTTGTTGCAATATTTAACTTTTTCAGTTTTGTTAAGTTAGCGTTTATGCTGTTTATACGGCACTGTTCTGGATTAATTTCCATTTCAAAATTAAATAATTAGGCATTAGCTCTCGAAACTTCTCGTTAGATGTATGGCGAATTAGGACAAATAGTACATTATAACGCATTTAGATATGGGAAGAATATCACTTTTGTTGTGAGTGAAAAGGCATGCCGTTTGCCCCTGATTGTTAGGTAACCTGCATGAACGTGTTCGGCAGATCACGTTTTGACGCCGGAAGGGCATTTCGTTCACTTCGTGAACACATCTGCAAAGGAGATACCTGACTATCAGAGGCAAACGTGGAATGTACTGTACATATGCACATATTTCCATTATATGCAATTTCCCACTCTATGCGATTATTTATTATCACTATACATGTTCCACATATTTTAAACATCTGAAGCACTCAGGATCATAATGACAGATTCCAACCGACGTCAAATTTTTCAGCTAAAACAGACAATAGACGCATTTTCAGTTGGGCAGTAAACTCCTGCCAAATACCTATCATCTATATTATGCCCAAATATCAAGTGAATTGGGAGATGTCAAAACCCTCAAATTTCACTTTCAGAAATTTATCCGGAGTGAAAGTCAGAAAAAATAACAGAAAAACTCACTTTTCTCAAAACAGAATTCAATTGCGATATACCGTTAATATTTTGAGCATAATATTCTCCCTGCATAACTTGCCACTCTGGCGTGAGAAGCAAATCTGGTATATTTTGAAAACGGACTAAAGTTGGGCATATTTATGTAACACTTTTATTCCAGGATACTTATGGCTTGATCTCGGGTTCTTCAAAAGTCTGCGTATTGTGGTCGGCCCCATCGCCGTCGGCGCCTGCTGAAGAGACCGGCGGGGCGGGGCGGGGCGATGGCTGGCGATAACGCGTCGCTGACTCAGGCGCGGCCGCCCGAAGCCCTGGACGCCGCCCCCGAATACGAGTGGCCTCCGCCGCCGCCGCCGCCGCCTCCCCTGCCCTCACCCCCTGTGGCCGCTCGGCGCTCGCAGCCACCCCTCACGCACTCACTCACTCTGAACGCACACGTTAAGTAAGTTATTAGTCATGTTGCAGTTTGATGGATTTATTGGTGATTTCCAGGGAGTCAGTTATAGTGCATGTTTTTATTGCGGTAGGGGTCAATTGTAGGGCATGTTTTTATCTCCTTCCGATGGCGAAATCTAGCGCCGACCTTACCGTCGGCTTGCGGAATTTTTCCTCGACCAGGTATCTCCTCGGGGCACCTCCAAAACCGGAAAGAGTTCTAAGTTCCAACTGATATCTCGGCATATGTGGTGGTGTAGCGAATGGAAGTAAAGTGTGTGTGTGTGTGTGTGTGTGTGTGTGTGTGCATGAGGGAAGAGGATAGGACAAAGAAGATGAATTGAAGATCGCGTGCGAACCGTCGCCCTTTTGTTAGGGTATTACTCCAGTATTCGCTAGATGTTCAACAGACAAACCACGTGAAACTACCGACGAGGGACTACCGACCAGTCAGTAGAATTTTCTTCCAGACAGCGACTGAATTCGACCTCCCTATGTAGCTAGAGTTGAAAATCTGCCACCGCCAGAACTCGAACCTAGGGCATCTTGGTCAGAGGCACTACAGTGACATCTGTTGGTGCCCTAAGTCACCTCTCCCAGTATCAAACTGGATATGTTACGGTGCAGATTGGAGTGA
This sequence comes from Gryllus bimaculatus, assembly GCA_017312745.1. Taxonomy (NCBI): domain Eukaryota; kingdom Metazoa; phylum Arthropoda; class Insecta; order Orthoptera; family Gryllidae; genus Gryllus; species Gryllus bimaculatus. The sequence continues at coordinate 167,052 of BOPP01000289.1, forward strand.
AATATTCTATTTGAGAACCTGTGGTTGACAAGTACTTTTCTTTTGGACATTAATATTCCTCGAATACGTTTTTAACTTCCCATTTAATACTTGATAGGCGTAAAGGAGATTAAGTGATCAATGCGATTAAGTGACATTCATTCATTAAAATGAAACATAATGGAAAAGTAAATTTACATTACTCATACAAATAAAACAAGGTTGGATGTGATTATTGAAAGATATAAATCATTGAAGTATTTACAGCTTGTAATAATTTTGTTTCTAAAAATGGCCCAATTGACATTAAGAACAAAGACTGAGATTCTGAAAGCTGTTAAAGTGGTGTGTAAAGAGTGTCAAAAAGATGTATTTCAGACAATTTACATAACATTTGGAACTAAAATAAATACAAAGTTTAAAACGTCATATTATGTGAGACGACATCCAGTTGTGCCACAACAGCCGTGAGAAATGCCATCGGATTCCGGAAAGCAGAGTTTTCTCTCGGAAATCCTTTCACAATAGAAAGCCGTCTTCGCGATCGGACAAAGAACTCCCACATAAAGAATATTCCACGTCCGCATCGAAGACGTCGCCGGAGCGTGAGGGGGCCCCGGAGGTGGAAACACAAGTGAGGAATCGACTTCGTCGCCTAAATATTTCCGAAGCCGTCACCGCGGGAGACAAACGCCTTTTATCCTCTTCCCTTTCTTCTCTCCGCCCGGCGCACCGTGGAGCGACGCGGGTGAAGGTGGGGGTGGGGAGGAGGAACGAAGTGCGTTCATAAAACAGGCGGAATTTGTCGGATCGGAAGGCGATAAGTCGGAGACACAGGAAACGAAGTTAGGCCTCCGGCGCCGGGGCTGCCCATAAATCCGCGAGCGGGATCGGATGGAAAGGGTCTCTGTCGCGCGCAGGCTTAAAACGCCCTCCGCAAGAAAACACAGGCGGCGCGGACGCCGCTGGCCGCGCAGGGCGGGGGTGGACGCAGGCGATGGAGCTGGGATGGCAGAGTCCGTGGTGATGGGGATTCGGCTGGAAGCGAAGGCGGTTGAGGATAACCCTGCGACTTTTTCTCTTTTACTTCCATGGAGGGTGTTTGGGGTCAGATTACACCCCATACGTTTTACCCAATAGTTTTTTTATAGTTCATTAACGGATGATATTTGAAACTATGAATTTACAAAACGATGCTATTATTTGCTTCATTTAATATAGCGTTCTAAACAAACTAAGAATAATATTTCCAGAAATATCTCCTAGAAAATCCTCATAAATATACATTCGTCTTCCGTAACAGTACGAGAATGTCTGATACAAAGTTACTAACTCGTAAGAAACAAATAATTTACATTTTCTTTCTGAAAAAACAATATAATAATATGAAACGGAAATGGACACATTTTTTGAATTGTTCTTAGAATTTAGACGTGTGACGTGGAATCTATTTCAGAGCATTTCTAACTGCAGCCATCATTCAAATTACCAATCTCCAAAATCAAATTACTTCCAACAGAGAAAACTTACAACCCACAAAAATTTACAACACACGTACAACTGGGTATATCTAAAACGAGAAGTTAATGTTTTCATTGTTGCAAAACATTATTCACGTTTCGAATCCGAAAAGACCCCAAACAGTCTAAGAGGTAAACAGAGGGGACGGCGCTGGTCGCGGGTGGGCGGGGCGAGGGGAGGAGGTGGTAGCACTAGAATGGCGAAGTGTGGTGATGTCGGGGATTCAGCTGGAAGAGGCGGCGGCTGAGAATAAACAGTAGGGCGATGAACGCGGTAAAAAAGAGAGGAAGTGGTAGGTGGGGAGGGGAACGAAAGCCGGAAACGGGATGCATAAGAAACCTGTAACGTGGTTGGAAGGGCCGCGGGCTGTCGATGGTGGCGCTGCGAGCGGAGGGCGCAGGTAGCGGAAGGGAGGGGGGGGCGGTCGGCCCAGGCCGGCGCCGGAGATTCCTATCTGTGGACGAGGGCGCGAGCGGCGCAGCTGCCGGGGTCGGCGGCGCTGCTCGCGGTCGAGGCGGCAGGACGCGATGGGGAGATGTGTCAAGTGGGTGCAGCCCGAGAGAGAAAAAGGGCCAGCAGCCGAGAGGAAAAAGAAGTGTCCCTACCCTCCTAATTCTTGTCACCACCATTCAAGCCATCGTCGTGAGATATATCATTACTACTGTCTTTATAATTTCTTACATTACGCCTGTTAAAAGTATTTTACTTCCAAAACGTTTCCAAGCATGAATATTATATTTCTTTGACAATCTTTCCACGGAAGAAAATTCCGTACATTTTCGTGTATAAATGAAACCCACTACGTTCATTTTTAATTATTTTGAGTTATTTACATCGCGAAGTTACTTTTTCTTAAAGTTATTCTGAGTAGTATAATCGTTGTAGATCTGGTGTTTGTATGTAACAACCGATAATTGTTCTTTTCCAACTTTCTGACCATTATTTCATGACCAGAGATTTTTGTAATCGCGCGCCAGCATGGTGAATTTTGTGTCAAAAAAATATTGTCAGGCCGTGGTGACGAAAAAGGAGATACATTTTCTTCTCATATAGTCAAATATTTCCTCTTACACATTTTGAAGTCAGAATACGTGGGTCCAACCTAAATATTAATTAACAGCAAAACATTTCAACAGTTAGAAGAATCGCATGATCCTCTAAGTCAGAAACGGATATTTTGTTGTTTTTTGTGAGGGGTACACTATGTTTCGAAAACATTTTCAAAATATTCTTAAAGATCTGAAAATGTTTAAAGTTAAGTATTGGCGCTCTTTAATTTGATTGCATATCCGTGGTAAATCCTTTCTCTGGAATGCAGTGTGTGTTTATTGAATGCATTTCAGAGTGTGCTTTCTGCTTATTCGCAGGCGATGCGCGTGGATTTACAGCGGCAGTGGGGGCGGGGCCGGGGCCGGGGGGCGTGTCTGCGCTAATTCAGAGCGCTGCGATCTGACAGCTAATCACGCGTTTGGCCGGCCCATCCCCGCCTGCTCGCCACACCTCCGGCTCTCGCCCACCTCCCGCTCCGGCCACCCCCGCTCCGCCCTCCCGACTTTCGTCAGCAATGCCTCCGCCGCTCCACCGTCCCGGGCTTGGGGACGTCAAGGCGGACAGAATGTGTGCAAGTGCGGTGGCGGAGGTGAAGGTGAGTTGGTTGACGGAGAGGGGCAGAAGCGGTGGAAGGGAGGCGTGAGAAGGCTGTGGGGGGTTTAGGGAGAGGACCGTGCGTGAACTTGGCGTGACGCGGCGGAGGGCAGGACGGAGAAGAGATAAAAGTCGGGCTGAAGAGTCGGCGAGGGGAGGAACGGGGCGAGGTGGAAGTGGGGGCGAGGTGGAGCGGGGGGAGTGGAGCGGAGTGGGGTGGAGCGGGGTGGGGCCGGGCGAGTCGAGCAGAGATGTGCAGTGCTGTGCGGTGCGGAGGTAGCGGGGGCGAGCCTTGGCGGGAAAGGGGCGGGACTAAAAGCTATGAGGATGGTTGCGGTGCGGGGGGAGCGGGCGGGAGGAGCTTGGGTGGGAGAATCGGGGCGAGGAGGAGCGGGGGGAGGAAGCGGAGAGGAGGAGCAGGGCGGTGGCAGGAAGCAGAGCGGAAGGAGCTGGGCGGGGAGGAGCAGGCTGGAGCAGCGGCGCGAGGTGGTTGGAATCGAGGTGGAGAGGGCGAGTGGGGTAAAAGTCGGGACTGAGCGGTGGAGGGGGTTAAGTGGGGTGAAGCGGGGGGGGCGTGAGGGGGCGGGGGGCCGCGGATGCGCCTGTCGCCGGAGCGCTCTGCGTCCCGGGCGGACGCGGCCCTCAATGGCAGCGGTTTCTGGTGCTCATCAGCCGCCTGCCACGCGTCCAATAGAGCAGTGGTCGGCGCCGGAAAGTTGCCGGTCCCATGCGACTTAAATTAGAACGGTGTTGCCTCCGACGGTGCTGGATTAGGGTTGAGACGTTGTGTGGTCAACTGCTGTTAAACATGTTCGCATTTTGCTGTTTCCGCAACGGATGACCCTGGTAACATAGCAACTAAATCCCAAACTCTCTATAGCTTTCCAAGACGGTACATGTTGTAACAACACTTATTTTTGAAAAAGGAACTTCTAAAGGTGTAGTTATTTGTTCTGTCATTCTTCTGTAATATTTGGGTCAAAATGCTTTTGCCTGCTAATTTAAACAAGGAACATGATTTTGTCCCTACGAAACAATTGGAATCCAATTGTGTTACGCATTATTGTGATGACTGACTCAGAATTCTAATAACACATGATTTATTTAACAATTCCAAATTCTAATTGTTTATTCGAAAGAGAAGTGTGTTGTTTCATACCGCTTTTACATATTTTACTTCTACTAATATTCAAGTATATAAATCTCTTTAAGTAAAATCAGTTCTGACAGTTTACTATGAAACAGTATAATTTGGAATGCCAATTTCCATTTTTGTTCTACATAAAATAGCAATATATTCAATTCGACATAATATTTTTTCTTCTTGTAAATTCGCATTGTAATATTCCTAATAATATAAATAATAATAGAAAATAGTTAATAATCAATAATATACTGAGGTAATATTATTTATAATCTTACACTCAATTTACACCAAATACTGTATACAATTTATTAATAATATATATATATATAAATATATATATATATATATATATATATATATATATAACATTTAAAAATGACGGTTTAGAGAATTATTTGGCTCTAGGTAAGAAGATCAAATGTTTCATCTTCAGTTACGGATTGCTGGAAAGCGGTTGAAGTTCCCTAGCAAATCCTTTGAAAATACATTTGAAAAGAAGATGCTCATTTCACCATCAATGTGAGGTGAATAAATCCTGCATCCCCTGCGCTCCGAATTCCCGCGCCCAACTCCGAACACGAGTACCATAAACGCAGAATCGCACTGCGGATGCGAAACCGCATTTTGTCCCAGATTCCCGCTGCCGCGAACGCTAAGCCGGAAAACGATATCGATGATGATTACGCCTGCGCTGCTTCCGGAACCCAATTGGCGCGGGCGCGGCGGGGGCGGGGCGACGAGGGGACGAGTGCGTCGGTGGCGGGATCGTGACGGCGACCAGTGCGCCGAGCGGGCAGGCCGCGACGAATGGTGACAAGGGAGAAAAACTGGCGTGAGGGGGATGGTTGGAGTGTTGGTTGTAGGGTGGTGGCGGAAAGGCGGGTGGGTGCATGAGCGTGTGGGAGCGCGTGCGGGGGCCTTTGCGGTGGGCAGGCGGGCGGGGGAGCGGGGGCGTGGGTGCAGGGTGTGGAGGCCGCGAGTGAGGAATGACGAGAGAGGATCTGAGGTGGTGGCGAGAGCGCTAGTATGTGGCGGGGGGCGGGGGCGGAGCGGGGAGTACGGTTTGGAGGGAAGTAGTGGCGTGGGTGGTGTTCGCGAGCGGGTGTGTGTGGGATCGGGCGGGGGTGTTGGAACGGAATGGAGCCGACTTGAGCGTGGGCGAGGGGAGGCGTGTGGTGGCGGGGATATTGGGGGCCGGTGGTGGAGTGCAGTAGGGATGGGAGGGCGGGCGAGAGCCGGGGCAGACCGTTGGATGAGAGTGGCGGCGTGGCGGGCGGAGCGCGGCGACGCGGCGGGCGCGGCGGGCGGGCGCGGCGGAGCGCGGGCGGAGCGCGGGCGGAGCGCGCGGGGCGCGGCGGCGGGCGCGGGCGGGGAGTGGAGAGTCGCGGGCCATCACCGCATCGCTTCGGGCGGCCGCGGCGGCTGTTTGCGGGCAGGCCGCCCGGGGCCCGTGAGTTGATCGGTGATCGGGAGGGGCGGGGGCGGGGCAGGGCGACGCGTAAATCGGCGGTGGAAAACCGCGCGCCACCCGCGCAAAGGCGCTCCGCTCGACAACGGCTCATTTCATTACGAATTACAGCGAATTGGACTACTATCTAAAGTGCGTGCGCATCGTAGGCTCTATTCAACTACGCGTGTTAACGGAGTATCCTGGCAGAGCTCGTGTCATGTTTTCGAAGATGCTTATGAATTTTCTTTCTAGTTAACGAAGCATCGTCCAGAAATCAAATTGTAATATTTTTTATATTTTTGCTATATGTAAGGGGAATTGGTAGGTTTGAACTCATATGGAGGCAGATATTTGACACCTAGCGTACATACCTGAATAGAAGTCAAATAGTCTGGAGTAAAAATTGAAGCGGCTAGTTTTTTATTTATTTATTTAATAGGTAATTATTACATAACAATAGATTACTTGATCCTATGTCTAGGCCGAAGGCCTTTAAGCCATTACAATACCTACATCCTTGCGTTCTAACTCTTTCGAATTCTGGTATTCACCCCCAATGGTCTCTTCATCGCATCAAGCCGCGGAGAAGAGACCACGAGGTACGGCTAGGAAAAACCCTGAAGGGGGAAAACCTGCCGTCAGAAGCCGAGTACATTCTAAATTTACCCGAACATTTATTTTAGCTATTTATTTCTGGCGCGGGCGTCCGCCGTCTCCTTCCAGTGCATGGCTCTCTCAGCACCTGACATCAAACGGCGCCACAGAAGATCGTCCGCACCAACGCCTCTGCCCTTACATTTTCGAATCCCCCTTCCTTCATCCCCTAAATGTGCTTTATTACTATGCCAGTTATTCTTTTAATTTATTGTATTGGGCCCATTTATTTACCAATCTGACTATGACTTATGCCTTATTTTTGTTTACTGACTGTTTACCTAACTTAACATAAAATTCGAACTTATTGCTTAGCTATATTGACTTATTATTCTCTCCAGTCTAGGCTTCCCGCTCAAGGCTAACCAGTGCTTGTTTAACCATCCCAATCCAGTTTCTCTTATGGTCGGACACTTTCCTAATAAATGTTCCTAATTCTTGCATTAAATTGTAGATCCTTTGTCACTAAATATTTGGGCGAGCGTTACGGTTCCTTTTTAGGAAGTAAGTAATATCCCCATTCCCATCCATTTGTTTCTCCATGTTTCGGTTGCACAAAATTAAGAGTATGTGGATCAGTCTCTCCCTATCAACCCGCAAAAGCACAACAGATGCCATTACCACTTGCGTCTTTTAGTCTACGGCTGCATCCACCCGCCCAACCCGAACGCAAGCGTATTCCCTCTTGCGTCTTCCCGAGGTATGTATGGTAACTTTCGCAACCCCATAATGGACTCGCAATGGATTGAGCTGACCAGCAACGTTTTTCAGCCGTTGCTGCCCAGATCTCTGCCTCTTTTATATCGCCGCAGTCTATCGGAAATCAGCCGTTCTTATCTCACGGTTCCGCTATCTACCACCATTTCCGGAGAGACGTCTCCAACCTGCGCGTCAAGTAGCCGTTTATTTTTGTCGCCAAGTAGCGATGAGGTCGCTTCCCCTGCCATTGCGCTCTAAAGCACCTATGTATAAGTGTGTCAGCCTGTTCATCTGCTAATTTAATCCAGAGTTTAATAGGTTTCATTTTCATAAGCGGCTAGTTGCTCTGATCGATTACCTTGTAGGTTTCTCCGATAAGTACTAGGCGACTTCGGGCGAAGAACGTGAACAAACGAGCTACAAACCTCAGGCAATCTTTTTTTATTGTCCTTGTCACCTCCTTCCGCAGTCAAACGTTTACATTTACATGAACTACCCTACTACACATGTCACGGTACGAGCTACAGTCATAGTTTCTCCAGTCTGGGGCGCTGTTTCACTAAAGTTGATACAAGCAGCGGGAAACTGTTCAGTACTAGATCTCACGATCCAGGAGAAGGATGCCGCTACCTGCTTGATTACAATTCTTACCACACGTAAGGAAATAATGATATGAGCAATTGTTGCTCCCTTAACCAATATTCAGCCTCACCCACTCACGTGCTTTACTATGGAAATGCCTTGGTTAGTCCCTCCAAAAGCGACAAAGCCGGACGAGCCTCCTGAAACGGCGTTTGTTGGAAGGTAAGTAAACCCTAAAATGTAGCTCGGTGATTCGCAGTGCCGTGAAGTGGTGTCTGGTGAAGTGAAGTGTGGTGAAATGGAGTGCTATTAAAGCTTACATGGTGAAATGTTAACGTTAATTTGTAAAGTTTGTACATTTTTTGAATTTGTTAAGTTCTGTAATGTTAAGGTAGTGTATTCTGCCACCAAGTTCTCAAACTTAATAGCAGAATTTTTTATAAATCTATCTAGAAATATTGGTATTGATATTAGCAAACGAGTTCTAAATAGAGCAGCCTTTCTGTCACTACAATATCCACGGAATAGATTTATCGATCTGCTGAAACGATATCAACTCTGAGACCGGGAATATATTCCACAAGGGAACCGACATACGTTTCTTAGAATGCATTCAAGTCATCAAGGCACGCCAGAAACCATCCATAGAATTTGGTTGCTTTCCAGCTGGCAAGCAAGCAGCGACCGCGACAAAGCTCAAGCCGTGCAGCTGGGTCGTGCGTGACATCTACGAGAAACTGATAGCAGCGGCCATTCCGTTACTGAGCTTAAACTGCTCTCTGAGAATCCTCCGTGGTGCAGTATCTCGCCAGTGTTAGGATTTCCTGCTCTGTGGTCTTGAAACTCTCGGGAAATTTTGCGCCGTAAAGTTTCTCAGCCCGTTTCGCGGCGCGGTGACTTCTCAGAGGTCAGCCTACGGAGAATTACAACTCCGAGTGAGACTGCGAAATACTTTGGTCTTCTCGAAGTGCCTGAAACAATTTCTTGTCCTTTTCATATGTGCTCTTTTCCATCATGTATTCTGATGGGTTGATATGTAGCAGTAATTTAAAAAAACAGCAATTAACACATGAATAACTGAAATTAAACCGTAAATATACTAGAGAAAATGTTCTAGTCTTTTAGTACCATATTGAAATGCGAGGAATTTCATGGAAAAAATAAAAATTATCCAAATAAAATTTAACAATTTACAAAAATAAAGGCGACAAACAAACGAGGATTTTCGTAGGAAGGGTGATGTTTGAGTAATATGAAATCTGTAATATATTGTTTTGTACCAGTAGATGAAGACTTTTATGCAACGATACTCTTGTACACTGTCATTATGTTTCATGTCAATTCTCTGAAACGCAATTTAGTTCCATAAATAGTGTTATTTCTACAAAAGAGTTATTATCAAAGATGTTAACTTAATAATAAAGATGTACTCAAACAAGTATTTTGGAGGTGGTTTGGCTAGCTTTTACTAGCCACGAAGTGTTCCTTTAACCCAGCATTGACCATCATTTTTTCCATAACGCGATCTAAGAAGGGAGGGTTAAAATGTTCACCATCAATATGACTCCACGGGATTTAATTACATGAACATTTGAATATGTATCTTCATTTTCACTTGCATTATAAATATAGAAGTCATTTTCCTTTTCATTCTCTTCAAAATTATAATTCAATACGCGTTATAAATCGCGTTCTGTCAGGTATTTACTAATTTTGTTACTGAACCATGCCATGAGGAAATACTGATCAATAGTACTTACTAAAAGTACTGTTTGAAAAATTGTACCATCTTCAACAATTGACATAAAATTTTATTTAAAAAATAAGCCTCATTATTAAGTAATAATTTTGTCTTTCCTATGAAAACGTTGGTTACAGGTAAAAAAGAGGGAGGAATGAACTGAGCTTTAGAGGAGCGACCTTAAATAAATAAATTTAGAAAAAGGCAGTGCCATTTAGTGTCCACCCCATGTTTCTAACTTTATATTTTTGTTACCAATGACAGCGATTGTGGAACCATAAAATTCAGTCTGTTTCTGACACAAAATCAGAATCTAGCGGTTTGAATAGCATTACTCCAAATTTTATGGCAGTTTTAAAAATGAGTGTACATAAAAATACTCTCCATGGGTCAATAAAGGGTTAATAAAAGTCCCTCCAATTTTAAACGACTAAGCATTTTTTAATTAAGTAAATAATTTACTAGTTCATTCAATATACTAGCAAAGGCTGCAAGTGTATTTCAAAGAATCTTCTATACGTTTTAAGAGTGGCAGTTATATTAAAAAACAAAACTCACACACATTACCCAGAAGCCACATTTTGTCTAGATTGCTGCTCCACAGTCATTTTTAGGAACGATAATATGATTTTATTGCGTGCATTAGGTGCGCTGACGAATGCCACTACTAACGAGCTGTTCCGATAAGGAAAGGCCTGCTGTGCTGGGCTGTGCTGGGCTCTGGCCCGGCCGGGCCGTGGGGAAGCGTTGTGGGACTGATTCACAGCCGAGTTGCCGCCATTTCCGCTGGACTTCAATCGAGCCGCGCGCTCCCGCGGGACGGGCCTATTTATCTCGGTCCGTGGCTCTCAAATGGACTTTTCCGAGCGCCCGTCGCCGCCCGCGCGAGTAACTGACCGCCGCACGCGGCCCGGATGGCAGCGGCGCCGACGCCACCGACACGGACGGAATGACCGCTACCGACTACCATAACGTGCTACCGCACATCACAATTTCTCCCATTATTTCTAAATTAGTAGTTTTCGAAAATTAAAAGAGATGAACGAACTTCATTATTTTAACCATCCATTTTTCTACCCAAGAAAAAAAGAAACAAAGAATTTTGGGGGTTGTTGAGAAGAACATGTTAATGTTTTAATTGCCTATATTTTGCGTCAAATTACAGGAAAACCACTCATATTTTCAAAAAATTGAACGTGAACATACTTAAACATCCGTCTTTAAGGGACAGATATTATTAAGGAAAATATATTCATCTTCAGTATGATAGTTGTGGGAAGACGCCCCCAAAAACTTGCACTTCTTGAATTTTGAAAAAAAAGTAGTTTATTGTCTCTTTTCCGCGGCTTTGATGCGATGGAGAGACCATTTGGGGTGAATACCAGAGATCGAAAGATTAGAATCGAAAGGATGTAGGTATTGTAATGGCTTAAAGGCCTTCGGCCTAGCCACACAGGATCAAGTAATCTAATTTGTTTGTAATAATTACCTATTAAATAAATAATAAATAAAATTTTGAAAAAATCTGGGATTTTAATAAATATGAAACCTGCAACGTTCTTTAAGGCGTCCTTTACGATATCTGAAAACAAAACTTTGATCAAATATTTCGTGCTATTTGTGAGAAAGTTTTGAAAATGTTTATGAGGCTTCATATGAAATTCTCTCGAAAGTCCAAACATCCATTTTTAACACCAAAGCCTCGTGCTCATTTAGATCGATTAGGGAATGTTAGTTTTGAAGAAAATATGCTGCTCGGTGTAGGCGCTATCGTTGACGGACAAAGACAGACACACAGACGGACGGAAGGACAGACAGACATTATGTCGGCAATCAATTTTTCTGTAACAAAACCCCACAAAATATGGATTCTAGCTAATTGTTAGAGAATTTTATATATATTTAAAAACAGCGTTTATATACTTTTTCGTGTATACGGAATCGGCGAGGAACCGGTAAAAAGTTATTCTGCCAAAAAAATACTGTTTTTCGTCTCACGATTTCATAACTTTCTATTCGTATGAAACAAATTTGTTAATGCGAGAGAGTAAAAATAACTGGAGATAAAAATACTAAATTTTCTTTTACTTCTATATGAATACAAATACCGAATTATACAATGCTTTTGCTATAAATTGGAGTGAAATCTCTATAATAATACGAAACAAATACACTCAATGATTACACTCAATGAGAATTTAACCTGATATTTATGAAGAAATTCTGTCGTTTTGCTAAAAAATTAGTTTCATATCTTCAGAATACATTCAGAGATATAATATTTTATTGTGTAATCTTTGTCCTCTCCGCACAAATTCCCACACATAAAAACATAATTTCATTTATAAATATGGTAATGTATTAATGTATCTGAAGTTACAATGCTGTTTCTTTGACACAGCTCCAAGGTACATGATCAAAAATACCAGTTGAATTGAAAACGAATCAAGTGTCTGATTTAATCTTAAAGCTGATTAATTATTATTTCTAATGAAATTGTTATGAAAATTATTTCAAGTTTATATTTCAATTTGATTTATTTTTAGACACAAACATTTTAGGCTTAACTAGTCGTGCTACAGAGTTGAACAAACTTCCCGTATTAGTTTTCTATTTCCTTTGATCCTGGCTAGCGATTCTGACATTCCACATACTTTTGCCAACGGCAGTTTATCACCGCCCTAAGAACCTATTTTTGAAATTTTCTTATCGTTTTGGCTTCCTACTAGTAGAACGGAAATAATGTTTAAAGAAAATTAGAGAATTGTAAAATCTCATCTTCATGGCAATTTTCTTTGAAAAATCTCCAGCCTTTTTCAAGAAAGTGGCGCTTAAGCACTACTGTAATTTCAAAATTTGAACCTTTTTCACAGAAAACTATTGAGTTCTTCAAAAATTTCATATAAAATAATTCCAAGAACTTATAGAGAAAAATACAGTAATATTCTCAAATTGTTGGAAACGTGCATATTGAAGGCGTAAGAGTTATTTAAAAAAGTTACATTTGTTTAATTTTTGAAAAACAAAAAGATACAGCGAAATTAATTCTACGTCACCTTACAGACTGCAATTAGCACTATCCGTTGGAAAAGTTTGAAACAAATATATGGAGCTACTTTCGAGATAATGGCGTTTAGTGTGTCTGAAAATGCGTAATTTCAAACTCATTTTCACAGGAAGCTATTAAGTTTTCGAGAAGCATTACCTGGCAATATTTAAAGCACATATACTCATAAATTCAATACTGTGAACAAATTGCCGCTAATGCAAATTTTAATTACGTGAGATATAAGTAAAGTAATTACACTGTAAAAACGAATAGAGCAAAATGGCTTTTATGTAATATTTCAGAGTTAATTTACCACTATTCCTACCAATGGTTTAAAGAAAAACTTGGAACCGTTTTCGAGAAAATATTATTTTCGTTATTTTCTAAAATTGTACATAATGCACGCATTATTGGGCGAAATAACTAAAATTTTCAAAAAATGTTTCATCACATTATTGAAAGAACTAAATATGGAGAACAAAATTTATTTGAAGAAAAAATCTTTTTGTTCGTATTCGTAGTGATAGGAAGACGCATAAAAATTTCAAACTTTTCCAATTTTCGAAAATTTAGAGTTAACCGTGAAAATGGGACCTATGCCACCTTTAAGAGTGTATTTTAAATTGTAGAGTGTATAATAAATTTAAAGAAAAAATATAAAGCTTTTTTGAGAAAATTTTGAAAATATCCGGGGGCTTCATGTAAAGTATCCCCAAGTTTTGAAGAAAGTTTTTCAAAATGGCGGTGCCTAAAACGGAGCCAGATGGACCGGGGGTTGTTCATTTAGGAAAAAATCGTTCGTACGGTTTAGGCACTAGTGGTATTCACAGACTTACACACAGATGGATGGACGGAAGTTTAAAAAAAACACTTTTTGAGTATCAGGGGACCCCAAAAGTGTATTTCTGTTGAAATACCGAAATCTATTTTCTGCAGCATTACATATATTTTCCTGTACTACCTAATTTATTCCGTATATACACATATATACGGGAAAGTAAACAAAACGCTACATGTTTATTCACAACATCAATAGGTGAAAATTAAAGCAATTCCTACGATATTGTGTGATATCTATAATGAACAATTAGTAATCTAATTCTTTGGGATGAAACAACGTATGTTACATCCTGACGAATTGAAAATTTATCAGATCAATATTAAGAACTTGATAACAATAACGCGAACTCACAATCCAAAAGATTGGTGGAAAAAACGCGGAAATACCATGCAAAGCAGTGACACTAGGGCAAGGAAAAACTGACGTACACAGTCCTTCTCCGTCTTTTTGGTTACACGTCCTATCGTACATCTCAGAGCCTGCAGAATAATATTCCGGAGCTCGGAACCTGCACCGCGTGGTGCCACATGTCCGAGACCTGGCTAACAGGGCCCTGGCCGCGACAGCTCACTAGTGGACGAGGAGGAGAGCGAAAAAAACGAAGCTACAAACACACTTTTGGTTCCACCACATCCTGCACGACACTAGACTCGCATTATGAAGCCTCATCTGCACTGCAGAATTGCACAGAATCCTTGTTGTAGGTGATATTGGGATTATAGTCCTAAAGGACGTTTGGAGAATTTTAACAATACATTTTAGACCCGTACTGAAAACTACGGTATATGCAGTCTTCTCCGGAAATCGCCTGTTTTGAAATTTGAATTCTACCGGCCAGTGTATAAACTCCGTAATACAAGTACTGTATCCTGCGCTATTTTCCCATTTTCTTTAGATTGAAGGCTAAATAGATGCCGTCGATTTATGGCACCCCAAAAATCCTTCGACTTTTTCCGGGTTTAAACCCGCGAACTTGGAATCAGTAGCCCGGCATGATAGCCACAATACCATCAAAACCGGTCATGGTTTAATGGCATATTTTATTTAATGGCGTAAACTTTAGTATTGAAGTATAATATTTAAATTTTGCCAAAAATATTTAAATTTTTGTTTCATTTTGACAATTAAATTGAAATTTGAAACTCTGAAATTTGGAACTCTGCTATAGCTGTATTTTTTTATTACAACAAATTTCAAGAAAAAATTGGAGCATTTTGTTTTAAATTAGGAAAATGTTTCAGAGAATTCATGTTACTTACATCCAAAAGTGAATGGATATTTTTCAAAAGGCTTTTAGCCAGTTCAAATTGATGGGGGGAATAATCGTTTTGCAAACACAGTACGATTCGAGTAGACGCTAGAGTTGTCCACAGATGTGCAGACGGACGGAAAGCCGTTTTGAAAACTATTTATGCAACAGACCAGCAAGACTTTGTCGTATTAGTTAGTTACATATTGTATTGCGTTTTTATTTACAGGATGACTCATAGGAATAGCACATTCCCTAAACGCAAATTAAATGCACAATTAACCAGAGAAACGGTCTCGTGATTTTCGTCGCCTGTCAACCTTTGAACCTTTCGTTTGAAATCTCCACCGCCAAGTCAAAAGAGCACCAACAAGGATTTTCTATGCAGCTGTGAGGAATGCAAAGTGATGCCAGTGCGGCAGCCCCTAGCACCCATGTGATGAATGCCACAGGCCGTTCAAAATTGTATTGCATGAACTCCGCTGCTTACAGTATATTGTACAGAGCTTGGGTCACTCGGAGAGAAAATGTAGTGAGTGTTGCTACCTCGTAGGATAAGTATTGTTTTGTAGGTTAATTTGTTTTTATGTAACATATCCGACATTGCTAATGGAATAATTCCCTTTTGAAGGATAATTTCAACTATGAAATTATATTCCAATGTAAATCTATAAGAATAGAACATTATGCTTTAGAATAGGAGCTTGCAATAGTATAAATGTCCTTGTATAAGCCACCTGAGTATACACTGAAAGAAAATACTCTTCAGAATAACTCTTCTGATAGCGTTTGGAATACGTTTTACAAAACAGTATTCTGGGGTGGAGACTGGCATTTCCCGAATGAATGTGGTACGACAAAACGAGTTGCGATCAAACATTCTCTGTAAATGTTTTATTGTTTAATTTTAATTCTTAATTGATGATTTTTGGTACTACATCTGAGGATGGGAAAGCCAGACAACTGTATGTTTAAAGTTTATTTTTATTTAGAACTTGCATAATAGAAATTTCCAACACTTGCATACATTTAAAAAAATAGTTCAAAGCCACAGTCAGCGACACCACGTTCAGCTAGTTTGATACATTTTATTCATTATTATTCGTCGTAGTTAAGCACCTCTTTGCCGGCATATTTTATTTTGTTTTTTATCGCGACCGCATGTCAAGCCTTTCGTCGTCCCAGTCCCCCACCCTCTAGCAACATTCTCCCGCAGGCGATGAACGCAAGTCAATCGCCGAGCAGCACAACTCAATTTCCGCAGAGTACCAGCGCGGGGCGGCGTCCACCGCAAAGGGGGGGGCGGGGGTGATTTGTAAATAATCGCAAGGAATGCGCGAGCGCACCTACCGATGCGCGCGCGCTCTATCTGCCGGTGAACTCGTTAAGCCCCGCGCTGCGGTGCCGGCGGACGCGCGTGCTTTGAGGAGGTTGGGTGGAGCGGGGCGGGGATGGGAAAGGAGGGACGGAGAGGGGTGTGATGGTGCTTGTTCGTGGCAGGGCGGAGCGGTGCAGAATGGGCTGAAGCGGCGAGGGTGGAGCAGCGAGGTGAGGCAGCGTAGGTGGGTGGGGCCGGGATGGGGGGATGGGGGGGGTGGGGGGGATTGGGGCAGATGGGGGGCGGGATGGGCGGGATGGGGGGATGGGGCGGGATGGGGGCGGGATGGGGCGGGATGGGGCGGGATGGGCGGGGATTGGGGCGGATGGGCGGGAGTGGGGTGGGGGATGGGGCGGGATGGGGGGATGGGGTGGGATGGGCGGGATGGGGCGGGGTGGGGCCGGGATGGGGCGGGTGTGGGGCGGGATGGGCGGGATGGGGCGGGATGGTGCGGGAATGGGCGGGATGGGGCTGGGGTGGGGCCGGATGGGGGGGATGGGGCGGGTGGGCCGGGGATGGGGCGGGATGGGGCGGGATGGGGCGGGATGGGGGGGGATGGGGTGGATGGGGCGGGATGGGGCGGGGTGGGCGGGTATGGGGGGTGGGCCGGGATGGGGCGGGATGGGGCGGGATGGGTGGCGGGGATGGGGGCGGGATGGGCGGGATGGGGCGGGATGGGCGGATGGCGGGATGGGGCGGGTGGGCGGGATGGGGTGGGATGGGGATGGGGCGGGTGGGGCCGGATGGGGGGGGTGGGGCGGGATGGGGGGGATGGGGGCGGGATGGGGCGGATGGGGTGGGGATGGGCGGGTGGGGAGGGATGGGCGGGATGGGGCGGGATGGGGCGGGTGGGCGGGATGGGGGGATGGGGCGGGATGGGGGGGTGGGGCGGGATGGGGCGGGATGGCGGCAGATGGGCGGGATGGGGGTAGGAGGGGCGGAGGGGTGGAATGGGGCGGGACGTGGTGGGCGGGGTGGATGGCGGGATGGCAGGAATGAGGCGGGATGGGCGGAGAGGGGCGGGGGGGGTGAGGGCGGGGCGGAGCGGGGGGGTGGGAGATAGGGGCGGGATAGGGCGAGTCGAGGCGCGGGCGGGCAGGTGAGGGCGGAACGGGGGGAGGGCGGGGATGGGGCGGGAGGGGCGGGAGGGGCGGGAATGGGGGGGATAGGACAAGTTGGTGGGGCGTTGCCGGGCGGGCAGGTTGGTCGACGGCGGGAGGGGCGGGCGGAGGGCGGAGCGCGGCGTGGCGGGGAGGAGAGTCAGGGCGGAGGCAACGGACAGCATGCGATTGCAGACCCTGGGGCACACCGCAGCGGCCATCAACGCCGATGGGCAGATACGCCGATGGGCAGATACACCGAGTACACTCTGTGGCCTTTCCCGATGCATTGGCGTCGCAAACGCACAAAACGAGAAAGAGTTAGGAAAACGGCGACAACGAGTGAGTGGTGAAAGAGTGGTTAACCACTTAGGTACCTGCCACTGCTCTCGAAATAGGGACTGTGCAAATTTGCCTCTCACATGTGCTCCTTTTGCTCTAATATGCAAATTTAATTTATATAATAGACGGTGACATTCTAAACGAAACATAAATGCACGTTTTGGCGTATCCGAATGCCTGTTTTCTATTTTGCTGGAACCGCTGGAGCATTGTACTCTCTTCACCATAGTGTATACATGACTTGCATCGGTTTGAATCTTCACATAAAACTGGGCTTAGCTGCTAAATGCCAGTGGTGAAGCCCAGGAGAGATCTAAGCTTTCAGATAACTTTTCGACGAGAGTGGTAGTGTAATGCATGATATTGTAGGTGTTTGAAAAGAGGACGACACAAAGATGAGAAAAGAAATATCGTGTGTGGTCTGTGACACTGTTAGGATACAGCTGTTTGGGTATAGCTCAAGCATTCGCCTTGTATTGATCCGAGAAATCAATAAACAATAGTGATCGGTTCAGAACGCTGCTAGAATTTCCCAGAGAATCTATCTAACAGGAAAAAATAATTATTGTCGGAACTCGAATCATAAGACATTCCTGCGAATGATGCTGAAAAAGCAATGATATTGCCGCTGAAATATCGCAGCCAGTAAAAAGAGCGTAATGTAGAAAATAAGCAAGCATCAAAAGTAAATAATTTACTAAAATAGTGTGAAGTGTTCGAGGTTGCAACTGTGTGTCACCAGCTCAACCATTCTTAACACCACATTCTTAACTTAGTAAGTTTGAGGCCTTCAGTAGAGGGACTCATCACCACCCAAAACGCTGGATCGACACCTACAACCTCTCGAGTGAAAATACTGAGATAGGATTTCGTGACTAGTCCTCCCGCGGTCTCTTCCGTAGAGTCCATAATCAACGGGCCAGCGTCCGAGGAAGTAAAAATAACGGAATAGAAATTGTGATATAATTGTAGCAAATCCTGTTATTCCTTGATTTACATTGTGTTGAAGTAAATTTAAAATCTAAATGTATAATTATAAAAAGTGTTATAATTAACTAAACAAAAATTGTATTTAAACAAGTCATATGGTTTTGAAATCAAGTTAGAAAACAAAATACTACTGTTTCAAAAGGCTATTTTCGGAAATTATTGAAAACTTTTTTTCGAATAGTGATCGTTTTATATTTTCGATTTACAACGCACTTACGTAGTAAGTCGCAAATATTCGACACAAAACTCTTATTGTCGTGCCCTGCTAACAAAAAAAGGTTAAAATTTTCCCTTGTGTGGTAAATTATATTTTAACACGGCGTGCCGACAGAATTTACGTATTGTAAGTCCTTGTTTCCGAAAAATCGATGGACGGTAAAACGCTGTTCTCGTAATGCGCAAAGAAGATTAAAAATGCCACCGGTCTCATATTAGTTGAAATATGAATTATCAGAATTCGCAAAAGTTTTTTTCGGTCTTTCTATAAGTACGTTATTGAAGATAAGGTTATCATTAAAATCCGTTGTTTCGTTGATAATGTATCTTGCAATTTTTAGAAAATACGGATGTTTCGCGTACTTTTTCGTGATAAAGGACACTTTTTAACAATTATTTATTTAAAAATGCACTAAAGTGTCTCTTTAAATTTTTTTCTTCTATTGTAAAGGGTGGTTAAAATGTGATACTTGACCAAGTTCTGCAGAAAGACATGGTTTTAGAAAGTGAAACATTGAACTACAAAAATACAACATTGATGAAATTTGAAGAAAATTTCAAAAAAAAGAAAAAAAACAGCTGTAAAAATTAAGATCTTCAAAAAGGCAATGAACAATTTTTTGACGATTTTTTTGTATTTCTCCTTGAAGTAATGTAAATTCCAAAACGAAATTATCTCAAAAACTGCTGGAAAAGTTAAGAAGAATAATATTGTAATCGTGCGCCAGAAAACGGCAACTTTCTGATAAAAATTGTATTTCTGGGCCCTGGAAACAAAATAGATAAATCGTGTTCCTATGTGTAACAAACGTTGTTCAGCCAGAATTCACATTTTGTGGGTCTTTGATACCGAAAAATAGACGGCAGAATTTCTGCCTGTCTGTCTGTGGTCAACACTAGTTTTCTGAACCGGTCGGCCGACTTTCTCTGAAGTTGAAATGCCTTTATCGATTTAAAGAAACTCAAGGCCCCTTGAGTCTGAAACAGATATTTTGATTTTGGGGGATACTGTACATTAAACATCAATATTTTTTTAGCTAGTGATTCAAAAATACCACGTACTTTCTTTTCCGTATTGTCAAAATTTTGAAAAATTATACATGACATTATTTCAAAATCATATGTGAATATGATTTCAACTGATCCATTTAAGGTAAAAAATCTCTATGTTTGAAATTTTAATTAGATTTAATTAATCCGAAAAAAATTGAATTTTGGCAATTTTTGAAAACATATAGTTTTCAACTAACTCTACCATTCTCTTAAACGTACTTCACACTATCCAACAACAAAATATAATAAAAAACGATGGAGCCACTTTTTTCCTTGAAAATTCTGAAATTTCATGTAAAGTAAACCTCAAAATTCGTTTTACATTCAAGGAGCAGTAACATCAGTCAGGTCATTGGATGAATATTAATTTTGACGATCTAGTCGCTAGCGTTGTTCGCAGACATACAGACTAACAGACGGATGTTTTGCCTTTAATAGATTTTTCGGTATCAAGGACTAACAAAACATGACTTGTGACATACACCACGTGTTAGAGGACAGATTTCTCTAAATTTAGAAAATGAGGTTATCCACTTTTTCGTTAATAGTGTCCAGCAATAAGAGTTTCTCTCGAAAATTTGCTGTTTTATTCGCAACATGACTAAACTTTCTCTCTACTCCGTAGCGAGAAACTAAAAATGGCTTCAAATTTTGTCATTAAACGTTGACCATCTGGGATTACGAATGTGATGCTTTAAAGAATAGCGCAGATCTTATTTGGTTTCCTCTCGCAGAATTGGTACTAGTCTTCTTTCCGGCGAATTCGTAATTTTCGAAAATTGTAAAAAGATAGAATTGCAAAACTACAATATTTAAACGAGAGATTTTTCTCTAAAATTAAACATGTTCAAAAAAATTAATTACACTTTACAAGGTCATTTACACTTTTTTGGAAAAACGAGAATTTTTCTCGCAATTTTTGCCTAGTTTTAATGCAGTTAATAAAAAAACACTTTCAATTTTTTTTTCATTTTTCCTCGAATAGAATAAGCAAGGCTTGAAATAAAGGCACTTGTCTAATGTTCGTTGAACTTTCGGAATTATACAAAATTAAAATGTTAGAAATAATGCCAAAGTATGTGCTGTGGTAGTGCCATTAGTTTAAAACTGCAAATATAGCATTTTAGCCTTCTATGATCGAATAACGATGTAAAAAAGGCATTGAAATTTCTCAAATCTATGCTTTGTAATATTAACTACCTGTCCACATAAACAATCATTTCCATTTGGAATCGCTAGATTAGCATATTCATAAGTTGTTAGTAGAAATTGCTGAACAAGCTTTGGCAAACTGCAGAACTGTTTGCCACCTTCGTGTATGTAATCCATCACTGATACTCCGTGTAGAAGTGCAATTCCTGTCCGGAGGCTATCGTGTCAAGTGACTTCCCCGAGAGTTTCCTCTACCAATTATTGTTGACTTGCTCCTGGCGAGCTCGTCAGGCTCTCGAACTCTAGCAGCGAATAACCCAACTCAGGTACCTGCCGCTGTCAGGAAAGGATGTTTTCGAAATATATATTTAAGTACACATTTCGAACTCAGTCCACATATTTTTCGTTCCTGCATGGGTCTTAAATAGAAGATCAGTAATGAATTGGTGTTTTGAAGATGATGCTGTGGAGTTTGTATTTTATGAAAAATGTTTTAAAAGGAAAAATGATACTCGAAAATAATGTTAATCAGAAGCGAATTGTTTTTTTCTTCGTGCATTGCATATTTTTTTTTAAAGTCAGATAAAATTAATTTTGTACAACCTGCGAGCAAATACTTTTTTTATTTGCATGATTTTGGACCATCACAATAGGCCTTAAAATATTCAGTGCTATTTAAAAAAACTGTCAATATTTATTTATTTTAGAAAACCAGTTCTTTTAAAATTTATTAACATTATATAAATTAGTGTCTTGTTAGAATTAAGTTTAGACAAATGACATAGTATATATGGACAGTATTGTCATTGATATTATAATCTAAATTATGTAAGGTGTCAGTACACCTTAAAAGATATTTAATAAAACATTATTTAATCCCCAGAAAGACTATGAAAACTTTCCGATTTTAAACATTTTAAAAACAAAACATAAAACAATATAAACGGAGCAAAATGGCCATTATTGTTCGCGGACGTGATTTTTAACTGTCCCAAGAAAATAATATCTAGAAGTTGTCTTTCTATACATTATTGAAAGAAACTATCCGTTCCGTTAATTTTGATTATCATTAATAATTCATTTTATAAAATATTTGTTATACGTGAATAAGAGAGATCAATAATTACAATCAAAAATAAGGATTATATAATTAAAGATTACATAATCCTCTTTAAACGATAGTAAACAAAAAATATGATTTGTATTATTGGCTTTCATTGTCCATTTTAGAGAATTAAATTTCGGACGTCGTTGTAAGCTGTATTAAAGAATCTTAAATATTAAAGCCATGTTTCTGCTCAAGCTAAATCCCCCGAGTTTTGAAACCCGATGTGAGCGAATAGTGTCTTTTGAATCGGAGAATGAACGGCGCAACGTTAGCGGCCGCTTCGAATCCCCGTTGCTGGAGTTTCCCGAGCCTAAGCAAACAGGGAGGAAACGCACACAAACAGTTGGGTCCTATTAAGCGCAGAGCGCGTTCGAAAAAAGTTTGTTGGTTGTACAACAGAAGCCG
>BOPP01000289.1:189375-209552 GCA_017312745.1 Gryllus bimaculatus
GGAGATGGAATTGGGTTTAGAATTGATGCGAGCTTCGCTCACAATGCGGGACTTGGTGAGAATCGAGCTGGCCCATTCTCGGGCTTCTATTGAAAGCGGGGCAGCGCATCAACACATTTATTTTTACCTCCAACCCCGCTCAATTGTATCCAGATGGAGCGGTACACGGACAGAACAAGTAATAAACACGGCACTTGCACGAATAAAATGCTCCCAATGTTGGTTGTGCGTGAAAACGCGACAGCCTTGCGGCCAGTTTTCGCGTGTTCTTAGAGCATTTTCGATAGGTTTTCCCGAAGCGCAGTTGCGCAAACAATATGCGGCTGGTGTGGAGGTCGTGCGGGGTAGAGGCTGCTTTTGTTGCGGGCACTCGAGCATTGCTTTCGCCGCTCTCCAGGAGGCTGAGCGTGCGGGAGGGCGGGCGTTGCAAGGCCCTCTGCTACCCCTCCCTCGCCTGCGAGGCGCCTCCACGCGTCGTTCATCAAACACAACATACGAAGTCGCCTTCCAAGTTTTATTTTTAAATTTTTTGCCACAATCAATTGGCGTGCACTCACGAATGGCATCCGCCAAACCAAACAAGTTCGAAAGATAACAATGCGACCCCCAAAGGCCGAAAGTAATAGCCCGTATGTGATGAAATATATTTTTCTGTAGGTTGATTTAAGAAAATTGGACTATTAAAATATAGTATTTGAATACCATTACTATGATATTTCATACATAAATATGTGTTTGTAATACGCGCGCTATATAAAAAATGATCTGCAGGCGCTCCATTCTAGATAAAGGAAGAGCTAGCAATTGTGATATTGCTTTGTGCATTATTACAAAAGAATCACTTCAAACGTTGACCAAAGAAGTAGCATAATATATGAAGGAATATAGACAACTGGTGAGAATATGGACTTAGGATTACATAAAGTTGCCGTTACCAATCTCTTCCGTGTTCAGCTAGTGAAGCCAGCCCGCCATATGGGTGGGTCCAAAACACGCCATGTCAATACATCATTAGCTGTTTGTGACGTGGAAGTATGAAGGCAACTATGGCGTAATACGTCAGCCATCTTGCTTTAGTTTATGCTATGATGGTGTTAAAGGACATTCTGTGTCGTAGTAGACAATTGTATATTTAAATTATTATCGTGTATAAAATCCAGAATATGGATTTTAAATGGTGTGATCTGAATGAAGGATATATTATGACTCGAGACGGAGAACCGAGAATCGGTGTTCTCGTTCCCGGCTGTGAAAGAAATGGACAACCTCCAATAGCAGACGAAAGTTTTTATCAAAACAGGATTTCAAACTGAGAAAGGGTTTCTAATTTATTTTAGAGTAAAATTGTGAAAATAACTTTAAATAACTAAGGTTGAACATTACAGTACACAAATCCCAATGATGAATTGTTAACAGTCAACGGCTTCCTTATCAGTTGAATAAGTTTAGTCCAGTTTGTCTTGACTTATTGAGCAATTGCTGATACGGTCCTTTTTTTGCGTCTAGAAAGTAAATGTTACTATCTTTCCCCACACTCCCGTTCAGTTTTCAAGGTTGTTGTTGCATTAAATAAATACATCTTATGATTGAATCTCCGCAAGTTCTAAGGTTATGAGTATATGTTTGATTATTTTACTGTCATAGTTTCAACATACGCTGAAAATGCGATGAAATCAAGAAATATAGGAATGACTACGTGAATGATCAACTTATTAATTGATGTTATTAAATACTGGTAGGATTAATAATTATATTACGAATTATTAACAAAGATGTTTCCAAAATCGTCATTATTTCTAACGTTCATTACATTTTTGTAGGTTTCTGAAGCGCATTTTCGCCCATAATACTCTTGAGTGCTACTATGAAAACGCAAAGAAACTCCGGGCATCACGAGAAAAACCGAAATTAAAAAATGGTACAGTGCCATCAATATTTTCGAATTGTTCTATATATTTTCAGTAGTGATATCCAGAAAGAGTGTATAAAGAATACGAGAAAGATTTATGAATCAATATTTTGCTCACCTTAAGGAGAATTTCTTTTTGTTCGCATCCTACTAACCTTAACACTTTATTAAACCACGAATTGGAAAACTGTAGTACCTCTCCCTTGCTGGTGGCACTTAATAGCTCCGATAATGTCGGAATCGATTTCTTTTCTGCACTGTAGAAATAAGTTCTTCTAAATTATCCAAAAATAAAAAAAATCTTAGGAACATTCTTTCACGATTACAACAAATAATTCGGGAAAACAAACGCGGAACAATTCACTACAGATGACTATCATCACATTAACTGTAAAGATAGCGCAAGAAAAATACTTTCTCTACGCGATCCTTCTTCACTGGCTGAACACTGTGTTCAGTTTAATCGCTCTGTCGGCTTCGGTTTTGCAAGAAAGAGCTAGAGACGAATAATTCGATCTTGCCTCGGGGTTATCGCCAGTCTTACTGTGGCGGTTTCGTTAACATCGAGCGCCAAGAAACCGTTAGCGTCGGTGAAAGTACGCTGCGAGGGAGAAGGGGTTGAGCCTGAACTTCCGGAGTTTGCGCTCTGGCGGGTGACTCAGGTAGAACCGCAGAGCAAAATACCGTAGTGCTAAACTCGAGGATGCTAGCCGCGAGGCCTCGTTTACGAAGCAGACAAGCCAACCCTGAGAATTCCTGCTGATACTGTGGGGGGTGTAAACCAAGGCTGGCCAGCGAAACCTCCCGCGCCCAGGCCCGGCCCGAGCCTATCTACAGGAACCCAGTGGATGGGGTGTCAGCCTGAAACTATTTAACGCGGCGCCCATCTGCGCCCGCGTTCTCATTCAGTCTGCATCGGGAGCTTGTACGTGTGTATCAAGGGGTGTAGGAATGTTGGCTAGATGTCCGCGAGAGTAAGGCCAAGACGATCTCGCGTGCCGTTAAGGCACACCGGTCGCCACGACCGCGAAGTCCGATGTTGAAATTTTGGCCGTCAGCCATGTGACGTAATTGTCACGGGACGGAGAGCTGCCGACAGCGCGCATCCACGCGTGGCTTGTATTTTTCTGCCGGTAAAAGCAGTGTTCTGAAAGGAAAAGGTTGACCGGAGGTTTTAATATTAGCAATTCATTTGTAACTTGTACATAATCTTTAATATATTGTTTTCTTTTGTTATTGAAATTGTATTCTTATTCACTACGTCCACACGTACGGTTCCGCCCCAGATGTAAGATAAAATTAGCAGCGTCTCTCTCCGCACTTCTTCGGCCTCTGATATTCAACGTGACCCATGTGCGGTGTGGACGACCGGCCAGAGATCCGCAAAATTCCAAAATGACACCTTTTACGGAGGCAACTCCCCTCAAAGGGCGTAAGGCTAATTAAAAAAACGTTTCCTCATGTGGCCGCAGCAGCGCTGCTATCATCATGACGTTTGACGCAACATACGGAGAGAAACGCTGCAGAATCCTCTTTCAAACGATTTTGAGTTTGTTGCTTCTTTTACAAAGCTGCAGAAATTACTCTTATCAAAGTCAGTTTCTTATAACTCATGAAGAATGAAATAATACACACAGGCCGGCTGGTATTAGGGAAGGTAACTAAGGTGAAGAGCCATGAGCTCCCCGTGAGCTGAAGGATTCTCGCGGCGTTGAAAGCCCACCGAGCCATCACATGGTATTGTCTGTTTACCTTATGTACGTATTGATGAGTTCCTCTACCCGTTACTCCAAAACTTCAAAAAAACAATGGACGATGGATCGCTGTCCATGACCTAGTAGTAAACAAGCCATTTAAAAATGCCTTTCTCACGCACCAATACACGATCGCGTCATTAGTATTCAAACCACCAGTTTTCAAATATATGAGGTGGGATATTTTCCCTTCCCTTCCCTGAGAAAACCGCCTCTGGTTTTTCGATTCGACATTTGTCCCCTCAAGTCAGCAAATGCCCTCCTCTTTAACGCCCGCGCGCTCCTCTCCATTTCCCGATGGAAACCCAGGCAGGTGGTTTTTTGACTGTTCCTGAGGAGGACGCGGAAACTCCAGACCCCCGTATCGGGATTAAAGTTGGGCACAAAAGGATGGTTTTGGCACGACAACGCGACGTCGCGTCGCTCGGCAGTGTTTTAATAGCGACCACTGCAGCGGAAACCCAAACAAAGCCCCGCTAGCGGACGGCGCGCTGAGGGTGGGGGGGGACGGAGGGGGAAGGGGAGGGGAGGGGAGAGGAGGGGAGTGGCTGCGTGCGTCACGAGATACTGATACCCGCCTCTCGGAACAAAGGGCGAAAGACGAGCGGCGGCGCGCTGCCAGTGAATTGCAACTCTCAAGCCTCCGCTAAAGAAAGGCGCGTGGCGGACACCGCCGCCGAAACAAAGCCCCAAGCACCGACTTTCTGAGGATTATTCTTCGCCATCCAGGTAGCTTGTCAAGCGGCAAGACACACTTTCCTTTATTTATTATGAACGGAGTGGTGGATCTGAACGTGTTTATGAAAAAAAATCGATGAAATAATTTTTATTGCTAAAGTGAAGACGATATTTTAAGTAGATATTTTCAGGATTAACGGTGCCTCTTCCGCGACAATAATCTTATAAATATCAATCAATACGCTGAGAGATGGGCGGGGCTCGAAAACGAAGTGATAGGACGGTCCACACGGGAAAGTAGTAAAGTGATCCCTGAAATCGCCCATCAAAATTAGTTGTTCCAAGTATACTATGCGTGACCGTACACTACACATTTCTTACCATTAATTTAATTCAAATTCTTCGTTTTAATATCTCTCCACATGTTCTGAGTGTATGCGAACAGCGATACAATAGTTCATTGCTGTGTGTTTACGAACCTGAAACAAAATACGTAACGGTGTTTTTAATACACTTGCGGGCCTTTCTGATTCCAGAGTTTGGAAATGGGCCTCGGGGCAAATACATCTACTTAACGCCCTAGATACACAATAGAAGGTAACGAAACGAGTGGATAAAGAGTGGTGTAATTGCATGAGTGGTAAGTTCAATACACCGAACAATGATAAGAACGACTTTAATTGTTTACCACGAATGCAATTATACGTCTTATTCACATGTTACTTTCAATATTTTTTCTTTTCATGAAATAATAATTTAAAAGTTGAGAAATTCAACCACACCTCAATTCGAGGCATACGTTTAATGATGAAGCGTTACGACTGAAAAAGTGCATTTTAATAAGCCATGCATTGTGAACTTGTGATCACTATAGTGACTCACAGAATAAATAAATGTGTCAAATGCAAGACAAATGGAGTTATTCCCGATGAAATATTAGAAGCTGACAAAGCCATTAAAACATTACTTCCCAGATAAAGTTAAAACAGGTTTAAGAGAGAGTACATGTATAAACATTGGAAAGTTGAAAAAGTCACTTCTGTCTGTTTTGTTGGCGTACTTTTTAGAACACGTTAACATGACTGACATTTACCTTTTTTACATTTTTAATCCTAAGACCAAATGTTTTTCCATGAGAAACATTTAATTCATTCATGTTTAATATTTTATGTTGTTCCATTAGTCAGCTAGTTTAACGTATATTTCATCAATTTAGTTATATTCATTCATTGTTTATATATAGGTGATAAAGGTACGTAATGTATGATGTAGTGCATTTTTGTTCATGTTTCGTAGCCTATTGGAAACATCTTGGCCACGTCAATGTTACGGCGTCTACATTAAACGATTTTGATTTTTTTAAAATTGTGTTTGGTGGTTGTGGAATTACATTTCCACGCATGCTATTAACATATAGATAATCAACGACTTTTCATGGAATTAATGAGCATATTTAGTTTAATAACAAAAATAATTATAATGGAATTTGTATTACGTATAGTACAGATATTACACGACTTAGAATCGATTTTATACGTGGAACAGATAAAATGTCATATTTTGGTAGAATTTGAAATATAGGAAAATTGTCAATACAGCATTGTGTCTTAAATATGTGTTTTGTCAGTATTTTTGCCAGATATTTTCACAAATTGCACATGTCAACAAGACCGTTTTAAATAATTGTCTAAAAATGTTTGAGATAGTAAAGTATAATCGTTTATGCCCTAACGGCATTACTAGACTTACAAAGTGCTGGGGTGCGATCACCGTATTTTCGGTATCTAGTTCTCTATTGTTTTGTACAAATTCTATAACCGGCAATTGTCTCAATAGGGAACTAGTACAAAAACTCGAATGCCCCATGGACACCAAAGCCAGAACAACGTGAGCGGAAGATGAATATACCTTCATGGACTGTACACAAATGTATATAAGTTATGTTTGATATTGAACTTTAATAAATCTTAGTTTTTATTCATTTACATGCATTTTTTACGTTTTATTTTATATTACAGTTCTCAATTTTGGAAATTAAATTTCTGTCTTTGGAAGAAGCCCAGCTTATTGGGGCATCAGCCGCCATTGCATAAGAATCCTCTATTTGGCTTGAAGAATAAGAAATCTTCACAGTCTCGAGTTTACCCCCGCTTCAGGGATGGCGTTGAGAAAGTTGATGAGGCGACGTTAGCTGAAATGGCGGGACGGCGCAGGTTGACATGACGGGGCGGCGTTGGCTGAAATGGCGGAGCGGTTTTGACAGAAATGGCGGAGCGATTCTGACTGAAATGGCGGAGCGGTGTTGACTGAAATTGCAGAGTGGTGTTGAAAGACATTTGGGAGAGGTGTTGACTGAAATTTCGGAGCGGTACTGGCTAAAATTTCGGAGCGATGGTGACTGAAATTGCGGAGCGGTGTTGACAGAAATTGCAAAGCGGTGTTGACTGAAATTGAGAAGTGGTGCTGACTGAAATTACGGGGTGGTGTTGACTCAAATTGCAGAGCGATATTAGCTGAAATTTCGGATCGGAGTTGACGGAGATGGCGCAGCGGCGTTGGCAGAGATGGCGGAGTGGCGCTGGCTGAAATGGCGGAGCGGAGTTGGATGGCAGCGGGGGCCGATAAAAGGCTGCGCTGACCGCTGCCCCTTACATTGATGGATGGCCGCGTGGCCGCAGCGGCGAGGCGCCTGGAGGTTCGGTGATCTGCACTGCAGATGCCCTGGCGCCTTCCAAACCGATGCGCGCGGCTGGGACTGTACGGGGGGTCGTTTCGTAATGGTGTTAATGACACGCGAATACCGATGTACCGAATGGATGAAGTGGATGAGTGGTTACGGACCGTGGCACAGTGTGGGCGTTTTAGCTGGTATCATTTGCTTTAAAGCCACAATGTCACTGAAATCTCGTATAAGCTCTTTGTTTTCGAATATTATATTAGAATAAATTCATGCAATCTTTTATATCACAACTACTTTCAATATGAAATTGTGTATAATTCTGATGTTATACATAGCTTTTAAGTATTTCTTTGTTCGCTTACTAATTAGCTTTCAATAACATTCCAACTTTCTCTTGCATTATTTTAACAGTTTTTATGCAATGAAACTAATACAGAAAAAGTAAATGCATTGATGATTCTGACAGGGTTTGATTACAAATTATTCTATCATATGTTACAAGTTAAAAATTCAAAACACAGTTCGACCCCCTACGCACATACTGTTTTTGTAAATCACTTTAAGTTAAGTGAAAGTTGCTTCCGATGGGAACACAATTTCTATCGCCCAGGCCCTGCCTCGTGCATTGCATAGAGATATTCACAATAATGTAACTAATGCATTGGTTACTTTTTGTATTGCAGTTTTCTCACAGACTGAATCTAAATCAGGGCCCTTGAACTTACGTCGATTTTTTTCAGTTTTACTTAATTCTATCAACAAATTCGGAGATGCGCCTTCTTTTAATTTCTACTAAATGCAAATTGCCTCCTTCTAAAATGTAACATTCTGTATTTACTACTTATTTTCTACTTCTCTCTATGATTAAATACAAGGGGTATGGTTAAAAACCATAATATTCTTAAGTGTTTATGAACAAACAAAAACATAGACAGTTGCTATTCAATTGCACAGCAGCCACAAAAATTTCATTTTGCGTGGATGTCAAAACAATGCACAAGCGATTCAAAGCGATGTTTTCAAGCAGATGTACATTAGAGTAAGCTCATCAAAAGAGCTGAATCTCCAAATGTATGATGAAGTTTCAGAAAGGACTAAGTTAGAAGCTTATGGCCGAACAAAGCAACTAGAGCCCTGTAGATGCTCAAAACCCAAGTTTTAAAAACGTAACTGTTTCGCAGTCAAGCACATAGGAGCACATTGCATGCGCGACCACTGACTTTCTTTCTTCGTAGTTAATTTTTTGTCATAAAAGTCTTTTACGTCCCTCTGCGAGCCAATTTCCTGAGTAACGTTAAATTGATTAAAATTGCCACCTATTTTTATCACATTATTGACGTGACTCACAATAAAAGTCACAAACTTGTAGGGCGTGCAAATGGGTGATAATTTCATAGCAAAGTTCAGCATATGACTTCTATCCACGATTGTCAGTTAACTCATCGTGCACTGGTTTAAGGCAGGTTAACGAATTCTCTTTGATTTGAGAAAATGCCCTGCCAAACACCAGTATGTGATGAGACTACTACCCATCAGTAGCAAATCTCACATGTGTATCTTGGTTATTAGATATTTTCCACCAGACGTTCAATGGAAAGAAACACGTTTTTCTTCTGCCCTCTTTTTATTCCCTTGTGGTTTGTAACATTTCATATGAGACATTCTGAATTAAGAGGAGGTTGATAAGTTCATGCGTGTAAAAAATGGGTAGATTATGTTTTGTAGACTATACTGCAATCACGTATCAATCCAGTATGTTGTGGTGATATAAAGAACTTATAGTATAAAGGAGAATAAGAAAGTAGTATAAAAATGGCGGTTCACCTTCACGGAGAAAACCAGAGGGCACTTCTCACATCTGAAACGAAACAGCCGGGGAAACCGTCTCCAACACAGCGACCCGTTCTACCGTCGCCTGTGCTCCGGAACGCAAATCAGTGCAGGGGGCTCCGGAGGCCGGCCGGCCGCGCCGTTCGCCGGCGACGGGAGGTGACACCGGTCCCGTAAACAAAATCCACTTAGTGCACCCCAGCCGCATTTATTCCGGTGAACCGTACTTTTACGTCCGATTAGCCGGCAGGCAACAATGCGCCGGCGTGGGCGTGCGTCCTGGGCGTGGACCGCGGGCGCCGGCGCGGGAGGGCAAGGCGGGATGGGCGAGGGGGGCGGGGGCGAAGCGCATGTGGCAAGCGGGTGGATGGCGGCGGAGGCGGCGGGGCCGTGTGCGGGCAGGCGGACGGGCGTGGGTGCGCGTGGGGGCGGGCGGGCGGACGTGAGTGGGCGGGCTGGGAGACGGGGACGTTAGCGAGGACGGGCGTGAAGCGGGCAGTGGCGTGGGTATGGTCGTGTGCGGATGCGGCCGAGCGTGGGTCGGCGCCTACTTGCATAGGGCGCCGCGGCCCGCCACGGCGCCTCCCTCGCACCAGGAGAGAACACAGTAGACAGGGCGCCATCAATGCATGACGACTCCGAAAAGCAGTGGTGCCTCGCTCGGGAACTAATGCGACGGATGCTCTCTCTAAGACGCAATGATTATGCAATTATATTTCAATTATTACTAAATATTGTTATTTATTGTCCATTATGCCGATGTAGAGCCAAATACAACTACAGTCAAAGTCCGTTATCCCAATTTTCATCCGGGTGTCCCAAAGCCATTTCGTAATACCGTCTGCTTATAAAAACGAAATAATAAAACATTTCTTGCAGAAGGCTTACCACACTATATTTTTATCTCAAACTCATTTGTTTTTCATTCTTTCTTTTCTTTTCTTTTCTAGGGACTCTTAATTCAGCTGCCAGACGTTGACACTTTTAATTCTCGATGGGTCGCATATTCGACAATACACTATGCATCAACACCTGCGATTCTCTGATTGCGAGTCATCCAAGGATTCTCCGCCCACAACAACATTACATGAGAAATAAGAACAAAATAACCGATGTCCAAGGCGGGTTCTCGAACTCCACCTTTCTTGACGAAGCCAGCGGTATACGCTCTTACACAGCTGCCATCAATTCGGCTCGATTTTCTTAACGGAGTTAAATTCAAATGCAGGCTGTAAAATGCAGAGAAACACCGAACGCTAAGAGTGCAATTTTTCTTTTGTAAGATACGTCGCCAACAGAAAATGTATTGAGAAAAACTATACTTCAATAACCTTAGCGCAGCTCACTTTCACATCCTAACCTTTTAGAAAAACGTCAATAAACATAGCAGTGTGTTTAATTATATTTGCCTCTCACGAAAATGATTCAAAATAACACCAATACGTTCTTCCTGATATTTATTCTCTGAAACGAAGCTCTATAAACCATTTATTAAAACAATTAGCACCGATATAACAGTGCGATCTTCCCCCACTTCGATCCACCAAAGAGGATGCTCTATGTACTGATTAAAGGCCACTTTATATTTGGAATATTATCACTTCGACACCGTACCTTCTATCTAAATGAATCTATCAATTTCGCTCGTGATCCTTCCCAACCCTCTTATCAACAACACCGTCATCCCCATCTTACAATGAGTTCTCTGTCTTAATGCAAGCCAAAGCTTCAATGTTTAATTTGTAAACCAATCAGTATTTTTTCACATACAAAGAAGTATATGACCTCATTCAGTCACCTCACACACTTTCCATTCCATGCCAGAACTGCAAAAAAAGCAATCTTTATCTTGAAGGTGTAATTCAAAAGCCGAGTAAATTACTGCGAATTACAATATCGTTAATGAAGCACGATACTTACGGAAGAATGATAAAGATTAACACATATTTACAACTCTTCTAAAATACAACATTTGCTGTCTTATACCAAAACTAACATTGAAGCAAAATCTAACTTACACCACTCAATATGGTCAGAGCATTCAATCATCTCCATCGCCCACGAAACATTCCAGAAAAATGTCTGCGGAAACCGTCACCGTGTGACGCCCAGACCGACAACTAAATATAAAAATAATCCAAAAAAGCAGATGCTCGCCGCCATAGCATCAAGTACGAGTCTGCGTTGAATTTCACCGGCCGGACTATGCCTCCCCTGCCCCTCTTCGTCCCCTGCCCAACCCCCACCAGACCCACCCCCTTCGACAACGCCTCCGCCACCCCAAACTCTCCCCTGCTCAACCACCCGACGCCCCCCACCGCCCCCATCTCACCCCGACGCCCCCCGCTCCCCCACATCAACCTCCCTGACGCACCACCTCCACCTAGACAGCCCGCACGCCCAGCGCATGCCCACCACCGCTCCCGCCCGCGCCCCCTACCCCAAACCACCCACCTCAGACACCCCACCCCCGCCGCACATGCCGCACCACGCCCCCGCGCTCCCCCATCCGAACCTCCCCGCCGCCCCCGGGGTCCTTGCGTGAGGGAGCGCGCGGAGGCGATGCGCAATCGATGGCCCTCTCGCCCGGCGGCGGCTCACAGCGGCATGCAGACGCATTATCACTCTCTGGAGGAGGCGCTCTTTGGCAGGCACAGGGCAGTTCGTTTGTTAATGGAGGGGCTGTATTTCTAATAAGAAATTAGACGGTAGGTTTTCCAACGAAGCAAATCCAAAACATCTTGTTTAAAGAAAACAAAAATGCTCTCTTAAAAGCGAGTGAAAATCTCCAAAAGATTACTAACGTCATTTCGAAAATACAATACATATTTTACAGATTATTCCTCGTCGTCACACCTACTGTTTTTATTCTTATTTTCGCTACGAAAGATATTTTGATGAAATGGCAATATCGGCGAGTCCTTTATTTTAGCCCCATGTTCACGTTTCCCTTAAAATCGAATGTGAGCTTTTTGAATAAATAATAATGTGGATCTTCATTTATCATGCTTCTATGTAGCCAGCGGTGATCGTTTTTGAGCCGCGGAAAAAATGTAAAAGGCATGGGTTATTATTGAAAAGCGTGATGAGTTTTAAAATAAAAAAAATCAAAGTCGACATTGACGCAAACTGTAGTACATGTTACCATCACAAAATACTATTTATAGGAATATTTCTACGTACTTTTGGAATTGGTATACTCGCCTCTAATGAATTCGTATTTTTGAATCATTCTGACGCTTAAATAAAGGCTTCTTTTTCTCTCCTTCGTTTGGCGGCACATTCATTTGTGTGTTGATTTGTCATCAATGTATTTGCAGTAATAATTAAATTTTCGGCATAAAGTAAAGTAATTATATAGAAACCACATGAGCTCATCACTTGATTCTCAGGGTGAGTATGATGTCAAGGCAAGGATGAAATGAACGTGCGAACTGCTCCTTCTTGATGGATAAAAGCAGGAAATTACGGAAACAAACTAAGCATCCTGAGTATAGAATTGAGTTAGAGAAATCAAAAAAACTAACTGCAGACGACCATATTTTACAGAAGAGAAACATAACATGGTATCTCTCTCAGTGATTAAAGATGTTATCCAATAACCTAGTAACATTTTAGAGATGTATCTTTTATTTACTCCTTTAATGCTTCAAAATTTAAATTTTGCACTTATACAGCTGTTAGAAATTGGATTCAGCACTCAAACATTTTTTATCTTAAGAGAATTTAGTGCGATTTTTATTCTCCCTGCTTCAATTCTAATTCAAGCAGATACCACTTCTACAATTGATTTGATAATGTCGGCCATCCACCACCGTATGGATTCAAACCTAGAACTTTCAAGGTCTACAACACATAAACAAACGTACTCGGTAATCAATTAATTGTATATGCAACACCATTTGGTTGATAGAAAATTCAAAACATAGGCCGTAAAGCATCCCATACGTCCCAACACTAATGAAACAGAAGCAAATTTCTGACAAGCGTCAACAGGCGAGATACAGAGGACAACCTGCGCGACTACGAGGATACAATACGTTAAAGTTTAAGCGGCATAAATGAAAAGAAAAACATTAGAAAAATTAAAAATATATTGACGAAATGAGAATAAATCTTTAAGATTAAGTAAATAAACTTTTAAGATTCCCATGTTTCAAACAATTTAAGATGTTACAGGCATAAGAATTAAAGATGTATGGTGGCACGTTTGCTAAAATTATTCGCGGTTTTCAAAAATAATATATGTTTGTATCATATATCAGATAACTTTATTATCTAACTCTCAGATTATTCTTCACTCTCTATCGCTTTCCAATTAAATTCTATGTATCCTCCAAAGTTTGAAGTAAAGATAAAATTAGCGGTACTACTCCAGTGTATTCTGTTCAAACGGAAATATCGCTTTGTATTATTTGCATCTAAGAACAATAGGAGGAAATTGGCGAGAACACTTTGTTTTCTACTTTCTGCTGATAATTTCGTATGAAAATTTCGTTTAGATCTCTAGAGAAACAAAATCCACTTATGATGAAAATATTACTTTGCACTCTAGAAACATGTTACTTTTTTATCCATCTCCTTTGCCCATCTTTTTTTAATCTCCTAGTTAGAAAGTCTCACATAAATGTCTGAGTATGGTAGCTGGCCACCGGACGTCGCTACCCGAATGATTTTAACAGATTTTGCTCGTGAAATTGGGCCACCATGGCTCACAGGAAGGACTAAACCTCGCAGTTTCGGGCTCGAGGGGAGTGCTTTTTAGACGATCGGATCACAGTCGTTGAAAATTGTTAATGTGGAGGGATAAATATCACTGCGACTTAATAGATTGTCGAGTTGGGAGTTACTTGGACGCGTTCCTGTTGAAGAAGTAACTCTTCACATGATATGACAGACTGCAGTTCCCCTATAGTGTACATGAAATTGTTACATTTAACTTATATTTTCATCCATTTTTTTAATTATTGGTTTTGAAATATTTTTAAATTACGAAAGTAATATTCTCACTTTCGGCTTAAAGTACTAGAAAATATTTACCTATTATTTATTTTACTAGAATTCAAACTAATTAAAGACCATAATTAAATTTTATGTTGTTCTCTTGAGGAATTAGAAGGGAATACAATGTTCTTAAAGAAACCAAGCCGTGTTGCCCCGGAAAAGTCGAAAGCAATAAACAAACTGAGATGCGATATCCAAACAGAAATAAATAAACAGATTACTGGAGATGAATGGCTTATTGAGCGATAAAAAAAATCCATAAACACAAAAGGACGACGGAAATATGGAAACGTCAAGAAAGAGCGAATCTAATTCAACAAATTGCTTAGGAAACGCCCCGTAATATATGCGCTGGAATCGTAAGCGCCGAGCGCCGCTTCTCCACTGTTTGTTGCGAAGTAAATGGCTCCTCAGAGGAGAGGAGAGCGCCCGTTATGAATTAAAGGGGAAGAGGCGACCCACGTCGTGGCCGCGGGAGGAGGGCGCTGGGCGGGGCGCGGAAGGGGGGGGGTCCAGGAGGGGGCGCGCATGCCTGGAATCTGCGATCACTCCACAAAGAGCGCACTAAAGCAGCGTAAACCTCCGCAGTAACTTCCGATAAGCCCGAGACCGTAAATTGGTATGATCATATTTCTTCCATAAACGCAAGAGTATTTGCTGTAATCTTCTCAATAATTTTACGGCCGCGCCATTGAAACTCTGCTTGGCAAATAGTGCTTAGGTCACCCGATACACGCGGAGCCCGTAGGGCAGCCGGAGGGAGGGGCGGGCGCGTCTCTGTTGTTTAAACAAGAGAAGGGCGAGTCGCGGGGCGCGGGGCGGGAGTGGGGGTGGGGCAAAGACGGGGCCATCTGCAACTGCCCCCGAGCGCCCTGCATTAGAATGGCCTTTCCCCACGTAAAGATTACTCGTTGTCATGGACACATTGGAAAACAAACCACCATTGACACATGTCATACTAAATCAAGAAGAAAATGAATCAGAAATGAAAGGTTATGGACTTTTTACATTATACATAAGCAATTTGACCGCTCTAGCCAATTTGTGGAAAGACATTATTAATGCAATCGAAGCACAAATTTATTAAACTGTAATTAAAAATGCTATATCTTCGCAGGATTTGGAATAATAAACAGAATTAATGCGCCAATATTTAGGAAGGTGATAACAAAATCTACGCTTAAGTTTTGCAGGAATAATTGATGGAATAATCAATGAGTTAAAGTTGCTAATGGGTATTATCACTGATGACATACCCATAAATTAATGCAAAACCACCTGCAGCAGATGTGAAAACAATTGACCAATAAGAATTTGAAATCCCAAAGAAAGAAAGGAGAAAAGAAAGAGCAAAGAAGTGTTTGAAGGGATGAAATAAGGCAACGAATAGAGAGGATTCATGAAAAGGAAATTTGGAATAAAAGAAAGAAACGAATTTGTAGAATGGTCCACTCATAAAATGCCAACACCAATATTTGAGCTGGTTCTAGTGACATTCTTGTGGAGTATCCTTTCTCAAGTTGTACGTTCAATCTAGACCAGAGTTGAGAAGAATTTAGTGTGCGGAAAACCGATATTAAATTTCTGATTATAAAAGGCATCCCTGAATTTTGGATGTTTTCAGCAAAATCAAATCCTCATTAAATAAGATCATAGAGTTGGATATGTGAGCCCAAGATGTCTGTGGATATAAACACGGACATTTACTATTAGCTAAATCGAACGTCAAAATTACAATTCAAGCATCTCTGAGGAAAGTAAAAACATGTGTGCTATTGGGATGCGAGTAAGTGAAAGTGCGAGTGAAAACGAGAAGAAAATACAGAACAGGAAGGAAAGATTGCGAGAAGATTGGGGTCGTTTGTTACGGAGCTGATTCGGCATTTGTCCGATATTGATCGAAAAAGAAAACGGAAATATATCAATCACAGCAGTCGGCAATAACGAGTGAATTCGACCAAGCAGTATTTTCTATAAATTTCCCCATATGTACAGTCATACACGCTTTACGCCTAGGTAAGTGACAAATTATATTAAAAAAATTAAAAATATTTTATTGAAAGCTGTCTGGTAAAATATAAAAAGCCGTTTATCAGATTATAAAATACTATTTGACAAATAGATATGTTAGCGCTTCATAGGTGTAGTCTTACATATTAACATAATATTTCTGTTTATGATATATTTATGAAAACTACTAAGCATTGTATTAAGCACACATATTCTCAATTTTAAAGAAAGGGAAAGTTTTGCAATTTTTAAACATCCAAAATGTGTATTGAATGTAGCATTATGTTATTAAGCAAACTTTAATTAAACAACGTATATCAATAAAAATTTTGGCCCTTTTTCTTATTTACGTTGTTTGTTGTTTTTGTTTTTGTTTTTTGTTAATTTTTTGAAAACTGCTTTTTTTTAAACTATACTATAAGTACTATAAAAGTACCCATTGTTTGAAGAAATTGAACGTGATATTAATTCTAATTTTAGTTTAGAAAACAGTTCTTAATAGCACAAATATCGTTATTAACTTGAATAAAGAGAGAGCTCAAGTTTAAAATTTCCCAGAGTTCCTCACATCCCCTAAGATCACTGAGAACCGCCTGTAGCAAGGACGCCATCTCATTTTATAATGATTGTGTCTGTTGATATAACGCACAAACTTTTTTAAATAATAGATGGAAATATACGCTGAAGATACTATGCGAAAAGAATAGCCAAGTGCCCGTAATAACCTGTGAACTCTCACATAGAGTCTCTCTAAAACTGCAAATCCCTCTTTCAAAACCACTGCTCTACTAAATTGCGTGTGTATAAATGCCTGAGAAATTAGGTCAATTTATTTACTCTTTTATCTTTCAACGCAACAACACTCAAACGCTTCTTCATAATTTAGTTACAAAAATTAGTTTATAATGGCGCGTAGCAAGGTACGCACGTGGCTTTAACATAGCCACGAAATGATAATTGCAATTACATTTGGAAGCAAACTTCATCAGGGACGGCTAACTTCATGAAATACCTGCTGTCAAATGCGGTTACAATTTCATATCATTTCTCACCCCAACTTTTCCGTTCCGCCTACTTAAAACTCTTGCATTATTCATTTACACGCGCGTTGGTGACTTTCAGAAAACCAGTCATCTCTTCACACATTAACTCCACGACCTCTTTTCAAACACGAGTACTCTGCCTTCCTTTTAGCCCGAATTCTCGCGCCGAAGTGCTTTATAAGGCCGCTCTCAATCCATTTAGCGCTTAAATTATTTAGCAACAT
The DNA here is from genome assembly GCA_017312745.1 of Gryllus bimaculatus. Lineage (NCBI taxonomy): Eukaryota > Metazoa > Arthropoda > Insecta > Orthoptera > Gryllidae > Gryllus > Gryllus bimaculatus. The sequence continues at coordinate 206,508 of BOPP01000289.1, forward strand.
TAGAACCTCCATAGTGAGGGGGCGGGGAAGCCTGTGAACTTGGGAGTTATAGCTTCCAACAGGGGATTGCTAAAGGGTGGAGAGTGTTAGCAACATGACAGGCTACTCGGGGCTAAAATAAACTTCGCAGAAGAAAGTGGCGCACTAGAACAATAAACGAAGAATTTCTGTGACATATAAACAGATTAATTAATAGTATTATTTTCTTATTCAGGCTGAAATATATTCAAATGAATATAAAAGGAGACTTTTAAGAAAACTGAATAAATAATTTAAAAAATTGAAAAAATAAATAGTATTCGAATAACTTGGAAGCAGTTTAATAAAATAATTATCAGAAAAATTAAAAATTGTCATTAAATTAGCAAAATTATGGGCTTATAGTAGATAACTTGTATTCAATTCTTGCCAGGTTCTTGGTGTGTTTTCAGTTTATTGCGTTTATATTTATTTCTTATATAAAAGAAGCAATTTTAAATAGTTCAAATAGTTCGTGTAAGCAAAGAGAAGGAATTTAATGCTGTTACCAATATCAATTATTGTTAATTTAAATTAAGGCAAAAAATATTAAGATGTAATCGAATATATTTCCAACACATTGCACCAGAAAATAATTTGTTTGGTAAAGTCAGCACTTTATGCTCCTCTGCCTCCAACCATCGATAGAATAAAAACAACTAGTGATGCTGCACAGACTTCCCCGCATGGGTTTTCTATTTCTTTTGGTCTTCTCTAACGATAGGAACTGGCCATTTTTATTAACTTTTGAGTTTTTATAAAAACGTCTTTTTTTATTTTTATTTGGATATATTTCACCCTGAATAAGAAAAGAATTACTCTTTCCAGCTGCTAGCTATTACCGCTCAAAGTACAATTTTTTTTGAAATTTTCTTACTTTCTGGGTTATCTAATTTACCTAATTAAAATGTCATCTCATAAAAGTTTTTCATAGAAAAGTGTAGTTTTCGAGAAACTTTACCTGATATTATTTAAAGTACATTAACTCATAAATGCAGTAATATAAACAAATTGCAGCAAATACAAATATTAACGACGCGAGAGCCAAGCAAAAATACGATTTTGTAAATTATGAAAAAACAAAAGAATAGAGCAATCTGGCGTTGATGCTTCTTATAGAGTGCATTCAGCACTATATCTACGTTTCATAAAGAAAAGAATTTGGAGCAGTTTTTTGAGAAATTATGTTTTTGTATTTTTTTAAATCACACTTATTGCTCGCAATATTGTGCGAAAGCAACTAAAATATTCAAAAACTGTACAGGATCTTGAGGAAAAAAAATTTAACAAATTTTATTTAAAGGAAAAAATCTCTATCTTTAATTTTCTAGGAAGGGGCCGAAAAATATCAGAATTTTGAAATATTCAAAAATTCAGAGTTAACCTTGATCATTTAACCTATGCCACCCCTATAATTGTATTTTACTCTATTTTTACTAGAAATTTAAAGACAAATTTGGTGACATTGTTGAAAAAATTTTGAAAATGTCATTTTTTCAATTTTTCAGAAAGTTTTTCAAACTCGCTGAGCCTGTAGTCGAACCAGATCGACTGGGGAATATCCATTTTGGAAATAATCGTACTTACGCTTAGAAATGCTTATAAATTAAATTCGAATACTATATCGAAGAGAAATTTGTGCAAGTGTTGTGCAATGCAAATCTTTAAAAATTGCAGATTGCAAAAGAAAATAAAGTTTGTATACAAAAGTCAATTATCATTATTTTTCTTGTCAAAGCCAACTTCTCAGTAATTAGTTGTTCAAAATCAAAAATTAATTGCCGACAGATACACAAAGATTGCAAACACACCTGAAATTTTAATTTTTTTTTCTTGTCCCGCCGAAAAGAAAGATCGAGGAAATACTAGAGCATGACTTTCTAAACCTGAAGAAAGTCGAGGGGATTCAAAAATTGCCTGAAGCCGCCTCGTCTTTTGCTTATTCTCATTTTAAGTTTTCTTTTTCTTGCATATCACGTCGCCGTCTCGAAACGAAAGTAAGCGACCCATGACCTATCCTTTTACTTCCAAAGTCACGGCCACCTGTAAGTCCGCGAAATGTCACAGCGGCCTACCATTCATATAGCACCTCAAGAACATCTCCTTCCACACTTCTCTTCCGGTTTGCGTAGCGCGGAGGCCCGATTCGTGGAAATCGTTGCCAAGCGGAGACAAGGATGGATAAGACCCGTCACACGCTTCTGGAGGTCACTCGAAAAAATGTTCTAATTGTACCGCTGCGCTGGGTTGAAATATGGTTTACAATTCAGAACTAAAACAAATAACATTAACAAGAGCGATTCTTCATCTATTCCTGAATAGCTTATTTTTAACGTTTCATTTTGTAAAATTAGTTTGCTACGAGAACCTGGAAAAGCGTCTGTACAACAGAAAATATGTTATGATTTTATTTCGTTATGAGTTCAGAACATCAGTTTTGGATTATTTTATGATTAACTCATGACAGACTAAACTCACTTTTTAACTATCGAGTATATATGTTGATATCTATGGTTCTTTGATATATTTTGTTCAAGAAAATAAAGAAACTATATTATAATATTGAATAGTATTCTAGAATTAGCAATATCTAAAACCATTGCCTATCAGGTCTTCCTGTATTGGAATCCTTGAGTTACTATCAGTGATGGACGAATTATAAGTGGGGTTTGCGCGTGCAAATAAAAGTAGTTCTAAATGAATCCGCGCAGAGAGCGCCTGGCGTGCGGCGTCGGCTCGAGTGACCTGCCGCCGGCGCCTGCCGATCCTCATCTGTCTGCGCAGATCCGCACTCAGCGCCTCGGCGGAGACGTTTTTGAGAGCCGCTCGGCAGAGGCGCAAGGAAAATTTCCCGGAAACGGAAGTAATATTTGCTGGCACGTCGAGTCAATCCGAAGAGGAGTGCAAATTAACTTAGCAGGCGCCGTTTACTTTAAGTCCTCCCAAGTTATTTCACAGCTTCTCGATTGTGTCTTTCTGTGCCCCGCACAATGAGATTAAGGAGTTGGGGAGCGGAGGCGGGGGTGG